>CM041782.1:68834226-68986398 GCA_023374045.1 Limonium bicolor | reverse complement strand
CAACAGGGGTGAAGAAGGGCCTGTTTATATGTAGGTTCATCGGGTATATCAGAGGGGGAAATCTCAGTGATATGAGCACTTGGCCATGGGATGGTTCCATCATGCCTTATCAAGGGTTTGTGTATTTGATTTCTGGCACGAGTTATCATGGGATGGAGATTAGGAGCAGGGGTGGAAGGAGATGGAGATGGGGCTGGAGAGGGAGGAGTAGGTGGTTGAGGATCAGGAGTGAATTGTGCAGAAACAGAAGGAGATGAGCTGACAGAGGGAGTGATGTTGGGTGGTGAAGTGTGTGCAGGCAGTGGGTTAGAAGCTGTACGATTTTGTAGAGGTGGTTGAGCAAGAAATGTAGCAGTTGTAGGATTAGTTGTGGGAGAAGAGGAGTGAACATTGTCTGTATATGGAAAATTATCCTCATGGAATAGAACATCCCTGGATATATAAGTGCGCCCAGTGATAGGTTCATAACAGTAATAGCCTGTCGAGTTCTGTGCATAGCCAATAAATATACATTGCTGAGATCGGAAGGAAACTTATGGTGATTATAAGGCCGTATATTGGGCCAACAGCTACAGCCAAATACACGCAAGTGTGAGTAGTCAGGAACGGCCCCAAAGACTATATGGACTCCTCTACTGTAAAACAGTGGAAGGAGTTCGATTTATTAGATAGACCGCAGTCATAAATGCAGATCCCCAAAAACTGTATGGCAAGGAAGCATGTGCAAGAAGCGCCAGTCCTTTGTCAACGATGCGTCTGTGTCTGGTTTCAACGCTGCCGTTCTGAGCATGTGAATAAGGACACGTCAAGCGATGCTGAATACCATGTTCCTTAAGCAACCTGGTTAGCGGTTGAAATTCACCACCACCATCGCTTTGAACAGATTTGATATCAGTATGAAACTGATTCTTAACATACGCAATGAATTCCTGAAACAGTTTGGTCACACTGGACTTGACAGAAATAATGAAGATCCAAATATTTAGTAAACGCATCAACAATGGCTAAGTAATATCTGCCACCAGATTGTGTCAAAATGGGTGCTGGACCCCATACATCAGCAAAAACGAGTTCAAACGGTCTAGAATATTCAGAGTGTCTATCAGGATGCGGGAGAGAATGCATCTTCCCTTTGAAACAACCAACACAATGTTTTAAAGATAAACTAGAAGTAGTAACATGCAGCCTATATTTATTTATAGTCAATTGAGTCACCCTAGGAGAAGGGTGACCAAGGCGAAGATGCCATATAGTTGGAGCTGCTTTACTGGTGACGGAAAGATGTGGAGAGGGGCAACGACAACGAAAGGATGAGCTGCTGGTTGATGAAAGATGATATATCCCATTCTTAAGTCCTCCTCTGTGAAGCACTGTCCCCGTTTGCTGATCCTTTATCAAGAAGAAATTGGGATGGAATTCAAGATAAATATTGTTGTCAGCAGTAAACCGACGCACAGATAACAAGTTCTTGTTGAGGGAAGGAACATAATAAACATTAGACAGATGATAAGATCGAGTAGGAGTATTAATGCACCCTTTCCCAACATTGTGTATAGATAAGAGATTACCGTTACCAAGCTGCACATCATCCTGACCAGAGTATGTCTGATTGTCAATGCTTAAGTTATGCATCTGATTTGTAAAATTGTCGGTAGCCGCAGTGTCGGGGTACCAATTAAGATCGGGAGTCGAGTAAGATGTATAGTTTGCATTGAACGGTCGAGGAGGGTTGGGTTGATATGCATGATTGAACCGAAAATAACACACCGCAGCGGTGTGACCCATCTTGTAACAGACCTGACACTTGGGACGATTATCAGTGCGACCAGTGAAAGTAGTTTGTGTTTGAGAAGAACGACCACCAGAGGTAGACCCACGGTTGTTGCCACGGCCACGACCACCTGCTTTGTCATGAGTATAGTTTTTGTTTTTGCTAGTGTTGCGAGTCTGAGTGGAGGTTGAGTTGGCAACAAGAGAGGCAGGTGTAGATTGAGAGGCATGGAGGGACTCATGAGACAGAGCACTAAAAATTTGCTCAGAGTTGAGTGGATCAGGACGAAATGTGAGAGAAGTTTGAACAGCTTCGTATTCAGGCCCAAGACCAGAAATCAAATAAGAACAAAATTGGGAATCACTTAACGGCTCACCAGCAGCAGATAGGGCATTAGCCATAGATTTCATCTTCCTGAAGTACTCCGTAACAGAATCAGCTCCCTTCTTGGTATTACCGAGCTGGACTCGAACTTGAAGCGCACGAGCAGCAGATTGTGTGGAGAACATGTTCTTTAGAACATCCCAGGTAGCCGCTGCCGTCTCACAGTCAACAACATTCCCGATGACTGATTCAGAGAGGGAAGTATTGATGATGGAGACCACCATCTGATCGTATTGGTTCCAGCTTAGAAACTCAGGGTTGAGCACACCATCAACATGTTCAGCTGGTTTGGGTTTTGACCCGTCGATCCACCCAAATAATCCATGCCCACGCAGATAGGGCTCGATTTGCTTACGCCAGGTGGGATAATTTTCTGAAGTGAGTTTAATGAAGTTGGAGATCGGGGATATTAACGACGGCATGGAGACTGACTGAGTTGTTGCGGTGGAACCAGAAGTTGGTGAACTGGTAGCCGACTGAGTGAGGGCGGAAGTGGACGACGCTGCCGATACTGGAGTGGACGCCATGAGCAGAAAAAAAAAAGGCTAGAGAACGCCAATTGGCTCTGTTACCATGAAGAGATTCGATAGAAACTCGTAGAAGCAATGAATATGCAGGTTGTATTGTATTGCATCTCACTGTTACATTGCTTTGGAATATTCTATTTATAGTAGGGTTGATACAGAGTGGCAAAAGGAGAGCTAATTCTAGAATGGGCTAAACTAGACTATTGGGCTGAAACTAATTTCAAGCTGGGCTATCTACGTGTACATGTGACTTATTAGGGTGCATCGATTGTCTGTTGGTACATTTTTTAATTAAGTTAAGGTGTCAGCCTGGTCTAGAAGCATGGTAAGGGAAACGTTGATCACATATTGGTTGATGTCATCTCTGCATATGAAAAATGAAGCATTGCTTTCCAACTTCTACTTGGTTTCTACTTAATTGAGAGAAAATAGGGATACAGGAGTGAAAAAAACTTGGAAAATTAGGGAATTCTTGAGAGAAATCAACAGGGAATTGTTGAGAGAAAAAAGCGTAGTAGGGAATTCTTGAGAGAAAGAATAATTCTGGAAAATAGTAATGAGCATTTGGAGGAGAAGTGTGAATATTGATAGGTAAATAGTAGGAAATTCTTGGGAGAAAAAAACCTATAAAATTAGGGAGACAAATTTATTGAATTGTCACGCGAAGAAATGTTTAACTATCCTCTATGAACTGAGACAGGAATTGATTTCTATTTCAGTTCATCTTTGTAATAATACTAGTTGTACTAATATAAAAGTTCTTAAGATCAATGTATATGTCAATTTACTTACACACAAAATATAAATATTAGTGAGTTTTCAAACCCATGCTAGTTCTCATTCTCCTTTTCATTGCCATCACTCCCCGTCAGACCTTCCTTCCACCAGTGGTTTTCTGATTTCACCTGACTATCTCCATCACGACCACTCTCTTTCACTCTGGGAAATTCCTCGCCACTAAGCATCTTCTTCGCCCCTACGCTATCAACCAAGAATATCCTCATTGTTACCACCAATTCGCTGAGTTTCTTGAACTAGAAAACCTAGCTGTAACTCATTCTTGTATTGTTCACTTATTTCCTCATTTTAGCATTGATTTCATTCCACATATGTGAGTCCTTCTCAGTATTTCAGCACAAAGGATCGTGATGGACTACTAAACGCTCTCCAGGTACTCCAGGTACCTAATTACAAATTACTACCATTACTTATTGTTGTTACAGTTTGCTTCATTAGCAAAGGATTGTTGATCTCCTTGTTGACTCCCTGTGCGAGTGCCTCTTCTCTTCGCTGTTACATGCCACCTTGTGTTCCACAAGGTTGATAGGTTTTGTTAACTCTAGACATATATTTCCTTTATCTCTTGTGATAAATTTGGAACTGCCATGGTTAGGAGTGTACCGGCTCATGCCGCTTGCTTCTTGATAAAAAGGTGATGTGTTTTGGAAGAAACTGATGAGTTGTTATCATCTATGCCAGATTCCCTGCTATTATAGTTGTCATCTACTTCAATTTTGATCAGGTTTTCTACACTTTCTTCAATCACAGCCTGCTATAAGGTTTTAATTAATGTAAAAAACACGATAGAATATTATAGCGGAGGTTCTTTTTATTAAACTCAAACGAGTATTAAGTTTGATTGTCTGCGCTTTCTTCATCTACTTTTGATGTCCATTTTGCATTCCTTAATTTGTTCAATTTTGGCTTGTAATTTTACAAAACTAAATAAAATTTGTTTTTCCATTTGTAAGGTAGAGAAACCACGAAAGCAAATTATTGCTGGCTTCTATGATGGGCGAATCTCTGAGACTCGGCAAGTAATACCCTATTGGTAGATAATATCATCAGTAATCATTCAACTGTCACCTACCTGGGTAAAGTGATTGCAACTGATTAATATAGAGAGTGGGTATACATATCGATTATATTGTGAAATTTATGTGTATGGGTTTGGTCTCACTCTGTTTTCAAACATGTGACATGTGAACATGTTTTTATTTGTAACACCCCCAAACACTGGCCTAGGAGTTAGGGGTATTACACGCCGCGTATTATTACATAATAACGCAAGGCTCTAATAAACGAACTTAAACAGATAGTCAAATAAGGCCCAAACGGAATACTTAAATAAAGTATAAATCAAGAGATGTTAAAACATCCCCAAAAGTCATTACAGAACCCACCAAACTAATATCAGAAGCGGAAACTAACAAAGAGGCCCAAAGGCTCAAATCTAAATACAAAGTCTCAAGAGAAACTCAAAACAAAGCAACAAAACTCCAGAAGCTGAGGGGAGACGATCCTCGCTAATCAATCTGCAAAAGCGTTAGAAGTAGGGGAATGAGCACACAACTATGCCCAGTAGATGACCAACTTCATCAACCAGCATGCTCAAAACACTTACAGAAAATTGACAAATCAGAAGGAGTCAAGAGAATCCACAAATATATCAGAAATCAGAAACAGAAGTCCAATCATTAAGGACGAAACAGAGCAGAAGCCGACAGAAGCAGAAAACAGAGTGGGACACTAGTGATCACAGCATACAGACAGAACGAGCAACCAGCTCGTGAACAGAACGAGGAAACCTCACTCGTAAACAGAACAGGTGTAAACACCCGTGAACAGAACGGGGAACATCACCCGTGAACAGAAGGATCCTACATAGCGCGCTACGAGACAGCGTAACCAGCCATCCAAAGGCTCAGACACAGAGATAACTAGGTCCCAAAACAGAAGCTTAAATACAGATAAGCATATGTGCACCAAAGGCACCAGAAAGCTCATAGATAGCTTGGAAATCAGAAGGGGAATCCAACCCCGCAAACAGAAGTCAAAACGGAGCTCAAACGAGCAAGTTATGGCCAAAACAGTAGCATGTCCGAACTTGTGTCCGGACATCAATGTTCGGACACAAGTCGAGACTCAGAAGGCAAAACCAGACAGATGTCCGAACTTGTGTCCGGACTTCAAAGTTCGGACACAAGTCGAACCTTAAAACAGATGGAGAGTCAGAGGTGTCCGAACATCCAAGTTCGGACGGATGTTCGGACGTTCTTCGGAAAACAGGACGTGGAGAGTCCGAACTTGTGTCCGGACATCCAATGTTCGGACACAAGTCGAAGCCAAAATCAGAGAATGCAGAAGGCTGTGTCCGAACTTCAAAGCTCGGACAGAAGTTCGGACACAGCGAAAACTTCAGAAAGTTTAAGCGCAGAAGGGCATGTCCGAACTTCAAAGCTCGGACGGAAGTTCGGACACGCCGAAAAATGCAGAGAACAGAGGCGATTTTTACACAACCAGAGGCATCAAAACAATGTCAAAACAATATAGGTTTTCAGAAAACAACTTGGGGGTTTGTAAGCATGAAAACATCATCAAAAGGACAATTCACAACCAAAATTCAGAGTCAGCAGGCAATCAGAATTCAGAACCGGAACGAAACTCCCCAAGGCCGAACACACTAATCGAATCCACAAGCCACCTACCTCGAATTAACAGCAGAGACAATCCCTCAATTCTGAACAGCAGAATCCAGCCAATGTAGACCCTCAAACGCAGACCGAACGCAAACCAAACCACTGAATTCTGAACACAACGCAGAGACACTCTCGATCAGAACTGACCACAACACCAAAACTGAAACAGAACGGAATTGAACCCCTCACCTGAATACGACAGACGTGACACAGCAGCAATCCACAGCAGGAGAGAACGACGCAGACGTCGGAGGATTACTGGTTCACAATCAGATTGTAGAAAAGGGAATTAGGGATTTGAGGAGTTCTCCAAACGGAATAGCAACGCTACCAAAAGATGTACAAACCTGATTGCGAAGGGAACAGCGGAACGACGAAGATCCTGCAGCACTCGAATCTCCAACCAGCAGCACAGCAGGAAGATCAACAGAGACAGAGAAGCTTGAGAGAGAAGAGGAAGAAGAACGTCTCTAGGGCTGAGCGACTGATCGTGAATGAACGTGATTAGGTGGGGTGAAAGGCTAATTAGAAAAGTAATTGATATTTATTAATATCACCCAAATATCAATAATAATCCCTTACCAAAAATCTAAAACGAAAAGGACCACCTCGCCCTTGACTTTAATCCAAAGGACCTCCATGTCCTGAATTAAGATTGAACCAACTTAAAGTTAAATTGTGACGAAATAAAATAATAACCAAATCTTGGGTTATAACATTATTGGTCCCACAAGTTACATGTGAGATTGAAAAACTTTAGATTTGACATAGGACTAAATATAACACTTTATTATCGTCTAAGTAAAGTTTCATCAATTTTGGACAACATTTATGCATCTCTTAGGTTAAACAAAAAGTAGACAAGTTGTCTGATGTAAAAAAAAAACTACATGGGTGGGGAAAGTAATTTTTAAAATCTCATGGGTGAGTTGTGTAATTTCACCAAATGTCATGAGTGGAGAATGTAATTTCACCTAATTAGATTTATGCATGCATTGCAGATTAGTACATATAACAAATTCCTCCGTCACTCACTAATCCGATTTCAGTAACTATATATCACATTAAAAAATTATGATTAACCCATATATATACTTACTCTTGCAAGGGATAAAAATAAAAATTAATTAATTAAAAACAAACCATAGATTTTCCAAGGAAAAGTTTGTATTTACTTTTTCATTTCTTTTTCTTTTACCGGTTGTTCTTCTTCTACAATATTTGCAATTATAGTTAAATAATGTGATTATGTATTTGTGGAATCGGTTTGTTGATAGTAAATATAAGTTTATTAATTTTTACCATATTAAATAAATAACACATTACTAAAAGTGACACCTAGTGTGTTTAAAAAAAGTTAGTGCATTATGTGGTGGGCAAAATTTTCTAATTGAGAATTATACACAAACACCTCATGTCATATTAAATTAGTTCCCAAATTCTTGGCTAAAGGTGGATGTAGCCAGTTTTAGCTACATCCCACTGCATGGAGGGCGCAGACGTTTTCCTTCTTTTTTTTAAGTCGGATGGAGCGTGTGATTTGCTTTTTGTTTCTTTTCTTTTTTTAAAAAAATTCTTATTTTTTCTTTTTTATCATAAAATCTTTAAATTGTTATAACGTTTAATATATAAGTCCAAAATGATAAATAATTATATCATTGTTCATCTAAATTCTAGCTCTTCAAAACAAGGCCAGTCATGGATATGTTTTGACAATTTTTTAAAAAAATTATTTTTACATATACATACACTAAAATAATAATATGATTCATTAATTTTATATTATGATTCATTAAAATTGATATTATGATTCATTAAGTAATAAGTGGTGAATTTGACGTTTTTAGCTTTCCTAGGGTGGGTTTTGGGGTGTTTTGGGGTAGGGTAATCTATTTGGAATTTGTTTCGTAATTTATATTGTAGCAACTAACTCGACGAGATTTTAGGGTTTGTGGTAGCGGGTTTAGGGTCGTTAGACCCTAAACCCGCCACTGCAAACCCTAAAAATGCCTTCGACGTTTTTAGCTATCCTACGGTGGTTTTTGGGTGTTTTGGGGGGTCGGGTAACCTATTTGGAAACCGTTCTATACTTTACATTGTAGCAACTAACTCGACAGGTTTTTAGGGTTTGTGGTCGTGGGGTTAGACCCTAAACCCGCCACTACATACCCTAAAAATACCTTAGACGTTTTTTAGCTTTCCTAGGGTGGGTTTTAGGGTGTGTGGGGTTAGGGTAATCTATTTGAAAGCCGTTATATACTTTAATGTGAGAATGTACATATTTTAACGTGAGAATGTACATGTTTTAATGTGATGATGTACATGTTCAAATGTGAGAATGAACATGTTCAATTATGAGAATGTATATGTTTTAATGAACATCTGTACATGTTTGTATGACCGTCTTTACAAGTGTTCTTCCTTATATGTACAGGTTTTAATTTAAGGATGTACATATTTAATTATTCGTACAGGTTTAGATGACTATCTATATGTTTTTAATGCGAGGATGTACATGTTTTTACGTGAGGATGTACATGTTTTAGTGAACATTTGTACAGGTTTGTATGACAATCTGTACAAGTTTTCTTTTACGTTCTATGCTCCATACATGTAAAAATAATTTTTTTAAAGTTGTCAAAATATATCCATGACTGGTCTTGTTTTGAAGAGCTTGAATTTAGATGAACATTGATATATTTTTTTTTCATTTTGGGCTTATATATATTAAAAGTTATAACAATTTAAAATTTTATGATAAAAAAAAAAAAACACACACACACAAGGGCGCCGGGGGTGTTAGAAAAAGAGTTTCGCGCCGGATGTAGCCAAATTGGCTACAGTCGGTGGTAGCCAAGACACGCTGAAATTAGTTTTGCTTAATTAACATGTATACTCCTATATTTATGTTAGTTAATTATTACCAACTACATATGCTAATATTTTTAGTGAAGAAGTTGGGTTAATGGTTGAAGAAAGTAAAGAAAAAGTGAAAAACAAAATAAAATTTGATTTTGGGCTGCATTTTATATATGTATTAGATTAGATGAGTATTAATTGTTATTTCAAATTTTATTTCCTTCTTATGATATTTAATAATTTCCTTAAATGTTCAAACATCATTAATTTTTTTTAATTTTTTGGTTTTATTTAAAATTTTATTAGTATTTAAAATTTATGTATATGTTTTTGAAACCTAGTGGCATATTGTGACCTCTTAAAGTAGTATGTTATCTGACTCAAATATTTATGTCATTATGCTACTAGTCAAGGGCCAGAGTAGCCTTTCATGATTTAGGGATCAAATTAAGTGGCACTTGTAATAGTAATTGACATGATATAGAATACTAATAATCACTAATCAAGATGGCCTATTAGCTCAGCTGGTTAGAGCGTCGTGCTAATAACGCGAAGGTCGCAGGTTCGAGACCTGCATAGGCCATTTTTTCCAAGTATTTTTTCCACCTTTGAATGCTCGCACCACCGTAGCTTGGGAGTGGAGTATAGAGCCAAAAAAAAATTACAAAGGGCCAGAATATTTTTTAAGTAAAAAAGAAATAAAATATTTTCAATTAAAAAATAATACTCATACTTTAAATTTATTATAAGTAAAACATATTTTAATTATAATATAATAGCTGAAATTAGGTATTAGATTAGATATAAAAATTAAATTGCAATATGTAGACTAATATATAAAGAAGTTATTAATTAGAAAAATTAAATTACATTCTCTATACTCCCTTATATCTAAGGTTTAAGTTGTTTTAGCTTTTTTATTATAATTCGAACCTGCATAGGCCATTTTTTCCAAGTATTTTTCCACCTTTGAATGCTCGCCACCACCTTTAGCTTTGGGAGTCACAGAGCCAAAAAAAATTACAAGCCATTTTTTCCAAGTACTTTTCCACCTTTGAATGCTCGCCACCACCTTTAGCTTTGGGAGTCACAGAGCCAAAAAAAATTACAAAGGGGCCAGAATTTTTTTAAGTAAAAAAGAAATAAAATATTTTCAATTAAAAAATAATACTAAACTTTAAATTTATTATAAGTAAAACATATTTTAATTATAATATAATAGCTGAATTTAGGTATTAGATTAGATATAACAATTAAATTGCAATATGTAGATTAATATATAAAGAAGTTATTAATTAGAAAAATTAAATTACATTCTCTATACTCCCTTCTATCTAAGGTTTAAGTTGTTTTAGCTTTTTTATTATAATTTTTTTAAAAGTTATGTGTAACACCCCTACCGCTAATCCCTTACCGTCTAATCGTCTCAATTATCCTACTACTCGCAGTGGAAATACTGATACTGCGACGGGTGATACAACGCCGCTAACCGCCCATACGGCTAGCAAGGCTTACACTACATACTGTAACGGTCTGATGTCTAGGAAATACCGAGCTACTAACATTACTTACCAAATACAAAATACCATTTACTTACAAGAGTTGATTACCGAGTATCCAAGTGTAAACCATTACATACCTTCTCTAAGATACCAAAAATAATGAGTTTAAACAGTCTACTCATCCTATCAATTCACAATTCTTTCATTATCCAAAAAGGGTGTACCCCATGGTACACCGGCTAGTCAGAAAGGCCTATAGCCATGTACAACTTGGTACACCATTCATAATCTATTAATTACACCAAAAAGAAATCGTCTTGATCTCATTACCTTCTTCACCCTTCACGAGCACCTGTAAAATTAAAAACAGTGCCCCACGGGGCTCAGTAAAACGCTGCATATAAACTTCGCATATACCGCGTGCTAACTAGGGTACGCCGACTAATTAGTCAACTATACATGGAGTTCATTTATTACATGCATACATGCTATTCCATATAACAATACATTCATACAAATACAATACACACAACCGAAGGCACTACACAATCCAAACAGTAATACAACAACATACACAATGCTTACTTCTTCAATGGTTAGCCAGTTACCCATCCGGGTTAATTGGATGTTCTTTACTTTTGTACTCGGTAAACATTACTTACACAATCATACTCATGCAATACTTACTTACTTTTCCATACTTACTTACTTAATCTTATTTACTTACTTATACTCATGTTAAGTCGGTATGACCTCCGGGCAGGGACTACACCGTCCCACCACCGGGTTTTAGGGTGGCTCACTAATCCAGGATGCTACCCATTTATGGGGTTTGGTCCGTGGAAAAGATTAAGGCCAGGATTTGGATCCAACCTCTTATGTCTCCTCCTCCTCCTCCTCATGCGTGGCCGAAACTATATCGGACTTCTACTCATTCCAATTTACCAATTTCTTATGTTAGAATGGTTAGCTAGTTAGGAATCAGTTAGAAGTCCTATACTACATCATTTGGTCAATACAATACACACAAGGCACACACACTTCATTCTCATCCATTCATTTCATGAATTATACAAACTAAGAGTTAAGATAAACATTCAACAAGGAACAATATCATATAAGCACAAGTAAGAGCAATAAATCAGATTGGAGCATTTTATCTTATTTAGGTGATTAATTAGCACACAAATCAGAGTAGCCAAGGTAGCATACAGGGCATGAGAAGTTCATACCGTTCACCGTTGACCTGGACTCACCGACTTCCCTTTGGTGATCGACTATTCGAATCCTATCACATACATGCGATCGAGCGGTTAATTAACTATAACTAGCTTAACTCGTTTATCTTTTACGTTTCTCGACTTATAATTACTATGTCTTTACAATTCCTACACTTACACATTGTTTACTTACTATTCATTACTTTTAAAACTTGTTTATACCCTTAATGACCATTAAACATCATTAATTAAGTCCTAATTATCTTATATTACCATACCTTACCTTATCTTATATGCCATTTTATAAACTTATTTTTAATATTTTGGGTTGGTCCGGGACCTTGTCCGGGTCTTAAGTCCCGGACCACCCTGTGGTCTGGACTCTCGGGTTGATTTCATACATGGTCCGGGTCCTTGTACAGAAGCCAAGTCCTAGACCAGAACTGGCATAGAATTCTCGAACAAATTTAATGGGTGGTCCGGGTCTTGTACATGGGACCAAGTCCCGGACCAATGTTGCAGCTTACTCTCGAACAAAATTTATGAGTGGTCCGGGACATGAACATGGGACTAAGTCCCGGACTAGTGTTGCAGTGGAACTCTCGGCCTGAATTTCAGCATGGTCCGGGTGTTCCTACAGGGACTAAGTCCCGGACCTGCTGTTACTTGTTACAGAATTTGCAATTTCTTCATCTGTTACAATCCTATCTTTGCCCAATCAATTCCCCATCGTTCCTACACTTAATCCCACATGGTTAAACACCTAATTAAGCTTATAAACATCTCTAAATTCATTACTAACTTATTACTTCCTTCCATACTAATTCACACACATATTTTTCCTAATTTCATTTCAGCACTTACATTATTTCTTCCTAGTCTAGCTATGCTATAGATTTTGATTCCCTCTTCTACCATTTATGGTTTCCCTTCCTAATGCCATTTCTAAGCTTTACAATGCATTATCTATCTCTCTTAATCTACCCACTACTTAGCTCCTTTTAAAATCTGTTTTTAAGGTATTTTTCTACCTAGTTTAAGCTCTTAAGTCCTCTAGTTTCCTAGGTAAAATTAGACATAGTCTCCCCTAAAATTTTACATTCTCAGCACATGTTTTTGCTCACACAATGTCACTGATATCACCTGTTTATTAACAATACTAATACACAATTCTCCAACACAATTACTAGGCATTAATCACCCATTAAATTCCTGCACACAACATCTATTTTCTCTAGGTTTATACAAGCTTCTAAGTGTCTTTTAAAGCTTTTAAACAGTTTGGTTCTTTCTACATTATACCATTACCCAAGGCTATACACAATACTCATTCTAAGCTTTAAAAATCTGTGACACAAAGTATACGCAAGCTACACAAGGTGAGTGCAATTTACCTTGATTTCTTTTTAGCTTTTCTTTCTTTCTTCCTTCTTCCTTCCTTTCCTTTCCTCTTGACCAACTGGTTATGGAAGCTCAATGTTCTAATGCTACAGCCCATTAACACACCATCATTTTAATTCAAACTAACCCTTAAATCATCTTAAAGCTTTAAGGTATATTTTTAGGGTTTATAAAGTGCATTACCTTGCAAGTATATAGAAGGAGTGTTGGACAGCAACAAGAAAAATATTCCCACTCCAAAGGTGAAGCCAAAATTGGCTGGAGAACAAGGAATAAGAGGCTCCAAACTTAGAAATATCTATTTTCCAAATAAGAGCTAGAAATGCTAGTATTTTTGGATTTCTTTTTACCTTAGACCAACAGGGTGAAGGAGGAGCTTCTAATGGTGGTCTTCATCTTCAAAAACAAGAACACCCATGGAGATGAAAATGGGTATTTTCGGATTTGAAAAAGAGGGAAATGTTCTCCTTGATGAGAGGAATCCAATTGTACAATTTTTGTAATTTTTGGTGAAGCTTTGAGGGTTCAACAAGAAGAGAGAAGATGGAGGCTGGTTTGGTTCTTCAAAATCACCATTGTAGGGGCTGCTTGGAGAAGAAATAAATTAGAGAGGGAGAGAGAGTACGGTGGGAATGAGAGGGAGTAGGAGAGAGAGAGAGCAAAAGTAAGGTACTGGTGGAACGCGAGCCTTTAATTACGGTCCAAAACCGTGTATAATTACGGTTCTGGACCGTAATCTACGTGGGTGTCATTAAAGATGGCGATGTCTTTAATTACGGTTTTAAATCGTAATTAAAGGCCCTTTTCCGTCCCGCGTGTCATTGACTTTACATTACGGTTTTACCAATAACCGTAATGTAAAGTGTACACTTTAGATGACGGTTTAAACAATAACCGTAATGTAAAGTCTTTTGGCGCGCGCCTAAAGGACTTTAGATTACGGTTATTGTTAAAACCGTCATCTAAAGTGTAATTTTTTTTTACAAATCTACACAATTGCAACAGAGCCAGAATTATAACAGATAAGCAACAGAGGGCATCAGACCAACAGATGTGCAGAAACTGCACAATTGAAACACCTGAATAAAATACCAACAACACAAATTCATTCTCTGCGCACAATTGCAACAGAGATAACATCTAATATACACCAGATCGAAAATCTGTTACAGCAACAAAAAATATTCAATACAGCAGCTAGAATCTGTTACCGCAGCTAGCAATTCATTACAAAAAATATTCAATACAGCAGCTAGAATCTGTTACAACAGCTAGCAATTCATTACAAAAAATATTCAATACAGCAGCTAGAATCTGTTACAGCAGCTAGCAATTCATTACAAAAAATATTCAATACAGCAGCTAGAATCTGTTACAGCAGTAGCAGCTAGCAGAAAACAGAAGCATAAAACAGTACAAAAACGGTGCAGAAAACTGTACATGAAAAACAAAATCTATCATAGCAGCATCAGAGCTAGCTAGTCTACCACTCCATTCTCATAAATATGGCTGACATGCTCTCTCTGACACGATACAAGTCGTTTGGACTGTAAGTCGAGAATTTGGCAAAATGCTCTTTAATCTGGAACAAGAAAAGGAATGGAACACATAATGAGATTAAGATAAAGACACAAAAAATCCGCCGAAAGAATTAAATACAAGACAATGTTCGTATTACCTTGTAGCTATCATTCTTAAATCCTGGGAAGTACCCGCAAAACTCGTACATATACCGCATCACGTAGTACCCGCAACTCCTAGAATCCTTTTGGGTAGGGCACTAAATTACCAAAATTCACAAATGTAAAACAATTGTACAAAGATAATAGCAGCACGAATGAAATACATGAATTACCAAACCTTGATGTAATCGATGGTCAAATCAGCAAACTCTCCCTGAGGGGTTTTACTATAACAACTATTGCATATATTAACAAAAGCGTTTAGCAAAATGAACAAGTACATTAATTTTGGTTCAAAAAACTTACAAACAATTAAATAGTAATAAAAACTTACTCTTTGATTAAGTCTTCAGAGTTGAATCCTGTCCACTGCCCTAGTGGATCGAGAACGAGCAGAGTAGCGGTGGCAGCGCAAAATATAAACAAAGCCCAGTGGTGGCTACAATGTCAAATACAAAATGAAATGAGAAATGAAGGTAAAAAAGTTAGCTAATTAGTATGTAATTTTATATCAGAACTCACGTTTGGTGATACGGCATTAGAATGAATAATTTATATATTCTGTCGATCAGCAACATCGAAGCAATGAGTCATGTATTCACAAAACCTCCCCGGGTCCCTATTGACTGAGTCGTACGATAAACGCTCCGGGCACACCGCAGTAATGGAGGTGATGCTCTTCTCAGCACATCTCTCAAGCAGACCTCTATTATATCACATGTACTATAAAAGGTTAGCCAATGCAACTTCATAGATACTTATTCTATATGTTTTTACAGTATGAGGAAAGAACACTTACTTTAGATAAGCTTCAATAATGTTAATGTTCAGGTAATCTCCAATCATCATCTCTCTGATGTCCCCAAAGTTGATCGCCATGGTCATATCTTCTTTGTAGTGAAACATCGACTTTGGAAGCGTCATCATGAAGTTGATAGTTTGAGGTGACTTCACAATGATCTTGTCGTAGAGATTCATCTGACGAGGCCCCAAAACATTAACAAGTTTTTGTGGCAGTGAGAACTTATTTTTTGGCGCCTGAGAAGTCTTGGTACGACCCCGGACGGGCGCTGGATTCTTACTTTTCGCACCCCGACTCACTAGATTCTTACCCTTCACACATAAACAGTAAAGCATAAATGTAAAGATAATTACTAATTGATTATTATAGTGACATTAAACATTTATCTAGAGCATACCCTTGTACTTCTGATAGGATTCGCCGGCGCGCTGATGATCTCTTCTTCTCTGGGCCGGGATACGCGGCGAGGAAGCTCAGGGATCTCAGGATTCTCCGGCGCGCTGATCTCTTCTTCTCTGGGCCGGGATACGCAGCGAGGAAGCTCAGGGATCTATAATAGATTATATTAGACACTTAATGCTAAATAATGCATTTTATTAGATACTAAATGGTTGCCAAACAGTCTTACCTCATCGGTGACAACAATATAAGATACTGGCCAGGGCAATATGTCTCCCTTCGCATCAATCAGCGTGCATTTGTTGTCAAATGCCATTGGAAGGTATGCATGCTCAAATCCATCAATTATCAGGTCCAAGGTCACACGCGCGTAGAATGGGGGTAGACGTACGAAATTGATGAGCGTTAGTGGACCTGATGGCAACACCGTCCCGTAGGCCACATCTACAGGGTGCCCTTCTAATGGTATTTCACTAGTGGAAAAAATGTTTTTAACCACGGTTATTTTGCCTATATACCACGGTCAGGAACCGTGGTTTATGCTCGCGTCGTATATTCACAAATTGAGATAAACGACGGTTCATAACCGTGGTTTAAAGTAAGCGAAAAAACCACGGTTTGTCGAAACCGTCGTTTAAGACCCCTTCTCCCACGAGCATTCACTGACTTTATACCACGGTTGGGAGTCTGAACCGTGGTATATAGTGCATTATAAATGACGGTTTTACTTAAAACCGTGGTATAAAGTCTATAATAATCAACAATAAACCACGGTTATATGTAAAACCGTGGTTTATAGTCTGTGTTTTTTCCCAGTTCGCCGGCGATTAAACGCCGCCGCCTTCAATGTAATTTCTCCGCAAACAGAAGAGAATGAACAGGCCAGAACATGTATGTTACTTGTTTGTGTATTAGGGTTGCTAAAAAAATTAGTGAAGTTACATTATGTTCCTTGTTCGTCGGTAGGTTGCAAAATTACCGTGAAAGAGAATGAGAGAGGGTGAAGCGCCTGTTAGGGTTGCACAAAATTACAGAGGCGCAGCATGTCCTTGTTCACCGGTTAGGTTTGCAAAAATTACAGAGGCGCAGCATGTGTTCCTTGTTTTCCAGTATGGCGAAGAGCATGCATGTTCGCCGGTGGGTTGAAAAAATTACAGAGGCGCAGAAGAAGAAGAAGAAGGAGAAGAGTTGCAGAGCATCCTTGTTCGACAGTGTAGGTTGTAAAAGAGTGAGGAGAAAATATATATAATAAGAGAAAGAGAAAGAGCCGCGTTAATTTTCGGCGAAAATTTTAATTCCCGCGGAGACTATATACCACGGTTTAACAAGGAACCGTCATTTAAAGTTTTGTGACCACGACTAAAAACGACGGTTTTAACAAAACCGTGGTATATAGAAACCCTATATACGACGGTTCTCCAAGAACCGTGGTATATCGACTCTGGCGTGTACTATATACCACGGTTGGCCTGAAAACCGTGGTATATAAGTAACCTATATACGACGGTTCTCCGAAAACCGTGGTATATGCACTCTGGTGTGTATTTTAAATGATGGTTGCTATCATAACCGTGGTTTATAAACTTTAAACCACGGTTTCCCATTTAACCGTGGTTTAAACATCGTCATTAAAAATCTTTTTTCTACTAGTGTTTGGAGACGGCATTTTTTTTGCTCCTTTAATAAACAGAGATAATACGTGAAATAAATAAGTGAGTCCAATCTAATACTATTTAAATGACTTTATTTAAGGAGAAAAATAGTTAAACAACGCTAACCTGGATGTTGGCAAACGGGTACGGGTCAGCGGCCAGAGCACAACTAGACGAGGAAGACGGTCGAGGAGGATCATGCTGCTGCTGAGTAGTCGCATGTGCGATCGAATTCAACGCTTCCTGCAGCCTCTCCTCGATAGCCCGGCGCTTAGCAGCCTGTTTCTCCTCATTAGCTTGGCGCTCAGCAGCGAACTTACGCTCTACCATCGCCTCGACTTCAGCAACACTCATCTGACCCTTCCTAGCAGATGGCGAGAATACGTGCTTTTGACGTACTTCTCCCCCAAATCCTCTAACACGCCCCGGGTGATCCTTCTTCCCATGTATTTGATTGAGAGCGTCGTCTTGAGAAGGAGGAGCGTGTATGTCTATTTCTCCTCTCTGTGCTGCTTCATACTGTCCAATTGTCAAAGAAGTTCACACTAAATTTAAGATCAACAAACACTTGAGTATGTAAGTAAATTATTTGACAGCTACTTTCAAATACTTACAATTTGGTTAGCCAGTTGTTCCATCACAGCATGAAGAAATATCCTCTGACCTTCGCTGGTCGTTTTCTGGCGTCCCAGTATGAAAATCTGCACCCTCCTCGCCTCAGAGACATCCTCGATCGGGCATTCACTTCCATCCTCGTTCCTCTGTGTCAGCAAACCAGCTTCTTTCCACATGTCGAGGCTGCCCACATATCCCCTTCGTCCCATGGTGTGGGGGTAGAGATTAGCTTCACGGTTTTGCCGTACTTGTTCTTGTCTTTGCTGTTAAGAAAGTACAACAAAAAATTAATTAGAAAATCAGGGATAAAGCATTATGAGCATTAATTTAGAAAAGAGTACACACAAACATACCCTGAACTCGGGGGTGGAGTGCCGCTCAACGAACACCTTCCACTCCTCTTCAGTGATCATGCCGTTGTACACAACATACGGCGGAGGCTCACGTGGGGGCACTCTGTTGATCCAGTGCTCAACCAAGTAGTGGCGGAATGATTTAGCTTTGCTGGACACCAAAGAAAGAACGGTCTTCTTCACTTCTTCTGGGATCTTGTATCGTTCTTGCACCTTCTTCCAGATGGTCTCCTTAACTTCTTCCGGGAATTGTTTCCATGTGTGGTTGATGCAACAATGTGATCTAGCCAGAGTCCCTAGCATACTAGCAAACTCTGACCTGCTGCCCCCACAATACCTCCCATACTTGTCCCACAGAAGACTGATCTCATCCGGTTTCTGCAGTTTCAACCCACGGGTCGGACCTCTACCTCTGGGTCTCTGAGTAGCACTTGTAGAAGGTGCACTCATGGAAGGGCCAACAGCAGCAGCAACGACAGATGTAGATGGGTCAGCAGCAGTAGCAGCACTGGTAGAAGGAACCGGTACCATTTGCTGCTCACTTTCGAACTCACGACAATATAAATCGAAGTCTTCATCAGCCATGTCTTGATCAGCCATGCCTGCAAGGATTGAAATAAAATTTGAATTAAATTAAGCATTTCATAATGGTTATATACAAGCAAGAAATAAAAGAGTGTTAATTTCATATAAATTTTAATAGTAATAACTTACATACACCATTATCTCTCAACCCACATTCCCTCATTATGGTTTGATCGTATATACTCACGATGACTTGTGACCTCAGCCTCTTCCAGTGAAATAGGAACAGTTGGAGGTTCATCTTCTGCATCATACTCATCCTCATCAACCACACCATCCACACCAACTATTCCTCTTCTCCCTTTAAGCACAACAGACCATCTAGGATTACAGGGATCAGTTACATAAAATATCTGCTTAACCTTGGTCCCAACAACGAATGGCTCAACAGTGGGAGTAGCTCTAGACAGATCAACCAGTTTTATACCATGCTCCTCCTCACGGTAGCCATGATTGTTGTTAACCCAGTTACAGCGGAAAACACACATTTCATAGCTGTTGTAGTCCAATACCCATATGTCTTGTATAACACCGAAATATGATTGTTTTACTGAGACTGGACTATGACCCACAACACTGATGTCATATAAGTTTTGATAAGCTTCAAGCTCTACGCCACTGTTTTGATTCGTTGACTTCTGATCCTGACGTTCTGTGAAAAAGGTGAATCCGTTGACATCGTACCCCTCATAAGAAATTACGTCCAGATTTGGTCCAAATGCAACTACTTTAATCAGTTCAGGCACATTCGTGGACTGATCGGACAAGACTCTGTCTTTGAACCATCTGACAAATGTCCTATTCTACTCATTTTGTAGTCTAACGTCACTCATGTCTGGATATTGTGATCTTAAAACACACAAGTGTTCATCAAAGTATGGTTCGACATCTTCAAGAGGACTTAGCACAACTAAATGAGCTTTGTTAAGAGTGTCTATGTCAATTCTTTTCAGTTTCCGTCCAACCGTGCCAACACCCTTCTGCCCTCGTGTCTAGAACGTGGAAGTCCAATGGTATCGACACCTTCTAGGTAATTGGTGCAGAAGTCTACAACTTCCTCTGTGATAGTGCCCTCTATAATACTACCCTCTGGGTGACGACAGTTCTTAATTTTCTTCTTCAGGACACCCATGTACCTTTCGAACGGATACATGTAGCGAAGGTACAAAGGACCACACATCAGAATCTCTCTTACAAGATGCACGAGGAGATGTATCATTATGTCGAAGAACGATGGAGGAAAATACATCTCCAGCTGGCACATTGTCACAATAAGATCCTTTTGTAATTTAGACAGAGTGTCCACATCAAGAACCTTAGACGAAATGGATTTGAGGAAGACACTGACGTTTGTGATTGTGTGTCTGACAGCATCCGGCAAGATCCCACGTAATGCAATTGGCAAAAATTCTTGAAGTAGAACATGATAATCGTGAGATTTCATTCCTACTAATTTGAAATCTGTCATGGACACTAGGTTTCTTATGTTTGAGGAGTAACCTGATGGCACCTTGATGTTGTAAAGGGTACTGCATAGACTATGTTTCTCTTCTTTAGACAGAGTGTGATAGGCAGGAGGCAAGAATGTGCGTTTTCCACGTTCTTGCGGGCCAAGCTCTGTGCGTATGCCCAACTCAATTAAATCTTTTCTTCCTTTCAAATGATCCTTTGTCTTTCCTTTTATGTTCAAAAGGGTGCTAGTTATACTTTCACCCACGTTCTTCTCGACATGCATCTCATCGATACAATGTCTAACCTTCAGATGCTGTAGTACTGGAGTTCCCAAAATATTGATTTCTTTTTCCAGACACTTTTTTCACCACTTTTGGTTGGCGGCCCGAAGTTGTTGACAATATTATCCAACTTTTTGTAAATCTCTGTACCTATCAAAGGCTGGCGCGCCACGCTGTGATCAGTTTTCCCATCGAACTCTTTCGCCATCTTTCGATACTTATGTCCTTTTGGAAGCATTTTTCGGTGGCCCATATACACGTTTTTCCACTATGTTTCAAGCGAATGCTACAAGTGTTTTCACCACAAATCGGACACGCCAACGCCCCCTTGATTGAATATCCTGAAAGATTACCATAGGCAGGGAAATCATTGATTGCGCAGTACAACATAGCACACAAATTGAAGTCCTCTTTGCTGAATGAGTCGTAAACCATAGCCCCTTCATTCCATAAGAGTTGTAGATCCTCTATCAAAGGTTGTAGGAATACATCAATTTTGTTGCCCGGTTGCTTTGGACCCGATATTAACAAAGACAACAAGATGTGTCTTGGTTTCATGCATAACCACGGCGGTAGATTGTAAATAACCAAAAGCACATGCCAGGTACTGTGTATGCTACTCAAAGTACTGTAAGGGTTCATCCCATCCGTGCACAAGCCTAGCCTTAGGTTTCTCGGTTCGTTACCAAACTCAGGAAATTTTATGTCTATGTATCTCCACTGTGGTGCATCAGCGGGATGTCTCAATCTGCCATCCTTTTTCTTGTGAACTGAATGCCACCGAAGATTCTCTACGTCTTTCTCAATGGAGAACAAACGTCTGAACCTTGGAATGATGGGCAGGTACCACAGTACCTTAGCCGGTGAACATTTCTTACTACCGCTGAAGTGAGTTTGTTGTTTCTTATACCGTGACGCTCCACATGTTGAACAACTTTCAGCAAATTCATCCGATTTCCAAAACAACATGTAACCATTTGGACAAGCATGAATTTTCTGGTACTCCATACCCATTGGGCACATCAGTTTTTTGGCTGAGTACGTAGTCGTTGGTAAAACGTTGTCCACTGGAAGAACGTATTTCAATAGTTCTAGGAGGTCAGTGAAACTTATGTCGCTCCAGCCATGTTTCGCTTTCAAGTTGAATAGCTTGAGGACGACACTCAACTTGCTTAACTTTGTAGGGTCACACCCGGGTACAACGGGTGTTTTGGATGAATCCAACAAATTTTCATACTTGTCTGGCGTGTTAGAGTAATGTCGTTCCACATCTTCGAGCATAGTCTCAATGTCATCATCCCAGAAATCTGGCTCAACGTTCGCGTTGTAACATCTTCTAGATCACCCGCAACTGTATCATCTCCAAGTTCTGTTTCTGTGTTTGCCTGACCATTATCCGCTTCGTCAGGCTTAATAACATCGAACGCACTCTGACCATGCCATCAGATTATGTCTTGGAAATCTTTTGTAAAACCGCGGCGGATCAGATGTTCCTTAATTGTATCAACGCCGCGATATCTCAGATGTTTTGGCAGTCGATACACGGACAAAATATGTATCCCTTGTCTGTAGTTTCAGATTGTTCGTCAACACCGTGCATAACTTATCAACTCCTTCTAAAAACTTGTCGTCCAAATTTCCGCTGTAAATCCACGAACGTTCCATCTCCTTCTAGCTATTTATATGAAGGCAGCCATTTCATACCATCACCCGTGGCAGAGTCTTTACACTTTTGTATCTTATCAACCTAAATCCATCCATGAGTATTAAATCCCACCGGTGAACGTGTTTTTAATATGTAATTTATTGAAAATTTCGGCAGCATCTCCCTACAGTACTTCAAATGCACGATATTATGATATTAATCAATAATATATGCATTCGAAGAACAATAAAGTGATACTGCTGAAATAATCAATAAAGTACATATTAAAAACACATTCACACCCTAGGTGTGAGATTTACAATCATGGACAGTCCCGACAGGGACTGCCGAAGATATACCTCTATTAGGTATATCTTGGGCGGATAACTATGTTTGGTAGTTTGTCAAATACTGTATGTATATATGTAAATCTTACCTCTGGTAGACGATTAGCCGATGCAAAGACGGTTGAGGTCGGAAGTCAAAATAAAGTCGTAGTCCTGATGCATAAAGGAAAAATGACAACATTAGAATTCATCAAAAAATCAAGGTTAAAATGCTAGCTAAACCGCGGAAAAAATTCGACAGCATCTCCCCTATATTTCTGACGTTTCCCAATCAGTTTTATCAACGTCAAATTCGCACGCACCATCAAAATTACTTATACACTAATTTTATATTTATCTAGAAGAAAGGTAAGCTGTATTAACCGTAAAGAAATATTTACAAGTACAAGAAATCAACTGCAATAAGAATCAGCAAACAAGAATCACAACTTCGAATCTGCTAAGAGATATATCTACCAAACCAAAGGCTCTCAACTAGTTTTATATTTGAAAACTACACTACTATAATTGTAATACTAAATGCTAAGAATAAGTAAATACAGTAGTTTACAGTTTGGTTTGCAAAATTACCGTTACTGCACGAAAGTGGGCAAGTAGTGCAGAAATCAGCCCACGAACTAGGTTGCACTTAACTGTGAATCTGGGCACAAATATATGAACAAGGTTAGAACATTTGCCATTACACTCTCAGGATTCGACAGAAACGAGGTTAGAACTAGCAATCGACATGCATATGAACAAAGTTAGAAAAAAATGACAATTGATCGACCGCGCGCATACCCAGTACACGATAGAGACGTCGACGGTGACGACCAGTGTACGTAGATGGGTGGTGACCGGCGGCGATGAGAGTGACAAAGGTGGTGGGAGCGACGGCGGCGATGGCCGTTACTAAGGTGACGGGAGAGAGGAGGCGATTTCAGTGAGGAAGATAGCGCGAAAGAGAAGAAGAGTTACTATAAGTACAGTGTGCAAAGTAAACGGGCAAATGCTAAAAGGACTTTAGATTACGGTTTACATGAAAACCGTAATCTAAAGTCACACTTTAAATGACGGTTCCTAAAGAACCGTAATCTAAAGTGTAACGAAATTAAAAAAATAGCGCGAAAATTATTTGGCCTATGCTGGGTTTCGAACTCAAGATCGATGGTATTGACTCATGTACCCACGCCATTAAGCCATGAGTCTTATTCGATCAAACCTATGTAAGACATTAATATAAAGTTATTTTTAATCTAAAATACACTGGTAAAATGACGCCGTTAACTATAATTTAGATTACGCGCGGCGTCGAAAAAATCAAATAATACGGGAAATATTTGGCGTCAGGTCAAAACGACGTCGTTGACCATCAGTCGGAGGTAGGCGCGCCTTTTTTAGGACGGACTTTAGATGACAGTTATTAGTAAAACCGTAATCTAAAGTCCGTTGACCGTAAAGCGCGTCAACACGGGACTTTAGATTACTGTTTCACTAATAACCGTCATCTAAAGTCCATCCTAAAAAAGGCGCGCCTACCTCCGATCGATTATTGCTTACGGTTAATTTAATAAACGTTGTTAATTAATTCCGGCCTTCCTATTAATCACGGTGTCTGTTAAAGCCGTGATTAAAGCACCGTCATTAAAGGGTCGCGTTCCACCAGTGAGTGTACTTTTCTTGCGTTTTACTTTTCTTCTTTGTCTTTTGTAAATAAGGAACAATTAAGAGAGTGAGGAGGGGAGAGCTGGCCAGTCACACCACTCCCTCACAGAGGTTTTTAAATTTTTATTTCAAATAGTGGACACATTAGTTTAGTTTATTTACACTTACACCCCACAACTTCCCGTTTTTTACAGTTTTACTATTTTTTCGTTTAATTAATTTTATTGGTTCTAGACCTTCATTAATGTTTATTAATGACTATTTGGTTGACCAAAATTATTACGAGTCTATTTGACCCGCTTAAAGTCACGTTATCCCGGTTTCCTCAAAAAACGCGCTTTAAGGTTTGTTTGTGTTTTTAATCCGTTTTAAGGATCCGTTTTCTTCGGGATTTGTTCCCTCATGATTATTTAGGCATAATTAAACTTCTAAAACCTTCATTAGCCTAATTATTCACTATTTTTAATTTCGGGGTATTTCAATATGTAGCCTAAATTATATGTCAATGCATATAACAATTAATATAGAATAACAGTTCTAAACTAGTAGCGTTAAAATACCCAAACCTTAAGATGTAATTGAATAGGGAATTAGATTCAGGCTAATTAAGTCCTTAGATCATTGGTGAAAGAATAAAAACCAAAAAGAAAAAGAAAATGCGTAAAATGCACAAAAGTGAAAAACGGATCGCAGTATTTAGGAGGTATACAACCTCACTAGGATTTATAAAACATTTTTATACCCTAATTACACACTAAGAACATGTGGGAAAAATTCCGGAAGAAAACGGATCCAAATAACACAGTAAAACGCTAACGGAGTCCTAAAGCGCGTTTTTCGAGAAAACCCGAAAACATGACTTTAAAACATTTAAACGACACCGTAAAAATTATAGTTGATTATATACTAATTAAACATTAATGGGAGCTTAAGAACCATTAAAATTAAAGAAAAGAAAAAAATCCGGAAACCGGGGGCCCGATTAGTGAATAGTGTAAAAACCGGTAACTTATGGGTGTAAACTGTAATAAAGTAAAGTACCCTCCCTCAATTGTAAAATAAAATATGATTCTCTTATCCTCTTGATACCCACACGTTTTCCCTCTCTCATACATACATATACTCATTTTATGTACAAAAGTACAAAAAGTCAAAAAGTAGCAAAGTACATATATACCTTTTTACATTTCTTCTCCAATTCCCAGCCTCCCTCACGTTTTTTTTCCTTCCCAGCACTCTTCTTCTTCATTCTTCTTCTTTAATGGCGATTTCAAGAGGCTCCAACCAGCTCCATCTTCATCTTCCTTTTCTACCTCTAAACAAGCTCAAAACCGAAAAAAAAAATATACCATCTTGCTCCTCTAGTCTTGGGCATTCTTTTCCACCTTCAAAACCTCCAAATGGGTGATTTCGGATCCATGGGTTTGTAGCTCATTCTTGAAGGAATAACCTCCATTGTGAGCCAAAACACACCTCATTGTTCTAAGGTAAGAAAGGAGCAAGAAAAAAATCATTTTTCCATGCCTTGGATTGATGAAACCGATTTTTTACAGATTTCTAAGCTCCATTTTACCTCCTTGTTCTAGCCTTGTTCACCTTCAAAGAGGTGTGGAGAACATCAATCTTTGATGCCTACTAACCACATTTGGAAGTTATAAGGTAATTCCTTCCATTTCTAGTGCTTCAAATCATGTTCTAAGTACTATCTTAAATCAAGAGCCTTATTAGTTTCTTAATGATCTATTAGATTCAATTGTGATTGTTTGGTCATTAGATTAGCAAAATACCCATTTGAAACCGGTGTTGAAAAGGACTAAAGAGGAGGAAAATTCTTGAAAGAAAACTCAAGGTAAATGGCTTACCTTAATCTAAGTAATACGTTTGGGATTATTTTGTGTTTGGCAAATAAATGCCTAATTGCTTGGGGTGTGTGAGGTGTTGCTATTATTATGAGGAAGGAAATCAGTGTTTAATTTAATGTTGTTTAAGGGCCTAAGAGCCAAGCTTCTAAAGTTATGTACATGAGGTGATCGTGTGTTAAAATGATGGAATTGATGTGTGTGGATAGTGCCTTTGAATGAGTTGATGGTTGGAGTGCTTTGCTGAGCTAAGTAATGTGTGGGAACATGTTAAATTAAGGGGAGGGGTTATGGCGAAATTTGGTAGGAAATGAGTGTTTTGATGATGGATTGGTGATGGGAGGACTTAGTGGTTTGTTAGTGTTGAGTAGGGGGTTTAACTAGCCTTGAAATGGTATTGGGAGCTAGGAAGAGAAGGATGAAAATCTGTAGCAATTTACATATTGAGGAGTTTAGAAATGCTAGAAAAGAGTTAGTGTTTATAACTTGGAACAAGGAGTGGAGTGGGTTTAGAAGTGCATTTATGTAGGAATGATTTGTAATGGTCATTGATGATTTGGTGAGGTGGGTAGGAGGTAAAAAAACTAGCAAGAAGGAAATAGAAATGCACAGTGTGCAAAATGCAAGAATGTGAAAAGTGGTTTGTTGAATTAGAGCAAGAATGGAGAATTGAGTAAGGGTTTAAACCAATGATTTGGAGAGGTTTAATGCATGTTTTAAGGGTGTTAAAATGTAGGAAACAAGTGGAAAGATTGTGGAATAAGTGGAAAAAAATTTGGGTGAATTTGGAGTTCAGAATGTGTAGAAAAACGGTTTCTAAAATGGTGACTGTTCTGGACCGCCCCTAGGGACCGCCCTGTGGGGAGGTCCAGTGCAGAGAGAGAATAAAACGAAAAAACGGGTAGCTTCTGTTGTGGACCGCCCCTGGGACCGCCCCAGAGAAGAACAAAATTTTTGCTTTAAGCCTTCTAATGATGGGGGATTGAATGGTAATGGTTTTAGATGATGTTTAGGCCTTGTTTGGTGACATGTAAAGGTCTTAGAAAGTGTAAACAAGTGTTAGCTTGATGTGAGAAAGATGTGAGTTTAAGTACACAAAGTTAAACCGAAATAACGGGATAACGGGGTGAGTACGGGAGTAATAGAAGTTTACATACCGTAAGATCTTGTTGTTAATAAAACGTTTTAATAATAAATACCAGTTGTTTCGGAAACTACCCGGGGAGCGTGAGGTGATGCGTTGGAGTAAATCCTCGGGAACAAGGTAGATAACCCATGGTGTAAGGTATGGTTTTCTTGCAACCTGTGTCCTACCGGGTTACAACGGCTTGTATGCCAACTTGATTTTCTGTGTGTTTGCCACCTTGCAAGATAAAGCATGAAATGAGTTTATAGTAATTCATTAATGTGGCGTAAATAATTCCGATACCGTTTAGCCTTATTTATGTGTTAAACCGTAGCTAACTGACTCTAGGATCACATAAGAGTTCGGTATCCGGATTAAACGTCCCAACCCACAGGAACGTACTAACTACGGCTATCCGTGCTTTAGTTGTATATTGTGGTTATGTGTGTTATGTGTTGCCTTTGTTTAATGTATCGTGGTTTAACGAATGTTGTTGTCCATGTTTGTCGAATGGGATGTTACCTCCCTGGTGTGTGATTAACCAAACTTGTAACACCAAATGGTGTATGTATGTGATAAGTTCCATAGAGGAACTTCTAACTAATATGTATATATTATGGGGGGTGAGGAATCCGGTCGTTCCGGTCGCGCGTGTTGTTTGGGAGTTGATGTATACAATTTCTTTAACTCCCTCTCTGTTATGTTATGGTTGTTTTTCCTTCTTGGAATTCAATCTCCCATGAGCTTAACCAAGGCTCACCTACCTGACTTTTATTTGGGCTAGGGGGAATCATGTGTAAAGTTTGTTTGGGAGTTGATGCCAATATTCGCTTTGACTCCCACACTGTTATTGATTGGTTTTCCTTCTTGGAATTCAATCACCCACAAGCCTAAGATCAATGGCTTTCCTACTCGATTGTTGTTCGGGCTAGGGGGAATACTGTTATGTTATGGTTGTTCTCTTTCTTTGGGTTACAACCACCCACAAGCTTAACCAAGGCTTACCTACCTCATCACTATTGGAGCTAGGGGAAAAATTGTGTATGGTGTGATCGGGCCAATATTAAGGCCGACACATCTATGTGAAGTATGTTGTTATGTTGTGTACGTTGATCTCCAAAATCAACCCCGTATAAATATAAGGGTAATTAAGTATAACCCGATTAAATGGGTATGTGTCGTCTAGCAAGGAATAGCTCCATTAGGGTAGAACCCTCAAGGGCCAAATGATGCAATAGTGTGATCTAACCAATGTGATGTGTTAATTTATGTTTGTATCCTGTTCATCGGTTGTGTGATTTATAAGCATGATATATGTGTATAGTTTCATGCATGTTTTAAATATAATTGACCGCATGCTCAGACGACAAATAGTTGTGTGTGGCCCGGTAGCATGCGGGCTGCAGGATTACCATACCAGCAAAGGTGCTGACCCCCTTTGGGGGCCCCCATACTTTTCAGGTACAATGGAGCTGGCAGCCGTTCGAGAGTAGGGGGGTAACTGTTTATGTATGGGTGGTTATTTAGTTTAGCGTGATATCGATAGAGGAATGTATTAGACTCGGTACAGTTTGGTTTGTAATTGTAATTGTGTTCAGAATATAATGGAGTTGTAAATGTAAAGTGTAATGCTCGGTAATCTTGTCCATCAGACCGGTACGTTGTGTATGTAGTAGCCTTGTTAGCCACGTGGGTGGCTAACGGCGTGTAACACCCATTGATTTAGTCAGTGCTTATGATATAAGTTCCGCTGTGGTTAATGATTAAGTGTGGTGTTATTAGTAGGGGTGTTACAAAAAGTGGTATCAGAGTGAAGTATCGCTCTGATGACTGGAAGTACCGAGCTTAGGAAGTACCGAGTTAGGATTTTAGTACTTTGGGTTAAGGGTTGAGTGATAGCGTGAGAGATACGCTAGTTAGGAATTTCCAGTGAGTACTGGAAGCCTACAACATCCTTCCCGCCCTCCACAATCCCTATTTTATAACTCGGGAAAGAACGCCAGAGAGATGGAAAGTCCTCTCATACTCGGGAAAACCCGATCTGGCTGTTGTAAAGTATTACCACAAAAACAAGAACCAGTCATACGGTAGATTCCAAGAACTGAGAACCCAGAGACGGATCCTGTTTGAACACCTTTACCCGCACTTAATAGCGGAAGATTAACCATCCTATTTACAAGAGACTGAAATTTCCGGCGACCTGGGTCAACATGCCTAGCAGTCGGGGAAACCTAGCCAACAAGGAAGAAAGAATTAACTGTGCACAGAAGCGGACAATGGAGAAGCAACAAACCCGAGACACATGTCTACGGGAACACAAATGTTAAATAATACCGACAATGGTATAGTAACCGACTAAGGAACAAGTCAAGGACGGAAGATTCCAAACCTACAACGCCAAAGAGGCTGTAATACCCGATTATCACAGTTTATACAACTGTGGGAGTATTAGGGAAACATACTTCAATAGGGCTACGAAGTAGTACCTGAACAAGAAAACCAAGTCTCGGTAACCACGGCAAATGCGTGGGGACGAACATTAAGGAAGAACACAGAGTTAAGTGAATGGAGAGTCACCCTAGTTAACGACTACCATGTCAAGACCAATGAGAGTCGCTCGAATGTTCTATTATCAAAACTGTAAGGTCAAAGGAGGAGCCAACAAGGCTACCGAACACGGTAATGATAAAAGTAGTACCGGAACCAGTATGTGTTGAACCGACAACTAGCCAGCAGGGAGCACTTGCCATGGCAAGTGCAGCTATAGCGAAGCTATTCGGGAAAATTTTAATGGCTATAAAGTACCTAGTAAGGTACCGTATTGTTGAAGGAAGTGATTATAGAATCAAGAGACCAAGAATTTGAAGAGTGAAACCTGGAAGGGCTTCGTGCCTAACCATTGTATGTGAAGATATACCAGTCAGCGAGAAGCTAGACTTGGTCAAAGCGTGAAGACATTTTAAATACCGGGAAGAATTTTCTTATAAACCAAGTTTTCTTCTAAACCCAGATTTATTTCAAACCGTTTTCACACCCAAATTTTCTTCTAAACTCATATGTATTTCAGACTTCTTTCAAGCCAAAAATTCTCTCAAACTGTAGATTTTCTTTAAAACCAAACCAGAGGACCTACACCGGCCTCAGCGCCACACAGTAGGTAAGTTACACCTAGTTATATTTGAGCAACCTTAGAGCAATCCTACAACCCGAGGGTATTAACCCGAGGGAAGGAATCCAGCTCGTACTTAATACAGACGGTGGATAAATTTCCCTTAATTAAGTTCAGAAGGCACCAAGGTGCATTATCATAGGATGATATGAGGGAGCTGACAACAGAATACTTCACCTAGGCGTGTGACGGACACTACGAGTGTACTAACTGAGATGTGGGATGACTGCACTCCGATAGGAGCTTGTGGGCCTGACAGACCTTCTTATGGGTTAGTCGGGTAAGTAGCAATGTATCAGTAGGATACCCCACACATGTATACGAGTGGAGTCAGGAACACGGGAAGTAGTCGACTCCATACTACGGTCAGCAGTAAAAGTTAAACAAGAGCAACGGATTACCATCGAATGATTGAAGTGAAAGAACCCAGTTAAGTTAACGAGACTCAAAGAACTAGTGAATCCATTTCAAGGAAGTGTTTATGAGTCAAGAAGTGTGGAGCGCACTGACTAGTAAGTAAAGACATCACATATGTCTCAAGAATCCCGAGGAATAAAACACGATAGCTGGAACAAATACCCAGTCTATACATAGTGAGGCCAATGCCTAATATGGACACGTTAATATGCAACGAACGGGATGAAACTCCCGGAATGATCACCCAGACTACCGGGGAATATCGATCTTCACAGAAGAGGATGGTAAACCTAGAAAAGAACGAAAGGCGATATAGTTAACTAAACGTATACAAGCCGAATGTGATGGCACAACCTAGTAACACCTAGGAGCTGTCCTGAAGGGTGTTTGGGTCAACAATGGTTGAACGAGGTGTTGTGATAGAAGCATAAGAGTTGAAGCTAATACACAGTTTAAACACATGTCGTTAAGGAGTAAACAGACATTCTTAAGGGGCATCCCATATAAGGAAGTGTGATGCAATGACCTTGTCAGGGAGTCCAATACAACCTCCGAACCATGTGATGGTGTGCGGAGAAGTAAAATTTGTGTGAATAGCCTATAGTGAGCTGAGCTCGAGGCAATGAGGCTTATAAGCCACAGACCAAATGTGTTATGCAAATTTAATTGATGACGAAAGTTATGTTGTACAAGTGAATAGAGCGGAGAACGAACCACTGCTTTAAGAGTGGGGATACCTCTCGATATGGTGAAACCGCGGGAGCGGTAGTTATGTGAACCAAGTTCAGGAAATATGTTAACGATTGCCCATGTTGTTACTACCCAGAGTGATTTGAATAAGAATAATACGAAAAGAAGTGTTGTACCAGTTGTGGAGACCGGAAGAGTAATAAGTCTAATAACAACCACCATAGGTGTGTGATGCCAAATGTAGAGTGAACAACGCTCAAAGAGCATAAAGACTCGAGGAAATGGTGTATTCAGTAGTCATCCAGATGAATGACGAACAAAAAAAATACGAATGATGGAAGTACATGAGCAGAAGCTAATATGAGAGTGGATGCCATGTAAGTTAGTGTGGTACACGAAGTAAGAATGCGGTGCGCAATAAGCGACCGTTGTATAAATATGGTTAAACGAAGTATGGCAAATAAGCAGAATTATGAGTTAAACTAGTGGAGATACAATGGTAAGTGATGGCAGATAAACTAGGCTGTAAGCCAGTAGCCAGTACTATGTGAGAAGAATCTCAGTGAAACATAGTGTGAATTCCTGTTGCAATCGCATAAGAGATTTACTGCCAAGAGTTTACGCCTCTGCACTCTGTATGACTGAGTGTTTTGGTATTGCGCTTGCGCAGTAATGATCGAGTGAGATAGCTAGGAAGTTGGGAAGATGTTAATTGTGGTAGAACAACAAAAGACTTATAACGATATAAGACCGAGGCATAGGAAATGCAAGGTCGTACCAATGAAAGAGTACTGGTACAGAACCAATTGTGGTGGCATGAATAGCAATAAGTGACTGCAGTAACACGAAATACCAAATATTGGTAAGGAATATACCTCAAGTGTGGGAAATAACAGAGAGAGCACTTCACATTAGGTAGTAGCTCAATCTCAACCGACAGTAAGTCAGAAGAAATTAAGTCAAACATTGAGAAATACATAGCGGTATACATAGTGAACTATCACAGAAGTGGATAGAAAGTTTGTAACTCACCGAATTCATTCACGGTAAGAGATACCACGCGTCGTTTGAGAAACCATTCTTCACAAGATGAAGGCGATAAATGGGAAATGTACAATACATTATGAATAATGAATGGGGCAAACTAAGCTCTAAGTTGTCACAGTTGCGCGACAGAAGCCTGTGAACCCATGTTTCAGATACATTGTGAATATGAATAATGGCTAGTTATTAACGACAAGAAGCCTCACAGGCCAGAATCGAAACCGGTGATGAGTTAAATAAACTCCAATGAGAATTCTTGGGTTGGGGACTAAACCGCCAATATGGTTAAGATACTCTAACCAGAACGCATTGTATAACAGACCTCGTGGAAGTTAGAATACTTCACGGTGGCAAAACATTTTAAACCAATGTTCAGTAATTGATTACGTGGGCGTAATCCCTTTTAAGGGGGGTAGAGCGCAAAACCGCTTAGTGTGTGCTTAGTGTGTTTTACCGTACAAGCGTACGTGAACTATGTTGTGCATTGCACAAAATAATTTGTTTGATGATTGGTGCGTGTGTGTTACATAAATATGCGCATTCATCCATGGTTTAATTGTGGTAATTGCGCACAGAAGATGCGAATACCATTGTGATAAATGTGTCTACTTTGTTAACAGTTGTGTGTGAGAGTACAAGTGTGGGGAGTAAAGAAACTCCCGGGGAACTAAAACCCTGACAGTATATGTTCATATGATACTAAATGTAATATTGTGTATTATATTTTGATAAAAAACATAAATATGTAATATACGGTGTTGTGATTATGAAGGGGTATGAAACCGACATAGAACCTAGTGAGAATTAAATTCCCTAGGTAACTTGAATTAAGTTGAATCTGGATGATGATTGATAGACGGAGTTCTATCCCTTGGAGATGTATGATTATGACTAGAGGGATTAAAAGATAGAAAATGGTATATGCTTGAATTAGTTGTTGTTTGAAATTGAAGTGGGAGGTGAAACTTGATTTTCATGAGATCAAGGGAAGCCGAACACAAATTGGGGTGGAAGGATAGTTCAACACTGATGCTGATCACATCAGGATTGGATGATTCTTGAAACTCCCTATAAGTTGTCACAAACAATCACGCTAAGGAAAGACGCAAAGAGCATAAATTGGACTTAGAGTTGTATTGAGTTTTCAAAAGGATTTTCAAATGGCATTTCGAAACTTCTAATTGGTATTTTGAATAAAGGATTTCGATCTACTTAACCCCATAAAGAATATTTTTGTATTACTTGCTCACGAGCTGAGGACGTATGAGCCTTTGTCTTCGGACCGGTGACATGAGAAGTATATTTTAAAAATGTGTGATTGTTTTGATTTCCCAAAGGAACGGGGACCAGAAGGTGTCCATCACGACCGGGTTCTGCGGGATCACAATGTATATGTACTCAACATGGGACTCGAGCCCATGGAGAGATGGAAAAGGTATTTCTGTTTGTTGTACATGCTAAGACATGTGTGTGATATGTGTAATAAATATTATCCTGACCTATGAGTCTAAATGTTGTTATGTTACCCAGACCTGAGAGTCTGAGGGTTGTTATGCAAGTACAATGTTGTTAAGATACCCGGACCGTTGAGTCCGAGGTTATCATATAAGTATGTTATGTTATGTGTGGATGTGGATATGTTACCCGGACCGTTAAGTCCGAGGTTGTGATGTAAAGTATGTTGGGTTATGGAAGTTTTATTTTACAAGTAATCCCCGTGTTCTAATTCAAATGATGCTTGGGAAGTGTGAACTACGAGGACGAAGTTCTTTTAAGGGGGGTAGATTGAAATACCCCAAACCTTAATATGTTAATTAATTAGTTAATTATGATTTTCTAAGGCTAATTAAGTCCTTAAGATCATTGGTGAAGAAATTAAAACCAAAAAGAAAAAGAAAATGCGTAAAATGCACAAAACGTGAAAACGCGTATTTAATTATTTTAGGAGGTATACAACCTTCACTAGGATTATAAATACATTTTATACCCTAATTACACACTAAGAACATGTGGGAAAAATTCCGGAAGAAAACGGATCCAAATAACACGTTAAAACGCTAACGGAGTCCTAAAGCGCGTTTTTCGAGAAAACCCGAAAACATGACTTTAAACAGTTAAACGACCCCGTAAAAATTATAGTTGATTATATAACTATAATTAAACATTAATGGGAGCTTAAGAACCATTAAAATTAAAGAAACGAGAAAAATCCGGAAACCGGGCCCGGATTAGTGAATAGTGTAAAAACCGGTAACTTATGGGGTGTAAACTGTAATAAGAGTAAAGTACCCTCCCTCAATTGTAAAATAAAATCTGATTCTCTTATCCTCTTGATACCCACACGTTTTTCCCCTCTCTCATACATACATATACTCATTTTATGTACAAAAGTACAAAAAGTCAAAAAGTAGCAATAGTACATATATACCTTTTTACATTTCTCTCTCCAATTCCCAGCCTTCCCTCACGTTTTTTTTCCTTCCCAGCACTCTTCTTCTTCATTCTTCTTCTTTAATGGCGATTTCAAGAGGCTCCAACCAGCTCCATCTTCATCTTCCATTTTCTACCTCTAAACAAGCTCAAAACCGAAAAATAAATATACCATCTTGCTCCTCTAGTCTTGGGCATTCTTTTCCACCCTTCAAAACCTCCAAATGGTGATTTCGGATTCCATGGGTGTAGCTCATTCTTGAAGGAAGAACCTCCATTGTTGAGCCAAAACACACCTCATTGTTCTAAGGTAAGAAAGGAGCAAGAAAAAAATCATATTTTCCTCCATGTCCTTGAAACCGATTTTTACAGATTTCTAAGCTCCATTTTACCTCCTTGTTCTAGCCTTGTTCACCTTCAAGAGGTGTTGGAGAACATCAATCTTTGATTGCCTAACCCTCATTTGGAAGTTATAAGGTAATTCCTTCCATTTCTAGTGCTTAAATCATGTTCTAAGTACTAGTCTTAAATCAAGAGCCTTATTAGTTTCTTAATGCTCATTAGTATTCAATTTGATTTGGTCATTAGATTAGCAAATACCCCATTTAAAACCGGTTGTTGAACAAGGACTAAAGAGGAGGAAAATTCTTGAAGAAAACTCAAGGTAAATGGCTTACCTTAATCTAAAGTAATGCGTTTGGGATTATATTTGTGTTTGTGCAAAATAAATGCCTTAATTGCATTGGGTGTAGTGCAGGTGTTGCTATTATTATGAGGAAATTCAGTGTTTAAATTTAATGTTGTTTAAGGGCCTAAGAGCCAAGCTTCTAAAGTTATGTACATTGAGGTGATCGTTGTTAAAATGATGGAATTGATGTGTGGGATAGTGCCTTGAATGAGTTGATGGTTGGAGTGCTTTGGTGAGCTAAGTAATGTGTGGGAACATGTTAAAATTAAGGGGAGGTTATGGCGAAATTTTGGTAGGAAATGAGTGTTTTGATGATGGCTTGGTGAATGGGAGGACTTAGGTGTTTGTAGTGTTGAGTAGGGTGGTTTAATAGCCTTGAAATGGTATTTGGGAAGCTAGGAAGAGAAGGATGAAAATCTGTAGCAATTTACATATGAGGAGTTTAGAAATGCTAGAAAAGAGTTAGTGTTTATAACTTGTGAAACAAGGAGTGGATGTGGGTTTTAGAAGTGCATTTATGTAGGAATGATTTGTAATGGTCATTGATGGATTTGGTGAGGTGGGTAGGAGGTAAAAACTAGCAAGAAGGAAATAGAAATGCACAAGTGTGCAAAATGCAAGAATGTGAAAAGTGAGTTTGTTGAATTTGAGCAAGAATTGGAGTAAGGGTTTAACCAATGATTTGGAGAGGTTTAATGCATGTTTTAAGGTGTTTAAACATGTAGGAAACATGTGGAAAGATTGTGGAATAAGTGGAAAAAAATTTGGGTGAATTTGGAGTTCAGAATGTGTAGAAAAACGGTTTCTAAAATGGGGTCTGTTCTGGACCGCCCCTGTGGGGAGGTCCAGTGCAGAGAAGAGAATAAAACGAAAAAATGGGTAGCTTCTGTTGTGGACCGCCCCTGGGACCGCCCCAGAGAAGAACAAAATTTTTGCTTTAATCCTTCTAATGATGGGGGATTGAATGGTAATGGTTTTAGATGATGTTTAGGCCTTGTTTGGTGACATGTAAAGGTCTTAGAAAGTGTAAACAAGTGTTAGCTTGATGTGAGTTTAAGTACACAAAGTTAAACCGAAATAACGGGATAACGGGGTGAGTACGGGAGTAATAGAAGTTTACATACCGTAAGATCTTGTTGTTAATAAAACGTTTTGAAAATAAATACCAGTTGTTTCGGAAACTACCCGGGGAGCGTGAGGTGATGCGTTGGAGTAAATCCTCGGGAACAAGGTAGATAACCCATGGTGTAAGGTATGGTTTTCTTGCAACCTGTGTCCTACCGGGTTACACCGGCTTGTATGCCAACTTGATTTTCTGTGTGTTTGCCACCTTGCAAGATAAAGCATGAAATGAGTTTATAGTAATTCATTAATGTGGCGTAAATAATTCCGATACCGTTTAGCCTTATTTATGTGTTAAACCGTAGCTAACTGACTCTAGGATCACATAAGAGTTCGGTATCCGGATTAAACGTCCCAACCCACAGGAACGTACTAACTACGGCTATCCGTGCTTTAGTTGTATATTGTGGTTATGTGTGTTATGTGTTGCCTTTGTTTAATGTATCGTGGTTTAACGAATGTTGTTGTCCATGTTTGTCGAATGGGATGTTACCTCCCTGGTGTGTGATTAACCAAACTTGTAACACCAAATGGTGTATGTATGGATAAGTTCCATAGAGGAACTTCTAACTAATATGTATATTATGGGGGGTGAGGAATCCGGTCGTTCCGGTCGTGCGTGTTGTTTGGGAGTTGATGTATACAGTTTCTTTAACTCCCTCTCTATTATGTTATGGTTGTTTTTCCTTCTTGGAATTCAATCTCCCATGAGCTTAACCAAGGCTCACCTACCTGACTTTTATTTGGGCTAGGGGGAATCATGTGTAAAGTTTGTTTGGGAGTTGATGCCAATATTCGCTTTGACTCCCACTCTGTTATTGATTGGTTTTCCTTCTTGGAATTCAATCACCCACAAGCCTAAGATCAATGGCTTTCCTACTCGATTGTTGTTCAGGCTTGGGGGAATACTGTTATGTTATGGTTGTTCTCTTTCTTTGGGTTACAACCACCCACAAGCTTAACCAAGGCTTACCTACCTCATCACTATTGGAGCTAGGGGAAAAATTGTGTATGGTGTGATCGGGCCAATATTAAGGCCGACACATCTATGTGAAGTATGTTGTTATGTTGTGTACGTTGATCTCCAAAATCAACCCCGTATAAATATAAGGGGTAATTAAGTATAACCCGATTAAATGGGTATGTGTCGTCTAGCAAGGAATAGCTCCATTAGGGTAGAACCCTCAAGGGCCAAATGATGCAATAGTGTGATCTAACCAATGTGATGTGTTGATTTATGTTTGTATCCTGTTCATCGGTTGTGTGATTTATAAGCATGATATATGTGTATAGTTTCATGCATGTTTTAAATATAATTGACCGCATGCTCAGACGACAAATAGTTGTGCAGGATTACCATACCAGCAAAGGTGCTGACCCCCTTTGGGGGCCCCCATACTTTTCAGGTACAATGGAGCTGGCAGCCGTTCGAGAGTAGGACGGGGTAACTGTTTATGTATGGGTGGTTATTTAGTTTAGCGTGATATCGATAGAGGAATGTATTAGACTCGGTACAGTTTGGTTTGTAATTGTAATTGTGTTCAGAATATAATGGAGTTGTAAATGTAAAGTGTAATGCTCGGTAATCTTGTCCATCAGACCGGTACGTTGTGTATGTAGTAGCCTTGTTAGCCACGTGGGTGGCTAACGGCGTGTAACACCCATTGATTTAGTCAGTGTTTATGATATAAGTTCCGCTGCGGTTAATGATTAAGTGTGGTGTTATTAGTAGGGGTGTTACAAAAAGTGGTATCAGAGCGAAGTATCGCTCTGATGACTGGAAGTACCGAGTTAGGATTTTAGTACTTTGGGTTAAGGGTTGAGTGATAGCGTGAGAGATACGCTAGTTAGGAATTTCCAGTGAGTACTGGAAGCCTACAACATCCTTCCCGCCCTCCACAATCCCTATTTTATAACTCGGGAAAGAACGCCAGAGAGATGGAAAGTCCTCTCATACTCGGGAAAACCCGATCTGGCTGTTGTAAAGTATTGCCACAAAAACAAGAACCAGTCATACGGTAGATTCCAAGAACTGAGAATCCCAGTGACGGATCCTGTTTGAACACCTTTACCCGCACTTAATAGCGGAAGATTAACCATCCTATTTACAAGAGACTGAAATTTCCGGCGACCTGGGTCAACATGCCTAGCAGTCGGGGAAACCTAGCCAACAAGGAAGAAAGAATTAACTGTGCACAGAAGCGGACAATGGAGAAGCAACAAACCCTTGACACATGTCTACGGGAACACAAATGTTAAATAATACCGACAATGGTATAGTAACCGACTAAGGAACAAGTCAAGGAAGGAAGATTCCAAACCTACAACGCCAAAGAGGCTGTAATACCCGATTATCACAGTTTATACAACTGTGGGAGTATTAGGGAAACATACTTCAATAGGGCTACGAAGTAGTACCTGAACAAGAAAACCAAGTCTCGGTAACCACGGCAAATGCGTGGGGACGAACATTAAGGAAGAACACAGAGTTAAGTGAATGGAGAGTCACCCTAGTTAACGACTACCATGTCAAGACCAATGAGAGTCGCTCGAATGTTCTATTATCAAAACTGTAAGGTCAAAGGAGGAGCCAACAAGGCTACCGAACACGGTAATGATAAAAGTAGTACCGGAACCAGTATGTGTTGAACCGACAACTAGCCAGCAGGGAGCACTTGCCATGGCAAGTGCAGCTATAGCGAAGCTATTCGGGAAAATTTTAATGGCTATAAAGTACCTAGTAAGGTACCGTATTGTTGAAGGAAGTGATTATAGAATCAAGAGACCAAGAATTTGAAGAGTGAAACCTGGAAGGGCTTCATGCCTAACCATTGTATGTGAAGATATACCAGTCAGCGAGAAGCTAGACTTGGTCAAAGCGTCTAGACATTTTAAATACCGGGAAGAATTTTCTTATAAACCAAGTTTTCTTCTAAACCCAGATTTATTTCAAACCGTTTTCACACCCAAATTTTCTTCTAAACTCATATGTATTTCAGACTTCTTTCAAGCCAAAAATTCTCTCAAACTGTAGATTTTCTTTAAAACCAAACCAGAGGACCTACACCGGCCTCAGCGCCACACAGTAGGTAAGTTACACCTAGTTATATTTGAGCAACCTTAGAGCAATCCTACAACCCAAGGGTATTAACCCGAGGGAAGGAATCCAGCTCGTACTTAATACAGACGGTGGATAAATTTCCCTTAATTAAGTTCAGAAGGCACCAAGGTGCATTATCATAGGATGATATGAGGGAGCTGACAACAGAATACTTCACCTAGGCGTGTGACGGACACTACAAGTGTACTAACTGAGATGTGGGATGACTGCACTCCGATAGGAGCTTGTGGGCCTGACAGACCTTCTTAGGGTTAGTCGGGTAAGTAGCAATGTATCAGTAGGATACCCCACACATGTATACGAGTGGAGTCAGGAACACGGGAAGTAGTCGACTCCATACTACGGTCAGCAGTAAAAGTTAAACAAGAGCAACGGATTACCATCGAATGATTGAAGTGAAAGAAACAGTTAAGTTAACGAGACTCAAAGAACTAGTGAATCCATTTCAAGGAAGTGTTTATGAGTCAAGAAGTGTGGAGCGCACTGACTAGTAAGTAAAGACATCACATATGTCTCAAGAATCCCGAGGAATAAAACACGATAGCTGGAACAAATACCCAGTCTATACATAGTGAGGCCAATGCCTAATATGGACACGTTAATATGCAACGAACGGGATGAAACTCCCGGAATGATCACCCAGACTACCGGGGAATATCGATCTTCACAGAAGAGGATGGTAAACCTAGAAAAGAACGAAAGGCGATATAGTTAACTAAACGTATACAAGCCGAATGTGATGGCACAACCTAGTAACACCTAGGAGCTGTCCTGAAGGGTGTTTGGGTCAACAATGGTTGAACGAGGTGTTGTGATAGAAGCATAAGAGTTGAAGCTAATACACAGTTTAAACACATGTCGTTAAGGAGTAAACAGACATTCTTAAGGGCATCCCATATAAGGAAGCGTGATGCAATGACCTTGTCAGGGAGTCCAATACAACCTCCGAACCATGTGATGGTGTGCGGAGAAGTAAAATTTGTGTGAATAGCCTATAGTGAGCTGAGCTCGAGGCAATGAGGCTTATAAGCCACAGACCAAATGTGTTATGCAAATTTAATTGATGACGAAAGTTATGTTGTACAAGTGAATAGAGTGGAGAACGAACCACTGCTTTAAGAGTGGGGATACCTCTCGATATGGTGAAACCGCGGGAGCGGTAGTTATGTGAACCAAGTTCAGGAAATATGTTAACGATGCCCATGTGTCCTACCCGAGTGATTTGAATAAGAATAATACGAAAAGAAGTGTTGTACCAGTTGTGGAGACCGGAAGAGTAATAAGTCTAATAACAACCACCATAGGTGTGTGATGCCAAATGTAGAGTGAACAACGCTCAAAGAGCATAAAGACTCGAGGAAATGGTGTATTCAGTAGTCATCCAGATGAATGACGAACAAAAAAAATACGAATGATGGAAGTACATGAGCAGAAGCTAATATGAGAGTGGATGCCATGTAAGTTAGTGTGGTACACGAAGTAAGAATGCGGTGCGCAATAAGCGACCGTTGTATAAATATGGTTAAACGAAGTATGGCAAATAAGCAGAATTATGAGTTAAACAGTGGAGATACAATGGTAAGTGATGGCAGATAAACTAGGCTGTAAGCCAGTAGCCAGTACTATGTGAGAAGAATCTCAGTGAAACACAGTGTGAATTCCTGTTGTAATCGCATAAGAGATTTACTGCCAAGAGTTTACGCCTCTGCACTCTGTATGACTGAGTGTTTTGGTATTGCGCTTGCGCAGTAATGATCGAGTGAGATAGCTAGGAAGTTGGGAAGATGTTAATTGTGGTAGAACAACAAAAGACTTATAACGATATAAGACCGAGGCATATGAAATGCAAGGTCGTACCAATGAAAGAGTACTGGTACAGAACCAATTGTGGTGGCATGAATAGCAATAAGTGACTGCAGTAACACGAAATACCAAATATTGGTAAGGAATATACCTCAAGTGTGGGAAATAACAGAGAGAGCACTTCACATTAGGTAGTAGCTCAATCTCAACCGACAGTAAGTCAGAAGAAATTAAGTCAAACATTGAGAAATACATAGCGGTATACATAGTGAACTATCACAGAAGTGGATAGAAAGTTTGTAACTCACCGAATTCATTCACGGTAAGAGATACCACGCGTCGTTTGAGAAACCATTCTTCACAAGATGAAGGCGATAAATGGGAAATGTACAATACATTATGAATAATGAATGGGGCAAACTAAGCTCTAAGTTGTCACAGTTGCGCGACAGAAGCCTGTGAACCCATGTTTCAGATACATTGTGAATATGAATAATGGCTAGTTATTAACGACAAGAAGCCTCACAGGCCAGAATCGAAACCGGTGATGAGTTAAATAAACTCCAATGAGAATTCTTGGGTTGGGGACTAAACCGCCAATATGGTTAAGATACTCTAACCAGAACGCATTGTATAACAGACCTCGTGGAAGTTAGAATACTTCACGGTGGCAAAACATTTTAAACCAATGTTCAGTAATTGATTACGTGGGCGTAATCCCTTTTAAGGGGGGTAGAGCGCAAAACCGCTTAGTGTGTGCTTAGTGTGTTTTACCGTACAAGCGTACGTGAACTATGTTGTGCATTGCACAAAATAATTTGTTTGATGATTGGTGCGTGTGTTACATAAATATGCGCATTCATCCATGGTTTAATTGTGGTAATTGCGCACAGAAGATGCGAATACCATTGTGATAAATGTGTCTACTTTGTTAACAGTTGTGTGTGAGAGTACAAGTGTGGGGAGTAAAGAAACTCCCGGGGAACTAAAACCCTGACAGTATATGTTCATATGATACTAAATGTAATATTGTGTATTATATTTTGATAAAAAACATATAAATATGTATATATACGGTGTTGTGATTTATGAAGGGGTATGAAACCGACATAGAACCTAGTGAGAATTAAATTCCCTAGGTAACTTGAATTAAGTTGAATCTGAATGATGATTGATAGACGGAGTTCTATCCCTTGGAGATGTATGATTATGACTAGAGGGATTAAAAAGAGAAAATGGTATATGCTTGAATTAGTTGTTGTTTGAAATTGAAGTGGGAGGTGAAACTTGATTTTCATGAGATCAAGGGAAGCCGAACACAAATTGGGGTGGAAGGATAGTTCAACACTGATGCTGATCACATCAGGATTGGATGATTCTTGAAACTCCCTATAAGTGGTCACAAACAATCACGCTAAGGAAAGACGCAAAGAGCATAAATTGGACTTGGAGTTGTATTGAGTTTTCAAAAGGATTTTCAAATGGCATTTCGAAACTTCTAATTGGTATTTTGAATAAAGGATTTCGATCTACTTAACCCCATAAAGAATATTTTTGTATTACTTGCTCACGAGCTGAGGACGTATGAGCCTTTGTCTTCGGACCGGTGACATGAGAAGTATATTTTAAAAATGTATGTGATTGTTTTGATTTCCCAAAGGAACGGGGACCAGAAGGTGTCCATCGCGACCGGGTTCTGCGGGATCACAATGTATATGTACTCAACATGGGACTCGAGCCCATGGAGAGATGGAAAAGGTATTTCTGTTTGTTGTACATGCTAAGACATGTGTGTGATATGTGTAATAAATATTATCCTGACCTATGAGTCTAAATGTTGTTATGTTACCCAGACCTGAGAGTCTGAGGGTTGTTATGCAAGTACAATGTTGTTAAGATACCCGGACCGTTGAGTCCGAGGTTATCATATAAGTATGTTATGTTATGTGTGGATGTGGATATGTTACCCGGACCGTTAAGTCCGAGGTTGTGATGTAAAGTATGTTGGGTTATGGAAGTTTTATTTTACAAGTAATCCCCGTGTTCTAATTCAAATGATGCTTGGGAAGTGTGAACTACGAGGACGAAGTTCTTTTAAGGGGGGTAGATTGAAATACCCCAAACCTTAATATGTTAATTAATTAGTTAATTATGATTTTCTAAGGCTAATTAAGTCCTTAAGATCATTGGTGAAGAAATAAAAACCAAAAAGAAAAAGAAAATGCGTAAAATGCACAAAACGTGAAAACGCGTAATTAATTATTTTAGGAGGTATACAACCTTCACTAGGATTATAAATACATTTTTATACCCTAATTACACACTAAGAACATGTGGGAAAAATTCCGGAAGAAAACTGATCCAAATAACACGTTAAAACGCTAACGGAGTCCTAAAGCACGTTTTTCGAGAAAACCCGAAAACATGAATTTAAACAGTTAAACGACCCCGTAAAATTATAGTTGATTATATAACTATAATTAAACATTAATGGGAGCTTAAGAACAATTAAAATTAAAGAAACGAGAAAAATCCGGAAACCGGGCCCGGATTAGTGAATAGTGTAAAAACGGTAACTTATGGGGTGTAAACTGTAATAAGAGTAAAGTACCCTCCCTCAATTGTAAAATAAAATCTGATTCTCTTATCCTCTTGATACCCACACGTTTTTCCCCTCTCTCATACATACATATACTCATTTTATGTACAAAAGTACAAAAAGTCAAAAAGTAGCAATAGTACATATATACCTTTTTACATTTCTCTCTCCAATTCCCAGCCTTCCCTCACGTTTTTTTCCTTCCCAGCACTCTTCTTCTTCATTCTTATTCTTTAATGGCGATTTCAAGAGGCTCCAACCAGCTCCATCTTCATCTTCCATTTTCTACCTCTAAACAAGCTCAAAACCGAAAAATAAATATACCATCTTGCTCCTCTAGTCTTGGGCATTCTTTTCCACCCTTCAAAACCTCCAAATGGTGATTTCGGATTCCATGGGTGTAGCTCATTCTTGAAGGAAGAACCTCCATTGTTGAGCCAAAACACACCTCATTGTTCTAAGGTAAGAAAGGAGCAAGAAAAAAATCATATTTTCCTCCATGTCCTTGAAACCGATTTTTACAGATTTCTAAGCTCCATTTTACCTCCTTGTTCTAGCCTTGTTCACCTTCAAGAGGTGTTGGAGAACATCAATCTTTGATTGCCTAAATAAGGTAATTCCTTCCATTTCTAGTGCTTAAATCATGTTCTAAGTACTAGTCTTAAATCAAGAGCCTTATTAGTTTCTTAATGCTCATTAGTATTCAATTTGATTTGGTCATTAGATTAGCAAATACCCCATTTGAAACCGGTTGTTGAACAAGGACTAAAGAGGAGGAAAATTCTTGAAAGAAAACTCAAGGTAAATGGCTTACCTTAATCTAAAGTAATGCGTTTGGGATTATATTTGTGTTTGTGCAAAATAAATGCCTTAATTGCATTGGGTGTAGTGCAGGTGTTGCTATTATTATGAGGAAATTCAGTGTTTAAATTTAATGTTGTTTAAGGGCCTAAGAGCCAAGCTTCTAAAGTTATGTACATTGAGGTGATCGTTGTTAAAATGATGGAATTGATGTGTGGGATAGTGCCTTGAATGAGTTGATGGTTGGACTGCTTTGGTGAGCTAAGTAATGTGTGGGAACATGTTAAAATTAAGGGGAGGTTATGGCGAAATTTTGGTAGGAAATGAGTGTTTTGATGATGGCTTGGTGAATGGGAGGACTTAGGTGTTTGTAGTGTTGAGTAGGGTGGTTTAATAGCCTTGAAATGGTATTTGGGAAGCTAGGAAGAGAAGGATGAAAATCTGTAGCAATTTACATATGAGGAGTTTAGAAATGCTAGAAAAGAGTTAGTGTTTATAACTTGTGAAACAAGGAGTGGATGTGGGTTTTAGAAGTGCATTTATGTAGGAATGATTTGTAATGGTCATTGATGGATTTGGTGAGGTGGGTAGGAGGTAAAAACTAGCAAGAAGGAAATAGAAATGCACAAGTGTGCAAAATGCAAGAATGTGAAAAGTGAGTTTGTTGAATTTGAGCAAGAATTGGAGTAAGGGTTTAACCAATGATTTGGAGAGGTTTAATGCATGTTTTAAGGTGTTTAAACATGTAGGAAACAAGTGGAAAGATTGTGGAATAAGTGGAAAAAATTTGGGTGAATTTGGAGTTCAGAATGTGTAGAAAAACGGTTTCTAAAATGGGGTCTGTTCTGGACCGCCCCTAGGGACCGCCCCTGTGGGGAGGTCCAGTGCAGAGAAGAGAATAAAACGAAAAAATGGGTAGCTTCTGTTGTGGACCGCCCCAGAGAAGAAGAAAATTTTTGCTTTAAGCCTTCTAATGATGGGGGATTGAATGGTAATGGTTTTAGATGATGTTTAGGCCTTGTTTGGTGACATGTAAAGGTCTTAGAAAGTGTAAACAAGTGTTAGCTTGATGTGAGAAAGATGTGAGTTTAAGTACACAAAGTTAAACCGAAATAACGGGATAACGGGGTGAGTACGGGAGTAATAGAAGTTTACATACCGTAAGATCTTGTTGTTAATAAAACGTTTTAATAATAAATACCAGTTGTTTCGGAAACTACCCGGGGAGCGTGAGGTGATGCGTTGGAGTAAATCCTCGGGAACAAGGTAGATAACCCATGGTGTAAGGTATGGTTTTCTTGCAACCTGTGTCCTACCGGGTTACACCGGCTTGTATGCCAACTTGATTTTCTGTGTGTTTGCCACCTTGCAAGATAAAGCATGAAATGAGTTTATAGTAATTCATTAATGTGGCGTAAATAATTCCGATACCGTTTAGCCTTATTTATGTGTTAAACCGTAGCTAACTGACTCTAGGATCACATAAGAGTTCGGTATCCGGATTAAACGTCCCAACCCACAGGAACGTACTAACTACGGCTATCCGTGCTTTAGTTGTATATTGTGGTTATGTGTGTTATGTGTTGCCTTTGTTTAATGTATCGTGGTTTAACGAATGTTGTTGTCCATGTTTGTCGAATGGGATGTTACCTCCCTGGTGTGTGATTAACCAAACTTGTAACACCAAATGGTGTATGTATGGGATAAGTTCCATAGAGGAACTTCTAACTAATATGTATATATTATGGGGGGTGAGGAATCCGGTCGTTCCGGTCGTGCGTGTTGTTTGGGGGTTGATGTATACAGTTTCTTTAACTCCCTCTCTATTATGTTATGGTTGTTTTTCCTTCTTGGAATTCAATCTCCCATGAGCTTAACCAAGGCTCACCTACCTGACTTTTATTTGGGCTAGGGGGAATCATGTGTAAAGTTTGTTTGGGAGTTGATGCCAATATTCGCTTTGACTCCCACTCTGTTATTGATTGGTTTTCCTTCTTGGAATTCAATCACCCACAAGCCTAAGATCAATGGCTTTCCTACTCGATTGTTGTTCGGGCTAGGGGGAATACTGTTATGTTATGGTTGTTCTCTTTCTTTGGGTTACAACCACCCACAAGCTTAACCAAGGCTTACCTACCTCATCACTATTGGAGCTAGGGGAAAATTGTGTATGGTGTGATCGGGTCAATGTTAAGGCCGACACATCTATGTGAAGTATGTTGTTATGTTGTGTACGTTGATCTCCAAAATCAACCCCGTATAAATATAAGGGGTAATTAAGTATAACCCGATTAAATGGGTATGTGTCTTCTAGCAAGGAATAGCTCCATTAGGGTAGAACCCTCAAGGGCCAAATGATGCAATAGTGTGATCTAACCAATGTGATGTGTTAATTTATGTTTGTATCCTGTTCATCGGTTGTGTGATTTATAAGCATGATATATGTGTATAGTTTCATGCATGTTTTAAATATAATTGACCGCATGCTCAGACGACAAATAGTTGTGTGTGGCCCGGTAGCATGCGGGCTGCAGGATTACCATACCAGCAAAGGTGCTGACCCCCTTTGGGGGCCCCCATACTTTTCAGGTACAATGGAGCTGGCAGCCGTTCGAGAGTAGGACGGGGTAACTGTTTATGTATGGGTGGTTATTTAGTTTAGCGTGATATCGATAGAGGAATGTATTAGACTCGGTACAGTTTGGTTTGTAATTGTAATTGTGTTCAGAATATAATGGAGTTGTAAATGTAAAGTGTAATGCTCGGTAATCTTGTCCATCAGACCGGTACGTTGTGTATGTAGTAGCCTTGTTAGCCACGTGGGTGGCTAACGGCGTGTAACACCCATTGATTTAGTCAGTGTTTATGATATAAGTTCCGCTGCGGTTAATGATTAAGTGTGGTGTTATTAGTAGGGGTGTTACAAAAAGTGGTATCAGAGCGAAGTATCGCTCTGATGACTGGATACCGAGCTTAGAAGTACCGAGTTAGGATTTTAGTACTTTGGGTTAAGGGTTGAGTGATAGCGTGAGAGATACGCTAGTTAGGAATTTCCAGTGAGTACTGGAAGCCTACAACATCCTTCCCGCCCTCCACAATCCCTATTTTATAACTCGGGAAAGAACACCAGAGAGATGGAAAGTCCTCTCATACTCGGGAAAACCCGATCTGGCTGTTGTAAAGTATTACCACAAAAACAAGAACCAGTCATACGGTAGATTCCAAGAACTGAGAATCCCAGAGACGGATCCTGTTTGAACACCTTTACCCCACTTAATAGCGGAAGATTAACCATCCTATTTACAAGAGACTGAAATTTCCGGCGACCTGGGTCAACATGCCTAGCAGTCGGGGAAACCTAGCCAACAAGGAAGAAAGAATTAACTGTGCACAGAAGCGGACAATGGAGAAGCAACAAACCTGAGACACATGTCTACGGGAACACAAATGTTAAATAATACCGACAATGGTTTAGTAACCGACTAAGGAACAAGTCAAGGACGGAAGATTCCAAACCTACAACGCCAAAGAGGCTGTAATACCCGATTATCACAGTTTATACAACTGTGGGAGTATTAGGGAAACATACTTCAATAGGGCTACGAAGTGGTACCTGAACAAGAAAACCAAGTCTCGGTAACTGAAATACCCCAAACCTATGTATGCTAAGTAAACATAAAATTATGATGTAGTTAGGCTAGAATATGCCTTAGAAAGATTGGTAGACAATTTAAACCAAGGAAAACACAAGAAAATGCCTTAAGGGCAATTAGGGCAAAAATGTGCTCTAAGCTTGGAGAGGCTTGGGTGAGTACCCAAATATCATGATAAGACCTTAGTAATATTCTAATGGTCATTTTAAACCAATTACAAAGAAAACCAAGCTTGAAAACAAGTTAAAACACAAAATGTGCTTTAAGAAGTCTTAAAGCACATTTTTGAGAAATTGTCTTAGAATTGAGTTTTGAGTGGCTAAATGTCCATCATTACTCTTTAATCAACATGTGTACTAATTAGTATCACATTAGGAAGCCTAAATCAATGGGAAATCAAAAATTTCAGAAATATGTGCACTAATTTGTGAATAGTGCCAAATAGTGACTAGTTTAAGTTTTAATCAATATAAGCTAATTAGTTGGTCAACAAAGACCATGACTAGCCTTATTTAAGATAGGGGGCCGGTTTTATAAGGGAGGATGAGTCACCATAAGTAGTCAAATAAGGAAGAAAAGAAGAGATAAGTAAAAGGAGTACTATTTGCTTTATTAAAGCAAATATCTTATATTAGCCCACTTTTCTTCTTCTCTCTCTTCATTTCCCTTCTTCCCACGGTTTCTTCTTCCCTACTCTTGCTCCAAAACCGAGAGAGCTTCATCCATGGGTGCTCCACCTTCAAATGCTCACCAAGTATGCATCTTTGCTCCAAATCAAAAACTAAGTATAGATTTCTCTTAGTTAGGCCAAGACCTATCTTTCTATCTTTTCAAATCTTTCAAAGCTCAAGTTTGGTGCCATGAGAAAACTCCATTGATGGAGGAAAATCAAGTTTGAAGAGCTCATTAGCTTTTCCATTCTCTTAAGGTAAAGAAAATGTAAGAAAAACCATGTTTCCATCATTCCTTCCACATGGCCGAAAATTACTACTCATGGGGCCTTGTTTTTATGCCTTGTTCTAGCTTGATTTATTCACCAAGGACTAGTGGAGGTCCTATTTCATTCAATGCCCAAGTCTACTTTGAGACTTCAAAGGTAATCATCCACTTTTATGCCTTAGAACACATTTCTAACCTAGGTTTTCATTCCTTGAGGTTAGTGTATTGTTTAGTACTCATGTGAGTCATTGAATATTGGTTAGAACTGAAATACCCCAAACCTTGATATGTGGTTTAAATATCAAATTATGGTATGTAAAGGCTAAAAAGTGCCTTAGTAACATCAGTGAACAATTTAAACCATAATAAATGCAATAAAGCATTAAGACACAGTTTGAGCAAAAAACATGCTCTAAGCTATGAGTGAACTTGGTTAGGACCCAAAGAGCCTACCAAGACTTGATAACATTTAATTATGATTTAATAAGGCTAAATAAGTCCTTAGGAAACTTTGGTGGACAGTTAAACCAAATAAAACACAAGAAAATACCTTAAAGTCAATAAGAGCAAAAATGTGCTCTAAGCTTGGGATAAATGTATAAGACCTAATGGTCATACCTATACTTTATAAATATGTTAATGAACAATAAATCAATTACAAGAAAACCAAGCTTGAAAACAAGTTAAAACAAAATGTGCTTTAAGGAGTCTTAAAGCACGTTTTTGAAAAAATTGTCTTGTAAATGAGTTTTGAATGGCTAAATGTCCATCATTACTCTTAATTAACATGTGTACTATATAGTATCACATTTGGGTGGCTATATTAATGGGAAATCAAAAATTTCACTTCTAAGTGCCTGTTTAGGTGAATAGTGATTTTATAAGCTAGTTTGTAACATATGTTATAAGTAATTAAATTGGTCAACGACCATTATACCCTCCTAGGCATATGGGGGCCGGTTTTTCATGGTGTGAGTCACCAACATGTAAAAGAAATCAAATAAGTAAAGTTAAGCTTAAAGTAAAGTACTATTTGCTTTATAAGTTACAATATCTTCAAAAAACAAAGGTTATCTTCATTCTCATTCTTCCTTCATTTCCCACGGTGGTCTTCTTCTTCCTCCTCTCTCCATCGGTTTCCAACAGCCCCACACTCATTCTTCATCTTCTTTCACTTGTAACTTGTGATTCCCTTGGCCAAATCAAATTCCAAGACCATATTTGTCTTAGTTAGGTCAAGCTCTACACTTCCCTCTTTTAAATCTTCAAGAACTCAATTTTGGTGCATGGAGATTCACCATTGAAGGAGATTGAGCCCATCTTTTCACATATTCTTGTTCTCCTTTGCTTCAAGGTAAGGAAACTCAAGAAAAATCAAGTTTCCTTCATGTTTGTGTTGTCCAAAAAATTCACCTCACCATGGTGATTATCTGCTTGTTGTTTAGCTTCATTGAATCTTCCAAGGGCTAGGAGGAGTCCTCTCTTGATACTTGTTCAAGTTCTCTTCCAATTCCAAGGTAAAACAATTACCTTAATGTTTAAAACAATATGTGTAACTAGGGTTTACAATGAGATGAAGCATAATGCTTGAATACTCATTCTATTATTTGTACATTGTTTAGAAGTGACAAACAACCAAACACCCACCGGTTTTACAAGGAAACAAGAAAGAAATTTGTGAGGAAAAGAGGTAAACAAGCTATCTCAATGTAGTTTAAGTGCCTTAGGAAATGAGCTTAATTGCTTGATAAAATACCTAAGGAGCAAATGGTGAATGACCTAGTAAGTGTTCTCAGGAGACTAGTAAAAGAACATATGTATTGGTGTATGTATTTGAAGGTCAAAGGAATTACTTATGTGGGAAATTCAGTGTTTAAGGTTTATGCAATTTAAGGGCCTAAGAGCCATGTTGTTTATGGGCCTAAGTGCCAAGCATTTAAGTTATGCACTATATTGTGATGTAGTGCTTAATGTGTGAAGTTTGTGTATAAAAATGTGTTTGATGGATTTTAGGTGTTTTGAATGAAATAAGGTAAAAACCTAAGTGTTTGGATGTGAGTATATACAAGAGAAGCTATGGCCAAATTTGGAAAAATGTGTGAGAAGTTCTAAGTGTTTTAAGTGGTTTTGGTGAACTAGGAAGTGTTATAGGTGAATAAATGTTTACTTGAGAAGAAAACATGTGTTAAGGTGATTTAGAGTGATGCAAGGATTTAGGTGTTATCTTGGAAGTTCTAGGAATTCAATGTGTGTTTTGAGAGTGTATTGAGAAGTCTTGAAGAAGTTGTTTAAGGTTTGGGTGATGTTGATGAATAAGGAGAATGATGTTTAAGTAAGGTTTTGAGAAAAGAATTCAAGGAGTTGTAACAAGGAGATTTAGCTAGTAAGAAAAGGAGTTGAGAGATGATGTTAAGGTGTAGAGGAAACACCTTGGTGTAGTGGTCATTATTGGTGAACTACACTTAGAAATCTTAAGGAGAAAACATCCTAAGTGCTAGGAATTTTGTAAGAAACTTGTGAATGATAAGATGGTTTTGGTGAGTGATTTAAAGAGTTTAGCACATGGCTAAAGGTGTGTTTGATGTGCCAAATGGTGTTAGGAAGCATTATGAGACTTTAGGAGAAGTTTGGAGGAATTTGGCTAAGTGTTTAAAGGTGTAAAAGTTGAGCATTTTGCCGTGTCCGAACTTCCGTCCGGACATGGAAGTTCGGACAGGCTCTGTTGGACAAGGAAAATTCCACTCTCGAACTGTGTCCGAACTTGGGAAGTCCGGACACAAGTTCGGACGTGTATAGTTTCAGTATTAGGTCACGGCTTGCGTCCGAACTTGGAAGTTCGGACACAAGTTCGGACAGGCCACTGTATGGACCAAAATTGTTGTTTTAAGGTATAGAATGATGTGTAATGATGGGGATTGATAGGTAATGATGTTATAAGGTTGTTAAGGACATGATAAGTGAGTTTAATGGTGATTAAGTGGGTGAAAGGTTGTAATAAAATGTGAAAGTAAAACAAGTTAAAATGTAAAGTTATTTAACCAAGTAACGGGGAAAAGTTATAAGCATTAGACTTTAAACAAACATGTTACCCCAATGTTAATAAAAACACATGTGATGTTAACAGTTGTTCGAGAATTGCTCGAGGAACATAAGTGGACGTGGTAAAGTGGACTCCGGTGACAGGTATGGTTTTCTTGCAACCTGTGTCCTACCGGATTACACCGGCTGTATGCCAATGTGTTTTCTGTATGTTTGCCACGTTATGAGATAAATCATGAAACGAGTTTACAGTCGTTATTGTTATTGTATGTTTACGTGCCGATACCGGTAACCTCGAATGCGCTTGAAGGGCTAGTTAACCACTATTAGGTAAACGTAGGAGAGCGGTATCCGGTAACAACGTTTCCGACTTAAGGAACGTTCTAACCACGGCTATGCGTGAGTTGGTTATGTGATGTTTGTGTGTGATGTTTGTATGTGAATGTATGACTCTCTCTTCCCTTGTGTATGTCTAATAAGACTTAACCCAATGTTTGTGAATGTTTAATAAAGTTCAAAGTTGAACTTCTAACAAGTGCTAACGGGGGAGTGAGGAGTCCGGTCTGTTCCGGCCACGCGTGTGAGTATGGGGGTCATTGTCATAGCAGGTTCGATCCTCTCTGTATGTTATGGTTGTTTTCCAATTTGGTTCCCAACCTTCCCTTTAGCTTAACCAAGGCTATTACTGACTCACGTCGGGCCACAGGGGCATACTATTGTTATGTTTGTTTCGGTGTGCTTGGATCACTATATCCGAGACACCTTGTGTTAAGTTAACCGTTCATTTAACGAGACGGTAACGAGTTATGTAACGAGCTTATCATGAGACTGGCAACATTCTCTAGGCTCACCAGTGTGTAAACAATGTTTGGGTCGGTTCCTGAGCGAACCATTCCCGTTATGTTATGTGTTTAGTTGTGATGCAATATCCATGCGGTATTATGTTGTGCACGTGGAAACGTGCAAAGTGTTGTTAGGTGTTGTATGTAGTGTATGTTATATGTTGTAAAGTGTGGAGTGTGTGGATCATGGATATGATTCCCAGTTTGTGATAAGAGGCGTTTAAGGATAACCCGATTTAAGGGTAAGTGTCGTCTGTTAAGGAAGTAGCTCCATTAGAGGAGGAAACACTCTAGGAATATTGAATACCTTGAGTGACTTATTAAGTAAGGATATATTATCCGTTTGTTGAGCCGTTGAGGCGAAATGATTAAGTGTTGTGTGTTTACAGTTGCATGTATGATTTAAAAAAAAATCAACCGCATGCTAAGACGACAATTAGTTGTGCGTGGCCGGTAGCATGTGGGCTGCGGGATTACCATACCAGCAAGGGTGCTGAGCCCCTTGGGGGCCACCCTTTCTCTTCTTTTCCTATTTCAGGTACAAGGAGCTGGAAGCCGTTCGAGAGTAGGACGGGGTAGTCGTTGTACATGGGTAATCGTTTATGTTGTATAGACAGTAGGTGTAGTAAGACCGAAATTGTATCGGCATTAGTTATAAATACTCGGTATAGTTGATAAGGTGTATGTTGTTGTTGTTGTTAATGTAAAGGAATAACAATGTATAGTCGCTCGGGAATTTAGCCCATCAGACTGGTACAATGTATATGGATTAGCCTTGTTAGCCACGTGGGTGGCTAACGGCGTGTAACAAACGAGTTAAGTAATGTGAAGAGGTTTGTATTTCCGCTGCAGTTTATTGTAAGTATGTAAATGTTGGATGGGGTGTTACAAAAAAGTGGTATCAGAGCGAAGTATCGCTCTGATGATGAACTACCGAGCTTAGGAAGTACCGAGTTAGGATTTAAGTACTTTGGGTTAAGGGTTGAGTGATAGCGTGAGAGATACGCTAGATAGGAACTACCAGTGACTACTGGAAACCTACATATCCATCCCACCTTCCACAATCCCTGTTATATAACTTGGGGAACAACGCCAGAGAGGAAAGTCCTCTCATACTCGGAAATACCGATCTGGCTGCTATTGAAAACCTCTAAGGGTACGGAGAACCTGTCATACGGTAGATCCTGAAAACTGAGAATCCCGGAGACGGTCTCCATCAACAATGTTAACCGCATTCCATAGCAAGAATGAAGGATTTTGTGTATAAGAGAATAGAATTTCCGGCAACCTGGGTCGACATGCAGAGCAGTCGAGAATAACCAACTTGCAACGCACCAATCGTGCAACAGGCAAGAAGTGGGTTAGTAAAACCCGAGACGAGTGTCTACGGGACCACAGTTGATAAATATACACCAACGGTATACCAACGACAAAGGAACTACAACGTAGTGCCCAAACAAGAAAAGTCTCAGTAACCACGACAAATACGTGGAACGGGCTACAAAGAGAATAATACTAAGACAAAGGGGTCTCCCAGAATGGGAAACACCCTAGTTGATGATCATCATGTGAAGATAGTGAGAAGTCACCTAGAAGGGTTATTGACAAGGCAGTAAGATCAGCAAGGGCCAACAAGGCCACTGATGACTGTATGGGTAAAAACAATACCACAACCGGTATGTGTTAAACCGATAGCCAGTTAGCATGGCGCACTTGCCATAGCAAGTGCTACTATAACAGGGCTGTTCGGGAAATTTATAACCACTACAAGTACTTAGTAAAGTACCATGAAGCTAAAAAGGATCATTATGACCATGGAAGGGCTTGATAGCCTAACCTCGTAACTGTAAGTACACCAGCCAGCAAGAAGCTAGACATGGTAAGGTAAGAAGATGTTGTGAAACCATGAAAATTTTCTTTTAAACCCAAATTTATTCAAACCCTTTTTCCCTCAAAACCAGATTTTCTTTCAAACCAACACTTCTTCCAACCTTCTTTTAAACCAAACCAGTAAAACCAAGGACAGTTGACAAGGATACAACAATGGATAAATTTCCTCGATTAAGCTCGGGAAGTAAGGAATGAATATTGTCACGGGACAATATAAGGGAGTTGACAACAGAATACTTCACTTAGGCGTGTGACGGACACTACGAGTGTACCAACTGAATTGTGGGACGACCGCACTCCGATAGGCGCTTGTGGGCCTGACAGACCTATTTATGGGTTAGTTGGGTAAGTAGTAATGTATCAGTATGATACCCCATATATGTATACGAGAAGAGTCCGAAACACGGGAAGTAGTCGACTCCGTCTACGGTCAGCAGTATAAATCAAACAAGAGCTAGAGATTACAAGGAATGGTTGAAGTTAAGGAACTCAGTTAAGTTAACGAGACTAAAAGGATTAGTGAATTCCTCTCAAGGAAATGTTTAAGAGTTAGGAAGTGCAAAGGGCACAAACTGTTATGTAAAGACATCACATATGTCTTAAGGATCCTTAGGGATAAAACATGTTAGCTGGAACGGTGACCCAGCTTGTACATGGCAAGCAAATGCCTAACGTGGACACATTAATGTGCAATGAACGGGATGAAAATTCCCAGAATAAGTACCTACACTACCGGGAAATGTTGATCTTCACAGAAGGAGATAATAAGCCAATTAAGATCGCGAACGGCGTGGCTAACTCAATATATCAATAAGTGTGAACTAAATGTAAAAGCATAACTTAGCAACACCCAGGAGCAATCCTTGAAGGGTGTTCGCATCAACAAGTGTTGCACGAATGCATGACAGAAACACAAGGGTTGAAACTAACACCCAGTTTAGACAGAGTTGTCAGGAGACGGACTGACAATCCTAAAGGGCATCCCATGAAAGGAAACGTGATGCAACGACTTGTCATGGAGCCCAATATAATATCCAAACCATGTAATATTGTACAGAGAAGTACATGTGTGTGGACAGCCTAAAATGAGCTCAGCTCAAGGCAAATAAGGCTTATAAGCCATAAGCAAGATATTTATAAATTCGATTGATGGTAGAAGTTTATGTTGTATAAGTGAATAGAGTGGTAAACGAACCACTGCATTAAGAGTGGGATACCTCTCGATATGTGAGACCGCAGGAGCGGTAGTTATGTAAATTAAGTTCAAGAAATATGTTAAGGATGGACAACGTTATTATTGAAAGAGAGCAGTTAGCTTAGTAGTACGTGTGTATAAAGTGAAACACCGAGCTGAATAATGCCGGCTTATGACTCGAATGATCGATGCTCAAGGAGCATTCAGTAGTCATCCAAATGAGGGATGAACCGTAATGTGAAAATGCAAATTTATGTGTGGAAGTAAATGTGACAATAAATACCATGTAAGTTAGTGTTATACAGTAAGAGCACGGTGCGCAACAAGCGACCGTTGTATAAATGTTGTTAAACGATAATGTAACAGATAAGACCAGTTAAGAGTTAAACTCAGTGGACATGCAAGCAAGTGATGATACACAGACTGGGCAATAAGCCAATGGTCGGTACTATATGATAAGGAACTCAGTGTGAATTCCTACTGCAATCACATAAGGGATTTACTGTCAAGAGTTTACGCCTCTGCACCTGTATGACTGAGTGTTTTGGTATTGCACTTGCGCAGTAATGATCGAGTGGGATAGCTAGGAATTGGAAACACGTAATTGTGGAGCAATAATGTTAATGGCCGATGCATAGGAAATGCAAGGCCGCACCAATAAAAGAGTACTTGTACAAAACCAAATGTGGAGGACATGATAACAGTAAGTGACTACAGTAGCACAACTGCCAATGGTCGGTATGGAATATACCCAAATGTTAAAATAGTGAGAGAGCTACTACACACTAGGTAGTAGTCAATCTCAACCGTAGTAAGTCGGAAGGGAACAAGTCATCATTGTGAAATACCAGGTATATACAGTCAATATTATGGAAGTGGATAGAAAGTTTATAACTCACCGAATCGCTAACGGTAAAGATACCACGCGTCGGTTGAGAAACCATTGTCACCAAGATAAAGGTGAAAATTGGGATGTACAAACAGTAGAATAAACAAATGGGGCAATTAAGCTCTACAGTATTAGAGTTTCGCAGTAGAAACTAGTGAGCCAGTGATTCAAGGTGAATGTACATGGTGAACACGAAGAATGGCTAATTATTAACGCCTAGAAGCCTACAGGCCAGAATCGAAACCAACTAAGAGTTTAAAAAAACTCCAATGAGGAATTCTTGGTTAGGAACTAAACGCAATATGGTTTAGGATCTCTAATCAGAATCCATTGTATAATAGACCGCGTGGAAGTTAAAAACACTTCACGACGGCAGAAATTTAAGCCAATGCTTAGTGATTGATTACGTGGCGTATCCCTTTTAAGGGGGTAGAGCGCAAAACCACTTAGTGTATTACCGTACAAGTGTACGTAGTGTAGTGACTTTACATTGTGCATAGCACAAAACTAATTATTGTTTTGATGATTGGTGGTGTGTGTTACGTAAAATACACATTCATTCATGGTTTAATTGTGGTAATTGCGCACAGAAGTTGCGAATACCATAGTGATAAGTGTGTGATTTATTAACAATTGTGAGTGATAGTACAAGGTGGGAGTAGAGAAACTCCCGGGGGAAACAAAACCCCGATAGTGTATAAATGTGAAATTGTGTGTTGTATTTGATAAAAATATATGTGTATATATTATATAGTGATCATGAAAGGTTATGAAACCGATATAGAACCTAGTGAGAATAAAGTCCCTAGGTAACAACATTAAAGTGTATGGGAATAACTGATAGACGAAGTTCTATCCTTGGAGATGTATGATCATGATTAGAATGATTTAAAAGATAGAAAATTGGAAATGAGTGATTTACTTGATGCTTGAAAATGAAGTGAGTGGGAGGGGAACTTGATTTGCATGTGATCAAGGGAAGCCGAACACAAAATTGGGGTGGGAAGGATAGTTCAACACTGATGCTGATCACATCAGGGTTGGATGACTCTTGAAGCTCCCTATAAGTGGTCACAAATAACCACGCTAATAAAAGAAGCAAAGAGCTTAAGTTGGACTGGAGTATTGTGTGTTTTCAAAAGGATTTTCAATTGGTATTTATAAAACGTTGATGGATACTACATAATTAAAGTCTTCTTTATGACCTCACAAGGAAATTTTAAACTTAAGTGATTGTTTGATCTCCCAAGGACACGGGGACGGAAGGTGCCATCGCGAGGTTTGCGGGATCATAGTGTATATCAAGGATATTTTTGATTGCTATACATGCTCTGACATGTGTGTGGTATTGTGTAATGAATGTTGTTTGACTTGGATTCCTAAGTGTATACTATCAAGGCCTATGAGTCTAAATGTGTGGTGTTACAAGGACTATGTGTCCAAAATGTTGTTATGTTACCCAAGACCAGGAGTCAAAGGGCTGTTATGTATGTGTAAGTGTGTAAGATACCCGGACCATAGAGTCCGAGGTTATCATGTGGATATGTTATGTTATGTGGTGGATGTGAATGTTGCCCGGACCATTAAGTCCGAGGTTTGTGATGTAAAGGGTGTCTGGTTATGGAAGTTTATTTAAAGTAATCCCCCGTATCTGATTTAATGATGGTGGGAAAGTTGAACTTCGAGGACGAAGTTCTTTTAAGGGGGTAGATTGAATACCCCAAACCTGATAGGTTTTAATAATCAAATTATGGTATGTAAAGGCTAAAAAGTGCCTTAGTAACCATCATGAACAATTTAAACCATAATAAATGCAATAAAGCATTAAGACACAGTTTGAGCAAAAACATGCTCTAAGCTATGAGTGAACCTTGGTTAGGACCCAAAGAGCCTACCAAGACTTGATAACATTTAATTAGGATTTTATAAGCTCTAAATAAGTCCTTAGGAACTTTGGTAGACATTGAACAAAACAAAACACAAGTAAATACCTAAGTCAATATGAGCAAAATGTGCTAAGCTTGGGATGAATGTGTATAAGACTAATGGTCATACTATACTTTATAAATAATGTTAATGAACATATTAAATCAATTACCAAAGAAAACCAAGCTTGAAAACAAGTTAAAACACCAAAATGTGCTTTAAGGAGTCTTTAAAGCAAACACGTTTTTGAAAAATTGTTTGTAAATGAGTTTTGAATGGCTAATGTCCATCATTACTCTTTAATTAACATGTGTTATATAGATACATTTGGGTGGCTATATTAATGGAAATCAAAAAATTTCACTTCTAAGGCCTTGTTTAGGTGAATAGTGATTTTATAAGCTAGTTTGTAACATTGTTGTTATAAGTAATTAAATGGTCAACAAAGACCATTATACCCTCCTAGGCTATGGGGGCGGTTTTTCATGGTGTGAGTCACCAACATGTAAAAGAAATCAAATAAGTAAAGTTAAGCCTTAAAGTAAAGTACTATTTGCTTTATAAGTTACAAATATCTTCAAAAAACAAAGGTTATCTTCCATTCTCTCATTCCTTCCTTCATTTTCCCACGGTGGGTCTTCTTCTTCCTCCTCTATCCATCGGTTTCCAACAGCCCACACTCATTCTTCATCTTTTTCACTTGTAACTTGTGATTCCCTTGGCCAAATCAAATTCCAAGACCATTTTGTCTTAGTTGGTCAAGCCTACACTTCCCTCTTTTAATCTTCAAGAACTCAATTTGGTCCATGGAGATTCACCATTGAAGGAGATGAGCCATCTTTTCACATATTCTTGTGTCTTTCCTTTGCTTCAAGGTAAGAAACTCAAAGAAAAATCAAGTTTCCTTCATGTTTTGTGTGTGTCCGAAAATTCACCTCACCATGGTGTATTATCTTGCTTGTTTTAGCTTCATTGAATCTTTCCAAGGGCTAGGAGGAGTCCTCTTTTGATACTTGTTCAAGTTCTCTTCCAATTCCAAGGTAAAACAATTACCTTAATGGTTTTAAAACAATATGTGTAACTAGGGTTTACAATGAGATGAAGCATAATGCTTGAATATCATTCTATTATTGTACATTGTTTAGAAGTGACAAACAACCAAACACCCCACCGGTTTTACAAGGAAACAAGAAAGAAATGTGTAGGAAAAGAGGGGTAAACAGCTATCTCAATGTAGTTTAAGGTGCCTTAGGAAAATGAGTATTTGCTGATAAAATACCTAAGGAGCAAAGGTGGAATGCCTAGTAAGTGTCTCAAGCGACTATAAAAGAACAATGTATTGGTGTATGTATTGAAGGTCAAAGGCATATACTTATGTGGGAAATTCAGGTTAAGGTTTATGCAATTTAAGGGCCTAAGAGCCATGTTGTTTAAGGGCCTAAGTGCCAAGCATTAAGTTATGCACTATATTGTGTGTTAAGTGTGAAGTGGAGTTTGTGTATAAAATGTGTTTGATGGATTTTAGGTTTTGAATGAAATAGGTAAAAACCTAAGTGTTTGGATGTGGTATATACAAGAGAAGCTATGGCCAAATTTGGAAAAATGTGTGAGAAGTTCAAGTGTTTTAAGTGGTTTTGGTGAACTAGGAAGTGTATAGGTGAATAAATGTTTACTTGAGAAGAAAACATGTGTTAAGGTGATTTAGAGTGATGCAAGGATTTAGGTGTTATCTTGGAAGTTCTAGGAATTCAATGTGTGTTTGAGAGTGTATTGAGAAGTCTTGAAGAAGTTGTTTAAGGTTTGGGTGATGTTGATGAATAAGGAGAATGTTTAAGTAAGGTTTTGAGAAAAGAATTCAAGGAGTTGTAACAAGGAGATTTAGCTAGTAAGAAAAGGAGTTGAGAGATGATGTTAAGGTGTAGAGGAGGAAACACCTTGGGTAGTGGTCATTATTGGGAACTACCACTAGAAATCTTAAGGAGAAAACATCCTAAGTGCTAGAATTTTGTAAGAAAATTGTGATGATAAGATGGTTTTGGTGAGTGATTTTAAAGAGTTAGCACATGGCTAAAGGTTGTGTTTGATGTCCAAATGGTGTTAGGAAGCATTATGAGACTTTAGGAGAAGTTTGGAGGAATTGGCTAAGGTTTAAAGGTGTAAAAGTTGAGCATTTTGCCGTGTCCGAACTTCCGTCCGGACATGGAAGTTCGGACAGGCTCTGTGGACAAGGAAAATTCCACTCTCGAACTGTGTCCGAACTTGGGAAGTCCGGACACAAGTTCGGACGTGTGTATAGTTTCAGTATTAGGTCGCGGCTTGCGTCCGAACTTGGAAGTTCGGACACAAGTTCGGACAGGCCACTGTATGGACCAAAATTGTTGTTTTAAGGTATAGAAATGATGTGTAATGATGGGGATTGATAGGTAATGATGTATAAGGTTGTTAAGGACATGATAAGTGAGTTTAATGGGATTAAGTGGGTGAAAGGTTGTAATAAAATGTGAAAGTAAAACAAGTTAAAATGTAAAGTTATTTAACCAAGTTAACGGGGAAAAGTTATAAGCGTTAGACTTTAAACAAACATGTTACCCCAATGTTAATAAAAACACATGTGATGTTAACAGTTGTTCGAGAATTGCTCGAGGAACATAAGTGGACGTGGTAAAGTGGACTCCGGTGACAGGTATGGTTTTCTGCAACCTGTGTCCTACCGGATTACACCGGCTTGTATGCCAATGTGTTTTTCTGTATGTTTGCCACGTTATGAGATAAATCATGAAACGAGTTTACAGTCGTTATTGTTATTGTATGTTTACGTGCCGATACCGGTAACCTCGAATGCGCTTGAAGGGCTAGTTAACCACTATTAGGTAAACGTAGGAGAGCGGTATCCGGTAACAACGTTTCCGACTTAAGGAACGTTCTAACCACGGCTATGCGTGAGTTGGTTATGTGATGTTTGTGTGATGTTTGTATGTGAATGTATGACTCTCTTCCCTTGTGTATGTCTAATAAGACTTAACCCAATGTTTGTGAATGTTTAATAAAGTTCAAAGTTGAACTTCTAACAAGTGCTAACGGGGGAGTGAGGAGTCCGGTCTGTTCCGGCCACGCGTGTGAGTATGGGGGTCGTTGTCATAGCAGGTTCGATCCTCTCTGTATGTTATGGTTGTTTTCCAATTTGGTTCCCAACCTTCCCTTTAGCTTAACCAAGGCTATTACTGACTCACGTCGGGCCACAGGGGCATACTATTGTTATGTTTGTTTCGGTGTGCTTGGATCACTATATCCAAGACACCTTGTGTTAAGTTAACCGTTCATTTAACGAGACGGTAACGAGTTATGTAACGAGCTTATCATGAGACTGGCAACATTCTCTAGGCTCACCAGTGTGTAAACAATGTTTGGGTCGGTTCCTGAGCGAACCATTCCCGTTATGTTATGTGTTTAGTTGTGATGCAATATCCATTGCGGTATTATGTTGTGCACGTGGAAACGTGCAAAGTGTTGTTAGGTGTTGTATGTAGTGTATGTTATATGTTGTAAAGTGTGGAGTGTGTGGATCATGGATATGATTCCCAGTTTGTGATAAGAGGCGTTTAAGGATAACCCGATTTAAGGGTAAGTGTCGTCTGTTAAGGAAGTAGCTCCATTAGAGGAGGAACACTCTAGGAATATTGAATACCTTGAGTGACTTATTAAGTAAGGATATATTATCCGTTTGTTGAGCCCGTTGAGGCGAAATGATTAAGTGTTGTGTGTTTACAGTTGCATGTATGATTTAAAAATAATCAACCGCATGCTAAGACGACAATTAGTTGTGCGTGGCCCGGTAGCATGTGGGCTGCGGGATTACCATACCAGCAAAGGTGCTGAGCCCCTTGGGGGCCACCCTTTCTCTTCTTTTACTATTTCAGGTACAAGGAGCTGGAAGCCGTTCGAGAGTAGGACGGGTAGTCGTTGTACATGGGTAATCGTTTATGTTGTATATATACAGTAGGTGTAGTAAGACCGAAATTGTTATCGGCATTAGTTATAAATACTCGGTATAGTTGATAAGGTGTATGTTGTTGTTGTTGTTGTTAATGTAAAGGAATAACAATGTATAGTCGCTCGGGAATTTAGCCCATCAGACCGGTACAATGTATGGATTAGCCTTGTTAGCCACGTGGGTGGCTAACGGCGTGTAACACCAACGAGTTAAGTAATGTGAAGAGGTTTGTATTTCCGCTGCAGTTTATTGTAAGTATGTAAATGTTGGATGGGGTGTTACAAGAACATTGGCAAAGGAAGTTTAAGTGGTGGCCGATATTCATTCAAGAAGAAGTTCTAAGGAGGAAGATAAGATAAGCTTGAGAAAACAAGGTAAATTACTTACCTAATGGTGGTTTAAGATTAAGGAATGAGTTTTAGATGAGTACCAATGTAGCCTAGAGCTTACATTGTGTATTGGATTATATAACCTAAGAAAAAGAACTTAAACAAGCTTATGAACTTGTGACTAAGGAGCCAATGAGAATGAGTTAGTAATATAAGTTTAAGAGGGATTTTAAGAGCATTATAACTACTATGAGATTGATGGGTGTATTGCATTGAGGTTGAAAGCTTTTATATGTGGGAAATTCAGTGTTTAAGTTTAAGTCATTTAAGGGCCTAAGAGCCATGTCATTTAAGAGCCTTAGTGCTATGCAATTTAAGATTATTGCAATATATTGAGTTTGATGGGAAAGAGTTAGTTTAGATGAGAAGATATGATGGAAAAGAACTTGATGTGTGTGAGATGGTTGAATGAGGAAAACAAAGCGTTTGGGCATGATAATATACTAGAGAAGCTATGGCAAAATTTGAGTAGAAAACAATGTGTTTAGTGGTAGTGGTGAGTTAATATGCCCTAGGGTTCACTAGGGATCATTAAGAGGAATTTGAGTGGAAATGAGTTAACTAAGAAGTTCTTGAGGTTTAGAATGACCTAGAGATGTCTAGGAGGAAATTAGAGGATTGGTGAGTGTATTAAGCACACCAAAGTCATGGTATGAGGAATGGTAAGACTTGTGCAAATTTGGAGGAGAAGGTGTATAATGCTTTGAGATGATTTAGGTATGAACTAGAGAGTAAAACAATGAGAGTTTTGAGAACCTTGTGTAAGCGTGATGATGCTAGTAGTGGACTAATGAGGTTTAGTTTAGATGTTAATGAGTGGACTTATATGATGGAAGAGAGAGGTATGGGAGAATGTTGTCAAATGTCAAAGAAAATGACTAGGAATGTAAAAGAGAGTATGATCATGAGGGTGGTGAATAAGATGCATAGAAGAGGTGGAAATGTCTAAGGAGGGTGTTACATGGTCAGGGTAAATGAAGAACCATGTCAAGGTGTTAAGGTAATGGGAAGCAATGTATAAGTAAGCTCAAGAGTTAGGAGTGTTTGTAAGAATTTAGTAAATGTTTGAGAAGATCTTTGGAAGTTGTTTTGGAGAGTTTGGTGGAAGTTCTAAGGTGAGTTTAAGTGCCTAAATGATGTTAGAAGACATTATGAGGGTTTCGGAGAAGTTTGGTGAATATTGGTTAAGTGTTTGAAGGCTTAGAAAATGAGTGTTTTGTCTTGTCCGAACATCCGTCCGGACATGGACGTTCGGACAGGCCCTGTTGCGTGAAAATTTTCAGAGTCTCGACTTGTGTCCGACCTTGGGAAGTCCGGACACAAGTTCGGACGTGCCTGCTTCTACTTAGGATTTTCCTCGACCCATGTCCGAACTTCCGAAGTCCGGACACATGTTCGGACATGCGTCTGTTTTCAGTTTTGAGTCTCGACTTGCGTCCGAACTTGGGAAGTCCGGACACAAGTTCGGACATGCCACTGTTTTGGCCAAAAACCTTGTTTAAGTATGGGAAATGATGAGGATAATTAGGTATTGATGTTATAAGGTTGTTTAAGACATGATTGGTGGGTAACAATGATAATTAAGTGGATGAATAAGTATAAGTGATGAGGAGAAGCGATTCACTTAAGATTAAGTTTGTAAGATTAAGTTGTAAGACTTAAGAAGTGTTAGGTTGGGATCATTAAGAGTTAAGTAAGGTAAGTAATTTAAGTAAGTTGAATTAAGTTAAGTGATTAACAACCTAAAACTGAATGAATGTTTTAGGACTTGGGAATTTGGACTCCGGAAGAGAGTAAGCAACCGAACAACCAACGGTGAACGGTAGTTCTTCTTGTGACCTGCTTGCTAACGAGGTGTCCCTCGGCTTGTGTGCTATTTGTTTTTGTGTGCTCACTAAACAAGATAAAGCATGCAACCGGACTATTATTATTGTATTGTTGTGTGATGTTTGAAAACTAACACAACATACCGTGAGAACTTACTAACCAACGTTTAGTAAGGAATTGAGTGAGACTAAGGAACGCTCCCTAATATGGGCTGATATAAACCGAAAGAGGTTAACCAACAAACATGGTCTTGAGACTACTACTAACTGGAACTTGAGTGAGGAAACCCGGGACCGATCTCCGGTCATGCATGCTAAGAAAAAGGGGGTCGGTATCTATAGCAGATTCGACTTCCGCTTAAGGACTTGTCTTCGGACTTGTAGCCTAGGGCCGGTTGCCGGCTCAGCTACGCTGGACTCCCGTCCAGGGTAGGTGGCATTAAGATGGTGCGGTGGGATCACCTAAATCCCAGGTTTGGACTTAGGATACAACCATTCCCCTCCAGGAACGGTTTGTATACTGAGAATAAGTTAAGATTAAGATTAAGGTAAGGTTAAGATAAGTTGCAACCATTCCTTTTTAAAGGATGGTTTGTATTATTAAGATTAAGATAAGCTACATCCACTCCTTATTAAAGGATGGTTGTTTCTAAGATTAAGATAAGACTAAGATGGAGGTGAGATAAGGATGGACTAAGATTAAGAGGGAACATTACTTAAGAAGTTAAAAATTAACTCTCTAATTAAGGGAACGCATTTAAGTCGTTCATTGTGTGTGAACTTTGATTGTTCATATCTGAGTTGTTGTTTACTGCACTTATTATGTTGTGCATCTAATCAACCTCCATGCTATCGACAATTAGTCGTCGTAGCCACGTTAGCTTGGGGGCCATGAGAGGATCGTACCAGCATTCGTGCTGACCCCCTTTGGGGGTTGTTTTTACTACACAGGTACATCAGGAGGCGGCCGTCGCGAGAGTAAGAAGGGGTACAAGTGTTACGGGTTAAGTGTGGTCTACGAGTTGTGCTTGTACACTCGTATGGCAATTGAGTTGGTAAGATGTATAGGATGTGAGGGGATTGTAAGAAGGATATGTAATTGGTTAAGGTTGTTGTACTAATGTTCGGTATATTCTGTAGTCAGACCGTGGCAAGGTCCTGGATTGTAAAGAATTCAGCTGTGACATGTTTATATATACTGTTAAGTTGCGAGACCACATCTGGATTGAGTTGGGGTGTTACAAAAAGTGGTATCAGAGCGTAGTTACGCTCTGAAGACAAGAAATACCGAACTTAGGAGAATATTGAGGCTGAGATTGAGTTATGGGTTAAGGGTTAAGAGGTAGAGTGAGAGGTGCGTTAGTCAGGACTTCCCGGTGCTTACCGGACATCCATAGTACCTAGACCCGCCCTCCACATCCCTAACCCTGAATATGTGGAACAAACGCCAGAGAGAAGAAAGCCTTCTCTTACTCGGGGAGACCCGATCTGGCAGTTAGCTAACAGTAAGCAATACGAGAAACATCTTGTTGCACAACAGTTACGGAGAACTTGGAGGTTTTCAATGGAGCGCAACAGAGAAACAGGCGCTACCTATGGAATACTATCAGTAAGGGAACGGTAATTACCGGCAACATGGGTCGACATGCTACGCAGTCGAAATAACCCGCAATACCAATGGTAAGTAAAGCACTACGAGTGCAATGGATAAGGAAAAGGGGAAGTGACATGAGTACCGGACAGTGGCCCGAAGGAGCATAACAGTAGGTTAATACAAAGCATGAGGACTGAGACTACTGGAAAGTCCAGTTAGAAACGGGAACTCCAAACCCCATACAATGAGGAAGGTTACAAAACCTGGCCAACATAACGCGGACGACGGTAGAAACTTATACAAATTGTATACCAGAATAGGACTACGATATAGTGCCTAAAGAAGAATCATTACTTAGTAACCACAACAAGATGTGTGGAGACAAGAACGAGGATTAAGACATAAGGAAATATTAAGGGGTTCCCTCAGAAAGAGGAACGCCCTGATAAATGACAGCACTGTCAAACAACAAGGAAACTGCCGGATGGCCAGTTATCCAAAATAAGAGATCATCGAAGGAGTCCCGAGGACTACCAATTACATGGGAATTAGAAGGAAGCATCACTTCCAATGTACCTTGCACCAATAGCCCATCCTGCATGGCGCACTTGCCATAGCAAGTGCTACCACGGTTAAGCTACACGGAAAGCCATCATGGCAAGATAGGAGAACGCTACAGTTGTAACACATATTAATACCGGATTGTAAATCCATGAGAACAGAAAAATAAGACCTTGGAAAGGCCCGACGGCCTGACCATGATAAGATAAGATGACACACCAGTCAGCCGGGAGCGGAACTTGGACAAAGTATTAAACTGTATAAATATTAGCAACGGTATAACCCACTACAACAACAACCGACAGTACGGTAAGAACACAATCCCGAACTCCAAGGGGAAAACCTAAGAGATCGCTTAGAATCCGAGCAAAACACTATGTAAGCAATCACATACAAGGGATGTATTATAAGATACTATTGAGATTGTTGAAGCAACGAATTCCAACGAAAACTGGATAAGACTCCCAGGGTGACCATTAAGAATACCGATAACAACATTCTTCAATGAAGATGTTGGAAAACCCAGAAAACAAGGATAAAAGAAATAAACATAAGCTATAACCTACTAAGGATTAAAGTCGTACAACCCTGGAAAAGGAAAGCTCAGAGGACTACCCCCACAGAGCGGGCATAGTCGAGCCGAACAACTGATGAATGACAGTTAATACTGTTTGTTTAACTCATTAACACCCAAGTATGATTGATCATCAACGGGTGGCATAGTCAACGGAAGTTGAACGAAGCGTTGAGATGGAAGTATAAGATGACAGGATGATATCCAACTTGGACACCTTAAGGCAAATGCCTAATACGAACTTATCCTTATTTTCTAAAAGACGTAGGTCTAATAAAACGACAGTATTGTCAAAGACACTAAGTAACCTCAGAATACCTGAATAAACTTCCATAGCAGGAAGCAGGATGCAGCGACTTACCATGAAACCCAATACTACATTTAGTATGTAACCTAATGGTAGATAGTGTTCAAAGGATCAGAACCTATCAGGATGACCTACGGATGAGTAGGAATATAAGCAATGAACTGAGACATTAAGCACTAAGAGCCTACGAGCCAAGGATGTTAACCACATCAGAGCCCGAGGCGCAGTAAGTTATAAGAGAGCTTGTTTAAGCCACGAAGGAACTACAATTTGTAGATATGAACGGTTACCAAACCTATAACTTAGATTGGGAAGAACATTACCAAGAAAGGGTACCAAAGAGAATATTGAGATAATGCTAAGGACAGCGGCGGAGAACGAACCATGCCTTTTAGGGTGGGGATACCTCTCCTTGTTGTGAGGCCAAGAGTGGGAATAAACCCCTCAAAAAGGGCTTTCACTTATTAGAGATGCAATACGCTTTTGTTAGAGAATGGAAACTGTAAACTTGAGATTACCTTAGAACATATCAGATACACTTGAGTAATAAGGAAGGTTGCATAGATAGACCCCATATCCAACACCCAGGATGTAAGAATTAGTAATTATCAGAGATAGACATTGTGAGTGCACATTATGGCACGTCAAGTGACCAATGCTCAGAAGAGCTTGTGACTCAGCGGATGACTTCTTCAGGAACCAGTTAAATTACATGGTAGATAACATCACTAAGGATGAAGGAAAGCGAGAAAAATTAGCCTACTTATAAATCTGAGATTGGAGCAGAACACCTACGTATTAGGAGTCAACTATTTTACAGCACGGTATGACAACCGCCAAACACCGGAATTAAAGAAACCCTAGCGTGTTTACACCAGGAAGGAATTGAATAAATAAGATAAGATGTTGGAGTAAATGAGTAAGTAGTTGCGCCATCAATGGGTAACATGTTAGAGGTCAACTACCACGGTAGCAGTGGTCGTGAGTATAATATTTATATAAGGGGATTAAGCCATGGTGCGCGGTAAAGCGACCGTTATGTAAGAGCCGTCAAATATTGACACTGAGGCAATTAGATTTATGAATTAAGACCACCATAGGTAAGAAAATAAGATGGTAGACGAACTGAGCATTGATGCCAGTAGTCTGGACCTGGTTAGGTAAGATTTCACAGGAAGCACACTACCCATTCCTTAAGGAACTGGAAGTGCATTCCTGGTAGCATAGATATGAGAAACAAGATAAGAGGCTCTATGGAAAGAGACCTCAATTATTAAGAGACCGAATCAGTACGGGATACAGGAAAGCTAGAGCATACCATACCCAAGAACGCAGTGAATGGATTTTCCTTGATTAACTTCAAGAAGAACAATAAATGTTATTATGGAACGACGAAAGAGGAGATCGACAACGGAATACTTCATAATTAGCAATAGCTAAACGTGTGACGGATGCTATGAGTTTACTAAAACGAGACGTGGGATGACTGCACCCCACAGGGGCTTGCAGGCCTGACACGCTCATTTATGAGTTAGTTGGGTAAGTAGTAATGTACCAGTAAGGTACCCCATGCATGTAGACGAGTGGTGTAAGGAACACGGGAAGTAGTCGACTCCATACCACGGACAACGACCCAAGATCAGTCAAGAGCAGCCACTACCACAACAGTCGAAGAGAAGAATTCAGTTGAACCAACAACATAAAGAAATTAGAGAACAAATAATTAAGGACTATGAAATGCGAAGAACACGGATTGTTAAGTACAGACATTGGGCATGCCTTAAGTTGTAAGAGATTAAACTGTAAAGCGCAATACGCACTAAACAGTAGTTTCAGATTAAAAATCATCCTCAGACCAAAGGTCAGATGGAAAGAACGATTTAGACACTTAAAAGAACGCTAAGAATATGAACATTAGATCCCCAGAGAGACTGGATAGACAAGCTACAACTTATCAAGGCCGTGTATATATATAAAGATAACACGTGACCATTGAGGGACCTTTAGTGCTAAACCATAAGCACGCAGGAGGAAAATATACAATACTGTAAAGGATAAGCGAGACAGTTAAGCCTAAGACCATCAGAGTTGTGCAGCGGAAGCTAGCAGATCACTACCTTTGAGATTAGACCAAACTAAGTTAAGGAAACGGTATAAGTACCGTTAAGAATCTTCGATACAGAGACTAAGTCATTTCTGATCGAATTATAAGTAAGATAGATGACGTGGAAGCTAGAATGCTTGGTGAGAATTAGACATCTTGAACTTATGTTCAAGGATGATATAATGCTGATTACGTGGGCGTAATCCATTTTAAGGGGGGTAGAGCGAAGACCGCTTAGCGTATGTTTGTGTACTGAGTACATAAACTACGGTGTGCATAGCACAAAATAATTTGAGAATATGTTTTACATAAACATTTTGAGATAAATTATGGTTATTGCACACAGAAGATGTGAATACCACACACGTTAAGTACCTATCTTGTTAACTCCGGTGTGAGTACAAGTTAAGAGAATTAAGGAAGAGGATTAAGGAGATTTAAGGAATAAGGAATATATGAGGTATGAGCCGATATGAGACTATGTGTGAGATAAGAATAAGATAACATTATGAGATACAATTTGATATGAGTATGAGGATGGAAATTGTAATGCTATGAGATATAAGATGGTGAGAATTGGTATGAGACAGTTATAGAACTTAGTAGGAATTTATATCTTGAGGTAATTACTAAGAGATGAATCGGGAATGTTCGATGGACTGAGTCCACACTTTGGAGATGTATTGATTATGATTAGAAGAACTAAGAAGATAGAAAATTGGACATGAGTGAATTATCTGATGTTTGAAAATGACGTGGGAGGTGGAACTTGATTTTCTAGGGATCAAGGGAAACCAAGCACAAATTGGGGTGGAAGGATAGTTCTACACTGATGCTGATCACATCAGGGTGGGATGATTCCTGAAACTCCCTACCAGTGGTCATAATTAAATCACACTATGGATAGAGGCCTTAGGATAAAATGAAATTGGAGTTGATTGTATTTTTAATTAGAGGAATTATTCCTCACATGACCTCGTAAAAAGGATTACCTTTTTACTGAGTCTCGCCCATGAAGTCGAGGACGCACGAGCCTTTGTCTTCGGACCGGTGACATGGGGAGAGCAGAGTGTTTTGTATTCTGCCCCATGGTGACGAGGACGAATGAGCCATTGTCTACGAACCGGTGACATGGGAGAATGCGTTGGAAAGAAAATTATGTGAATGTTTAAATCATCAAAAGAAACAAAGAGAATTTTGAGTGTTATACACGCTTGAGCATGTTGTGTGATATTTAAGTATAAGAATATGGCGGATCTAATGATCCAATGAGTTTGAGTATACATAAGTATGATCTGTATGATCTATGGAATGAGGTAAGACATGTATTTTAATAAGATAAGGTGCATGGGAACTTAAGGGACAAAGTTCTTTTAAGGGGGGTAGATTGAAATACCCCAAACCTATGTATGCTAAGTAAACATCAAATTATGATGTAGTAAGGATAGAATATGCCTTAGAAAGATTGGTAGACAATTTAAACCAAGGAAAACACAAGAAAATGCCTTAAGGGCAATTAGGGCAAAAATGTGCTCTAAGCTTGGAGAGGCTTGGGTGAGTACCCAAATATCATGATAAGACCTTAGTAATATTCTAATGGTCATTTTAAACCAATTACCAAAGAAAACCAAGCTTGAAAACAAGCTAAAACACAAAATGTGCTTTAAGAAGTCTTAAAGCACATTTTTGAGAAATTGTCTTAGAATTGAGTTTTGAGTGGCTAAATGTCCATCATTACTCTTTAATCAACATGTGTACTAATTAGTATCACATTAGGAAGCCTAAATCAATGGGAAATCAAAAATTTCAGAAATATGTGCACTAATTTGTGAATAGTGCCAAATAGTGACTAGTTTAAGTTTTAATCAATATAAGCTAATTAGTTGGTCAACAAAGACCATGACTAGCCTTATTTAAGATAGGGGGCCGGTTTTCTAAGGGAGGATGAGTCACCATAAGTAGTCAAATAAGGAAGAAAAGAAGAGATAAGTAAAAGGAGTACTATTTGCTTTATTAAAGCAAATATCTTATATTAGCCCACTTTTCTTCTTCTCTCTCTTCATTTCCCTTCTTCCCACGGTTTCTTCTCCCTACTCTTGCTCCAAAACCGAGAGAGCTTCATCCATGGGTGCTCCACCTTCAAATGCTCACCAAGTATGCATCTTTGCTCCAAATCAAAAACTAAGTATAGATTTCTCTTAGTTAGGCCAAGACCTATCTTTCTATCTTTTCAAATCTTTCAAAGCTCAAGTTTGGTGCCATGAGAAAACTCCATTGATGGAGGAAAATCAAGTTTGAAGAGCTCATTAGCTTCTCCATTCTCTTAAGGTAAAGAAATGTAAGAAAAACCATGTTTCCATCATTCCTTCCACATGGCCGAAAATTACTACTCATGGGGCCTTGTTTTTATGCCTTGTTCTAGCTTGATTTATTCACCAAGGACTAGTGGAGGTCCTATTTCATTCAATGCCCAAGTCTACTTTGAGACTTCAAAGGTAATCATCCACTTTTATGCCTTAGAACACATTTCTAACCTAGGTTTTCATTCCTTGAGGTTAGTGTATTGTTTAGTACTCATGTGAGTCATTGAATATTGGTTAGAACATTGGCAAAGGAAGTTTAAGTGGTGGCCGATATTCATTCAAGAAGAAGGTCTAAGGAGGAAGATAAGATAAGCTTGAGAAAACAAGGTAAATTACTTACCTAATGGTGGTTTAAGATTAAGGAATGAGTTTTAGATGAGTACCAATGTAGCCTAGAGCTTACATTGTGTATTGGATTATATAACCTAAGAAAAAGAACTTAAACAAGCTTATGAACTTGTGACTAAGGAGCCAATGAGAATGAGTTAGTAATATAAGTTTAAGAGGGATTTTAAGAGCATTATAACTACTATGAGATTGATGGGTGTATTTGCAGGTTGAAAGCTTTTATATGTGGGAAATTCAGTGTTTAAGTTTAAGTCATTTAAGGGCCTAAGAGCCATGTCATTTAAGAGCCTTAGTGCTATGCAATTTAAGATTATTGCAAATATTGAGTTTGATGGATTGAGTTGTTTAGGTGAGAAGATATGATGGAAAAGAACTTGATGTGTGTGAGATGGTTGAATGAGGAAAACAAAGCATTTGGGCATGATAATATACTAGAGAAGCTATGGCGAAATTTGAGTAGAAAACAATGTGTTTAGTGGTAGTGGTGAGTTAATATGGCCTAGGGTTCACTAGGGATCATTAAGAGGAATTTGAGTGGAAATGAGTTAACTAAGAAGTTCTTGAGGTTTAGAATGACCTAGAGATGTCTAGGAGGAAATTAGAGGATTGGTGAGTGTATTAAACACACCAAAGTCATGGTATGAGGAATGGTAAGACTTGTGCAAATTTGGAGGAGAAGGTGTATAATGCTTTGAGATGATTTAGGTATGAACTAGAGAGTAAAACAATGAGAGTTTTGAGAACCTTGTGTAAGCGTGATGATGCTAGTAGTGGACTAATGAGGTTTAGTTTAGATGTTAATGAGTGGACTTAGGTGATGGGAGAGAGAGGTGTAGGAGAATGTTGTCAAATGTCAAGGAAAATGACTAGGAATGTAAAAGATAGTATGATCATGAGGGTGGTGAATAAGATGCATAGAAGAGGTGGAAATGTCTAAGGAGGGTGTTACATGGTCAGGGTAAATGAAGAACCATGTCAAGGTGTTAAGGTAATGGGAAGCAATGTATAAGTAAGCTCAAGAGTTTAGGAGTGATGAGTAACAAATGAAAAGAAGAGAAATTGTGCATGGACATGCAAGATGACCTTGGAAGGTTTAACGAAGCAAAGATGGAATGTAATGATGTTAAGGAGGAGTTATATTGATTGGGAAGGAAACACTTTGGTTAGTCGAAGTTTTAGATAAAATGTACAAGTTGGAAATGTAAGGAATCATATGACAAGTGTTAGGAGTGTTTGTAAGAATTTAGTAAATGTTTGAGAAGATCTTTGGAAGTTGTTTTGAAGAGTTTGGTGGAAGTTCTAAGGTGAGTTTAAGTGCCTAAATGATGTTAGAAGACATTATGAGGGTTTAGGAGAATTTTGGTGAATATTGGTTAATTGTTTGAAGGCTTAGAAAATGAGTGTTTTGCCTTGTCCGAACATCCGTCCGGACATGGACGTTCGGACAGGCCCTGTTGCGTGAAAATTTTCAGAGTCTCGACTTGTGTCCGACCTTGGGAAGTCCGGACACAAGTTCGGACGTGCCTGCTTCTACTTAGGATTTTCCTCGACCCATGTCCGAACTTCGAAGTCCGGACACATGTTCGGACATGCGTCTGTTTTCAGTTTTGAGTCTCGACTTGCGTCCGAACTTGGGAAGTCCGGACACAAGTTCGGACATGCCACTGTTTTGGCCAAAAACCTTGTTTAAGGATGGTAAATGATGAGGATAACTAGGTATTGATGTTATAAGGTTGTTTAAGACATGATTGGTGGGTAACAAAGATAATTAAGTGGATGAATAAGTATAAGTGATGAGGAGAAGCGATTCACTTAAGATTAAGTTTGTAAGATTAAGTTGTAAGACTTAAGAAGTGTTAAGTTGGGATCATTAAGAGTTAAGTAAGGTAAGTAATTTAAGTAAGTTGAATTAAGTTAAGTGATTAACAACCTAAAAGTGAATGAATGTTTTAGGACTTGGGAATTTGGACTCCGGTAGAGAGTAAGCAACCGAACAACCAACGGTGAACGGTACAGTTCTTCTTGTGACCTGCTTGCTAACGAGTTGTCCCTCGGCTTGTGTGCTATTTGTTTTTGTGTGCTCACTAAACAAGATAAAGCATGCAACCGGAATATTATATTATAGTATTGTGTTGTGTGATGTTTGAAAACTAACACAACATACCGTGAGAACTTACTAACCAACGTTTAGTAAGGAATTGAGTGAGACTAAGGAACGCTCCTAATATGGGCTGATATAAACCGAAAGAGGTTAACCAACAAACATGGTCTTGAGACTACTACTGACTGGAACTTGAGTGAGGAAACCCGGGACCGATCTCCGGTCATGCATGCTAAGAAAAAGGGGGTCGGTATCTATAGCAGATTCGACTTCCGCTTAAGGACTTGTCTTCGGACTTGTAGCCTAGGGCCGGTTGCCGGCTCAGCTACGCTGGACTACCGTCCAGGGTAGGTGGCATTAAGATGGTGCGGTGGGATCACCTAAATCCCAGGTTTGGACTTAGGATACAACCATTCCCCTCCAGGAACGGTTTGTATACTGAGAATAAGTTAAGATTAAGATTAAGGTAAGGTTAAGATAAGTTGCAACCATTCCTTTTAAAGGATGGTTTGTATTATTAAGATTAAGATAAGCTACATCCACTCCTTATTAAAGGATGGTTGTTTCTAAGATTAAGATAAGACTAAGATTGAGGTGAGATAAGGATGGACTAAGATTAAGAGGGAACATTACTTAAGGAGTTAAATAATTAACTCTCTAATTAAGGGAACACATTTAAGTCGTTCATTGTGTGTGAACTATGATTGTTCATATCTGAGTTGTTGTTTACTGCACTTTCTATTATGTTGTGCATCTAATCAACCTCCATGCTATCGACAATTAGTCGTCGTATCCACGTTAGCTTGGGGGCCATGAGAGGATCGTACCAGCATTCGTGCTGACCCCCTTTGGGGGCTGTTTTTACTACACAGGTACATCAGGAGGCGGCCGTCGCGAGAGTAAGAAGGGGTACAAGTGTTATGGGTTAAGTGTGGCCTACGAGTTGTGCTTGTACACTCGTATGGCAATTGAGTTAGTAAGATGTATAGGATGTGAGGGGATTGTAAGAAGGATATGTAATCGGTTAAGGTTGTTGTACTAATGTTCGGTATATTATGTAGTCAGACCGTGGCAAGGTCCTGGATTGTAAAGAATTCCGCTGTGACATGTTTATATAATACTGTTAAGTTGCGAGACCACATCTGGATTGAGTTGGGGTGTTACAGTATAATTACATATTAATATACCAAGTGAAGGTTTAAGTGATTTATACCTTGTTTTTGCCTAGATAAGGCCTTGTTTGGCCACGGCCTGCTTAGGATATAATTTCCAGCATCATTTACATGCTTTTACACAGCAATTAAGGCATGATTAGTCTCCAAGCAAGATCTAACCATAAGAAGTGTTTAATGTAATTTTCAAGGTATAATTTACCTTAGAATACCAAGGCAAGCAAGGATGCTCCACGGCCTGTTTTTACAGTAGCTTAATAGTGTTAAAAGAGCTATTAAAACCAAGCTTTAAACTGGTATAACTCAGATTAGAAGATGGCTAATCTTTACCTTGTTTAAAGTGCCTAAAATGGTGTTTTTAGCTTGGATCTGGCTACACCTTGAAGCTCTTGATGTACCAACTGAATAATTATGTTAAGATGAAGATTTTAAGCTTAGAAACAAAGTTTCACAGCCGAATGTGAAAGGGAATCAAAAGATATGTGCTTAAAGCACATTTTTATACCTTAAGAACAAGATTAGCTTTCTGATAAGTGCAAGACATATAGACTTATTAAGGTTTAATCACCTTATTAATTGCAGCATTTTTAGTAATGTTTCTCACTTATCTTGGTTTTTTCCTATATTTATGTTGTTATATTAACTGATGTATTATATGTGTTAAAATGTAGGAAAAATGACAAACAAAGACATATATTAAAAGGATTAATCTAACTTGTGTCACGCGTGAAGCACACATGTATGTGTCCGCCCTGTACCGCCCCATAACAGGCGGACAACACTAGAGAGGCAACCGCCTCATAACAGGCGGACAACTCTGAATGCAAACCGCCACATACGAGGCGGACAAGAGACAAGAAACATAGAGGCAACCGCCTCGTAACAGGCGGACAACACTAGGGAGCAACTGCTCCATAACAAGCGGACAAGATAGAGAGGAGACCGCATGAAATCTAGCGGACACGTGTAAATGTCCAGGAAATCAACGGGTTATCTTCGCCGACTCCCTCTGCAAGTTGTCCGCCATATCCTTTAAGCAGTCGGCGCCTACCAGAAATCACGCACGCGTTGCAGCCCTGTCCCCTGCGCAATCAATGAGCTGCAATCAATGGGGAGCTGCAATCAACAAGCTCAATCAATGAGCTGCTGCTCTGCTTCTTCTTCCTCTATAAATACAACACTCAAAACACCTTCTCCAGTGTCCTTCCGGAGGCTCCTTCCGTGGTTCCTTCCGGAGTTCCAATTCACCCCATCAATCCATCCACGACCCAACATCCACTTCACCTCACGCCATCTCATTTCTCTTCTCCCGCCTTCTCCATTTTATTTATTTTACAGTCCACCATATCCACCTCTAGTCCTACGTATACAAAATAACAGAGCGAGCTGGAGTGATTACAGATGATTTCTATTACTCTTGTCTCTGTTTATCTATTTAATATGTTAGGCTAGAATATTTATACTCGGGGAATGGTTATTATGTGTTTGTATTAATTGTGCAATATTTTTACTGGTTTATTTAAATACAGTTTGTTACGTTTTAAAGGTTATCTCGCACCTTTTTAATAAATGTCATGAGTTTATTAAATTGCTTTCCTAAGTCTATTTTGATCAGACCGGTGATAAATAGATAGGTTAATTAAGACGTACAACTGGAGGAAACTTGTTATAATTTAATAAGTTAGTATTCAGTTGCAAATGTAATTCCTCAAATACTCCTCTGCCGTTTACAGGCATTTTGCTTGAGTTTTCATCGGACCTTGCATTACAGGTAAACGAGTTCTTTTGAGTCTATGACTTAGACCTTAAGAAAATAACAGGAACCTTGCCAAATTATTAAACCAGTAGAGATAGCTTAATTATGCAGATTATAATAACCTGACCCAGAGTTCCATTTAATTTATCTGTTAACTTAGTTTATTTTATCTTTTCTTTTTATTTATATTTCAAGTCAATTAATCTCCCCCCTTTTGTGACACGCTTAGGTACTATAATATGTACATTAGTCCCGCGGTTCGATATCCGGTCGCTTACATTTCACTATACTACTGCGACCGGGATTTGTTTGCAGCCCGACGTTTATTTTGAGTTTTAATTTCTTTTCTTTTAATTTTACACCACTTTAACCACTCACTTTATAACGTCTGCAAAATGGTGCCGTTGCCGGGGACTAGATTTATTCTAGTTCCTAAGCCCCGGATTATTCACCTGTTAAATTATAAATATTTTGTTCTCTTATTTCTGTTAATATTATGTCTATAATATCTTGCTTAAATGTTAATATTAATTATCTACTATATGTTAATATTAATTATCTAATAATCTGTTAATATTAATTGGACACCTGACTTTGGACATATGACTACGGACATCTAACTTCTGACATCTAACTTCTAACTCTTATATTATTGTCATTTAATTTTCATTGTCCTTAACATTTAATTTCCATTGTCTCTAACATTTTAATTTCCATTGTCTCTAACATTTAATTTCCATTGTCCCTAACATTTAATTTTATGTAAATTAACTACTAACTTATAATTTATGTTATCTAATTCCTAACTTATAATTTTATGTCATTTTTATTACTAACCCATTATTTTATGACTTCATTATTTTGTTGTTGTTTAAATAAGGATTAAAAAAAAACGAACAGGCCTTGTCCGCCTCCTGTCTAGCGGACGCCACACAGCCTTGTCCGCCTCTTTACAAGCGGACGCCACTGAAGCTTGTCCGCCTCTTAACAAGCGGACGCCAGACAGAAACAAATAGGCGTGACCGCCTAATAACACGCGGTCCATACACAAGCCTTGACCGCCTAAATACGGGCGGACGAGTCTCGCAATAAAAAAAAGAAAAGAGAGCAACGCCGCGTTTCATCAATTCTTGTTCTTCCCCAAATTCTCAGAACTCGAACTCGACCCGAAGAGAATAACGCGCGCGACTAGCCCAGCTCAAATTGCCACAACTTCTGCAATTCTCCTCCACCACCACCGCAGTGATTTTTATTTTTGTTATCTTTATTTTTATTTTATATTTCTCTATTGTTTACTAACATTTTGTAGACTAATACTGTTTTCACCTCAAACTTTTGTTACATACAGGAAGGTAACAGTTTGGTTTACTTTATGTTTCTTATTATTTATGCATTATTATTTATGTTATTCATATTATTATTTTCTTTTTGTGCCACTTGAGTTCTGCTGGCTATATATGATTTTCTTTTCAAAATAAATATTCGAACATATAGCTGAACTCGCCTATGGAAGCAACCTCAGTTGCTCTAGGAATTTCGATATCTTGGGTTGAACACTTGCGCAAACTTAAGTGTGAGGAACGTCTCACCCCTACCACAGCTCTAAGTGTGAGGAAGGATACCTTCCTCAATCTACGATACAAGGGGAGTTTCAATTCTTCCTTATTTATATTAATGTTCAACCCGTATTTATTTAATCCTTTATGAGTCTGTCTGTAACACCCCATCCAACAACCAACACATAATAACCAACCGCAGCGGAAACTCAACTCATCACATTACTTTATTCCAATGGTGTTACACGCCGTTAACCACCCACGTGGCTAACAAGGCTAATTCATGTACATTTGTATCGGTCTGATGGACTAAATTCCCGAGCAACTACACAATAAAATACTCATTCAATCTTCAACATTTATTATATACATACACTCCCCCTGTACCGAGTATTTATAAACTGTTGCCGACAACAACTTCGGTCTTACTACACCTACTGTATACATACACTTAAAAGTTTACCCATGTACAATGACTACCCGTCCTACTCTCGAACGGCTTCCAGCACTTCGTACCTGAAATAGGAAAAGAAGAGAAAGGGGTGGCCCCAAGGGGCTCAGCACCTTTGCTGGTATGGTAATCCCGCAGCCCGCATGCTACCGGGCCACGCACGACTAATTGTCGTCTTAGCATGCAGTTGATTATATTTAAATCATGCATACAACCATAAACATACCACACATAATATTTCGCCTCAATGGGCTCAACCAATGACCAACACATCCACACTTAACCAACCATCCAATGATTCCTTAAACCCTAGAGTGGCTCTCCTCTAAACGGAGCTACTTCCTTAACGAACGACGTGTACCCATCAATCGGGTTTTCCTTAAACGCCTCTTGTCACAAACTGGGATTCATTTCCATGATCCACACATTCCATAACATACAACATAACTCATTCCTTATATGACGAACAACAATCTTTCTGGTTTCTACATACACATGATAACCTCACCATCATTCTAAACATTCAATATGTATATATATACCTTAGCATAGCAAGGGAATTTGCATAGCACCATAACATTACATAACATCATAAATTCGGTTCTCGCAAGGAACCTTCCATCATAGTTAGTCCATACCATGAGCATAGAGATTGTTGCCAAACTCATACCAAGCTCGTTAATTACCTCATCACCATCCTGTTATTTGAACGGTTGACTTAAACCCAAGGTGTGTCGGATATAGTGATCCCAAGCACACCAAACAACACAGTATGCCCCTATGGCCCGACGACTGAGTCAGTAAACTAGCTTTGGATAAGCTAAGGGAAGGTTGAAACCAAATTGGAATACCACCTAAACATACACCAAGGGAGCCGAACTGGATATGATAACGACCCCCACCATCACACGCGTGGCCGGAAACAATCCGGACTCCTCACCCCCCATTAGCCCATAGACTCTTATAAATAAGTAGTTAGAGATCCATTACGGAGCCTACCACAACCACACACCATACGGTATCATAACCGAGTTATGCACACAAGGGAGGAGAGAGTCATACATTCACATACAAACATCACGCACAAACATCACATAACCAACTCACGCATAGCCGTGGTTAGAACGTTCCTTAAGTCGGAAACGTTGTTACCGGATACCGTTCTCCTACGTTTACCTAATAGAGGTTAACTAGCCCTTCGAGCGCATTCGAGGTTACCGGTATCGGCACGTAAACGTACAATAACAATAACGACTGTAAACTCGTTTCATGATTTATCTCATAACGTGGCAAACATACAGAAAAACACATTGGCATACAAGCCGGTGTAATCCGGTAGGACACAGGTTGCAAGAAAACCATACCTGTCACCGGAGTCCACTTTACCACGCCCACTTATGTTCCTCGAGCAAATTCTCGAACAACTGTTAACATCACATGTGTTTTCATTAACCTCGGGGTTTGCTTGATTATTTAATGTCAACGCTTAATTTTTCCCCGTTAACTTAGTTACATAACTTAACATTTTTAACTTGTTTTACTCTCACATTTTAATACAATTTTTAGCCCACTTTATTGTCATTAAAACTCACCTAGCATGTCCTTAACATCCTTATAACATCATTACCTACCAATCCCCATCATCTCATATCATTTCATAACCTTAAACCATGTTTTTGGGTCCGACCGACCCACCGTCCGACCCACAACTGGGTCGGTCCATTACAGACCCCTTTTACTTCCTTATAATCGTGCCCGTCCGACCCACGTCCGACCCACCATTCTGGGTCGGTCCATGTGCGAACTTTTTCCCTCCTTTGAAACTTGACCGACCGACCCATGTCCGACCCACCCTTTTGGGTCGGACCATCACCGAACATTTTCCCAACATTTTACAGAGGCTCGACCGACCCACAAACTGGGTCGGCCCCTGGGTCGGTCGCCTTCTAAACTTACCAAAACTTTGCCAATCTTCACCAAACTTCTCCTAAGGCCTCTTAATGTGTTCTAACATCATTTGGTAACCTTACATCCACATACAACATCCATGAAACTCATTTTCTAACTCCTTAAGCCTTTACTTATTTCCTTGTAAAATTCCTTAACACTTTCAACATTTGTACTAGGTTCCTAAATGGTGCTTCTCACCTATTATAACTACTATCCCAAAACACTTTCTCCTCATCTTAACATCATCTCTTAAGCATCATTTTCTTACTAACTAAATCTCCTTTCCACATCATACCTAAACATCACTTGTTCCTTGAATATCAACATTACCTAAACCTTAAACAACTTCCTCCAAGACTTAAATACATCCTCAAAACACACATTGAATTCCTAGAACTTCCAAGATAACACCTAAATCCTTGCATCACTCTAAATCACCTTTACACATGTTTTCTTCTCAAGTAAACATTCATTCACCTTAACACTTCCTAGTTCACCAAAACTCACTTACAACACTTAGAACTTCTTACACACTTCCCAAATTTGGCCATAGCTTCTCTTGTATACACTCACATCCAAACACTTAGGTTTTTACCTTAATTCATTCATAACACCTAAAATCCATCAAACACATTTTTATACACAAACTTCACACATTAAGCACTACATCACAATATAGTGCATAACTTAAATTGCTTGGCACTTAGGCCCTTAAATAACATGGCTCTTAGGCCCTTAAATTGCATAACCTTAAACACTGAATTTCCCACATAAACAATGCCTTTGACCTGCAATACACCACCAAAACATATGTTCTTTTACTAGTCTCCTTGAGAATACTTTACTAGGTCACTCACCATTGGCTCCTTAGGTATTTTAACAAGCATTATAAGTTTATTCCTCCTAAGGCATTAAACCACATCAAGATAGGTTGTTTACCTCTTTTCCTCACAAATTTCTTTCTTGTTTCCTTGTAGAACCGGTAGGGCATTTGGTTCCTTGCCAACAACTAAACAATATGCCAACATTAAAATGAGTATATAAGCTTTAAGCTTTATCTCATTGTAAACCCTAGTTACATATATTATCTTAAGGTATTAACATGATTGTGTTACCTTGGAATGGAAAGAGAGCTTGAATATATATCAAGAGAGGACTCCTCCTAGTCCATGAAAGCTTGGAATGAAGCTAGAACAAGGCAATATAATGACTCCATTAAGAGTGATTTTCGGACATGACAAAACATGAAGGAAATGTCATTTTTCTTTGAGTTTCCTTACCTTGAAGCAAAGGAGAACAAGAATATGTGAAAAGGTGAGCTCTAGCTCCTCCCATGGTGATTCCTCTTGGCACCGAAATGGAGGTTTTGAAGTTTTGAAGAGACAAGATTGTAGAGCTTGGCTTAACTAAGAGAATGGTGGTGTTTGTTTTTGATTTGCTTAAGTGAGCAAGATTTTACAAGTGGTCCAAGATGGACTTCCATGGTGGTGTTGGTGTATCACCGAGAGAGAACAAGAAGAAGAGAGGGAGAGAGAGCAACCGTGTGAATGAAGAAAGGAAGGGAAATGAGAGAATGAGATAGAACTTACTTTTTGAAGATATTTAAGCCTTAAAGCAAATAGTAACTATGAGTCACATTTATTTACTTAACAAGTTAACATACTTGGTGACTCCTCACTACAAAAACCGGCCACCATTATGCCTAGGAGGGTGTTTTGGTCTTTGTTGACCAACTTAATCACTTATAACATTATATGTTACAAACTAGTTATAAAAATCACTATTCACCAATAACAAGGCACATAGAAGTGAAATTTTTGATTTCCCACTAATATGGCCACCCAAATGTGATACTATATAGTACACATGTTAATTAAAGAGTAATGATGGACATTTAGCCATTCAAAACTCATTTACAAGACAATTTTTCAAAAACGTGCTTTAAGACTTCTTAAAGCACATTTTGTGTTTTAACTTGTTTTCAAGCTTGGTTTTCTTCAGTAATTGATTTAATATGTTCATTAACATATAAATGAGGCATAGGTATGACCATTAGGTCTTATACACATTTATCCCAAGCTTAGAGCACATTTTTGCTCTTATTGACTTTAAGGTATTACCTTGTGTTTTGTTTGGTTTCATTGTCTACCAAAGTTTCCTAAGGACTTAATTAGTCTTATTAAATCATAATTGAACATTATCAAGTCTTGGTAGGCTCTTTGGGTCCTAACCAAGTTCACTCATGGCTTAGAGCATGTTTTTGCTCATACCGTGTCTTAGTATTTTATTGTGTTTACCATGGTTTAAATGATTCATTTATGTTTCTAAGGCACTTTTTAGCCTTTAAATACCATGGCTTAACATTTACACAACATACCAAGGTTTGGGGTATTTCAATCTACCCCCCTTAAAAGAACTTCGTCCACGAAGTTCACATTTCCTCGCATCATTGGATTAGAATACGGGAATTACTTATAGCCATAAAACTTCCATTACCAACCACCCTTTACATCCAACCTCGGGCTTAATGGTCCGGGCAACATATCCACATCATTTGGACACATAGGTCCCCATAACATAACAGTCTTTAGACACATAGGTCTATGTAACACCACACATTTAGACTCATAGGCCTTGATAGTATACACTTTAGGAAATCCAAGTCAAAACAACATTCATTACACATACCACACAACATGTCAGAGCATGTATAGCAATCAAAAATATCCTTGATATAACTATGATCCCGCAGAACCCGGTCGCGATGGACGCCTTCCGTCCCCGTGCCTTTGGGAAATTAAAACAATCACTTAAATTTAAAATTTCCTTGTGAGGTTAAGTATAAGAAGATCTTTTATTCAAAATATTAATCGATTGTTTGAAAACACCAATTGAAAATTCTTTTTGAAAACACCATACAACTCCAAGTCCGATTTATGCTCTTTGTATCTTTCTTAATATAGTTATTTATGACCACTTACAGGGGGCTTCAAGAGTCATCCAACCCTGATGTGATCAGCATCAGTGTTGAACTATCTTTCCACCCCAATTTGTGTTCGGCTTTCCTTGATCTCATGATAATCAAGTTTCACCTCCCACCTCATTTTCAACCAACAATTAATTCAAGCATATCCCATTTTCTATCTTTGAATCCATCTAGTCATAATCATGACATCTCCAAGGGATAGAACTCCGCCTATCAATCATCACCCAAATCCAACTTAATTCAAGTTACCTAGGGAATTTAGTTCTCACTAGGTTCTATGTCGGTCTCGTACCCCTTCATAGATCGCAACACTGTATATATATACATATTTTTATCAAAATACAATACATGGCTTACATTTATGCACCATCGGGGTTTTAGATCCCCGGGAGTTTCTTTACTCCCTTCCACTTGTACTCTCTCACACCACTGTTAACAAAATGACACACTTCACACAATGGTATTCGCATCTTTTGTGCGTAATTACCACAATTTAACCACAAATAAATGACCACAAATAAATGCGTATGTTTATATAACACACGCGCCAACCATCATAACAATCATTTTGTGCCATGCACAACTAGTTCGCGTACACTTGTACGGTAAAACACACTAAGTGGTTTTGCGCTCTACCCCCCTTAAAAGGGATTACGCCCACGTAATCAATCACTAAACCTTGGCTTAAAATGTTCTGCCGTCGTGAAGTGTTTTAACTTCCACGCGGTCCATTACACAATGGATTCTGATTAGAGGGTCTTAACCTTATTAGCGGTTTAGTCCCTAAACCGAGAATTCGCATTGGAGTTGTAACTCATAACCGGTTTCGGTCCTGGCCTGTGAGGCTTTTAGACATTGATAACTAGCCATCCATTCATATTCACAATATATATCCGGTACCTGACGCATGGGCTTACTGGCCTCTGTTGCGCAACCCTGATAATTATAGAGCTGGTTTGCCCCATTCGTTACTGTTAATGTATTGCACATCTCCAATGTATTACCCTTATCTTGGGAACAATGGTTTCTCAACCGACGCACGGTATCTCTTACCCTGAGCGAATTCGGTGGGTTTCACAATTTTCCATCCACTTCTCCAATAGCTTACCGCGCAACCTACAAGGTAATTCACAATGATTGACTTGCTTCTACCGACTTACTGTCGGTTGAGATTGAGCTACTACCTAGTGTGTAGTGCTCTCTCAGCTATTTCCCACACCTGGGGTATATCTCATACCGACCTTTGGTATTTAGTGTTACTGTAGTTATTTACTGTTAATCATGTCTCCACCTTTGGTTTTGTACATGTTTTTCATTGGTGCGGCCTTGCATTTCCTATGCAACCGCCATTATAACATTATTCTTCCACCATCAACATGTTTCCAATTCCTAGCTATCCCACTCGATCATTACTGCGCAAGTGCAATACCAAAACACTCAGTCATACAGAGTGCAGAGGCGTAAACTCTTGACAGTAAATCCCTTATGCGATTGCGATAGGAATTTTCACTGAAATCCTTATCATTTAACACCTGCCACCGGCTTATGCTCGGTTCGTTTGCTATCGCTTAATGTTGTACCTCCACTGGGTTTAACTCACAACTCTGCTTACTCACCATTTTATCATCTAACCATCCTCATACAACGGTCGCTTATTGCGCGCCGTGTCCTTTCTCATTATATAACATCAACTTATACTGCATCTGCTATATATTAGCTTCTGCTATTATGCTGGGTTTATCTGGCCACTTATTTGGCTGGTTTTTGAATATGTTACTATCTTTCCCTTGAGCGTTGTTCGCTACACATTTAGCTTCACACACCTTCGGTGATTGCTATCAGACTATTACTCTTCTGTGTACACAACAGGTACGAGCACTTTTTTTTTTTTGTGTTATTTTATTCAAATCACCCTGGGGTAATAACAACGTGGTCCATCCTCCACATATCTCTTGAACTTGATTCACATTACTACCGCTCCTGCGGTCTCACAATATCGAGAGGTATTCTCTTATGCAGTGGTTCGCTTACCACTCTATTCGCTTATACCACATAAAGTTCTACCTTCAATCGATATCTCGTTTATGGCTTATAAGCCTTATTTGCCTTGAGCTGGGCTCATTGTAGGCTGTCCCACACATGTACTCCTCTGTATCCTATTACATGTTTAGATGGTGTAGTGGGCTCCATGACAAGGTCGTTGTATTCCGTTTCCTTTCATGGATGCCCTTAGGTTTGTCAGTCCGTCTCCTGACCACTTATGTCTAAACTGGTGTTAATTTCACCCTTGTGTTTCTGTCATGTATTTCATTCAACAATTGTTGATGCGCACACCCTTCAAGGATTTCTCCTGGGTGTCGTTAAGTTGCGCCTTTACATCTGGTTCACAATTATTGGTACATCTAGTTACTATCTTCTTCTGTGAAGATCAACATTTCCTGATAGTGCAGATACTCGTTCTGGGATCTTCATCCCGTCCATTGCACATTAATGCGTCCACATTAGGCATCTGCTTGCCATGTACAGGCTGGGTCACCATTCCAGCTAACATGTTTTATCCCTAAGGATCCTTAAGACATATGTGATGTCTTTACTTAATCGTTTGTGCACTTCGCACTTCTTAACTCCAAAACATTCCCTTAAAGGGAATTCACTAATTCCTTTAGTCTCGTTAACTTAACTGAGTTCCTTTACTTCAAGCATTTCTTGTATTTTCTAGCTCTTGTTCGATTTACACTGCTGACCGTAGACGGAGTCGACTACTTCCCGTGTTCTGGACTCTACTCGTATACATATATGGGGTATCATACTGATACATTACTACTTACCCAACTAACCTATAAGTAGGTCTGTCAGGTCCACATGCTCCTATCGGAGTGCGGTCGTCCCACAACACAGTTGGTACACTTGTAGTGTCCGTCACACGCCTAGGTGAAGTATTCTGTTGTCAACTCCCTTATATTGTCCCGTGACAATATTCATTCCTGCTTCCCGAACTTAATCGAGGGAAGGTTTATCCACTGTATCCTTGTCAGTTGCTCTTGGTTTCACTGGTTTGGTTTAAAGAAGGTTGGAAAGAAGCGTTGGTCTGAAAGAAAATCCGGTTTGAAAAGAAAAGGGTTTGTGAAAGATTAGGTTTGAAAGAAAATTTTCCATGGTTTCACAACATCTTCTTACCTTAACTAAGTCTAGCTTCTTGCTGACTGGTGTACTTCCAATTACAGAGGTCAGGCTAACAGGCCCTTCCACTGTTATGACGATCACATTTAACTCCATGATACTTTTCCAAGTATTTGTAGTAGTTATAAATTTCCCGAATAGCCCTGTCATAGCAGCACTTGCTATGGCAAGTGCGCCATGCTAGCTGGCTATCAGTTTTAACACATACCGGTTGTGGATTGTCTTTACCCGTACTGTCAGTCGGCCTTGTTGGCCCTCACTGATCTTACTGTCTTGATAATAACTTGTCTAGGTGAATCCTCACTGTATTCACATAATAATCATTAACTAGGGTGTTTCCCATTCTGGGAGACTCCTCTGTCTTAGTATTGTACCCTCCTTATAGCCCGTTCCACGCACTTGTCGTGGTTACTGAGACTTGTCTCTTGTTGGGCACTACATTGTAGTTCCTTGACGGTTGGTATACCGTTGGTGTTTTATTTATTAACTGTGGTCCCATAGACATTCGTCTCGGGTTTTATTAATCCACTTCTTGTCTGTTGCACGATCGGTGCGTTGCAAGGGTCATCCTCGACTGCTCGTCATGTCGACCCAGGTTGCCAGAAATTCTATTCTCCTTTACACAAGGTCCTTCCTTCATTGCTAATGAAATGCGGTTAACACTGTTTAGATGGAAATCCGTCTCCGGGATTCCCAGTTTTCGGATCAACCGTATGACAGGTTCTTCGTCCTAAAGGTATTTAATATCAGTCGGGTATCCGCGAGTATGACAGTTGTAACACCCCAACTCAATCCAAATGTGGTCTCGCAACTTAACAGTATATATATATCAACATGTCACAGCGGAATTCTTTACAATCCAGGACCTTGCCACGGTCTGACTACAGAATATACCGAACATTAGTCTAACAACCTTAACCTTTTACATAACCTTCTTACAAACCCCTCACATCCTATACATCTTACTACTCAGATTGCCATACGAGTGTACATGCACAACTCGTAGGCCATACTAACCCTTAACAGCTGTATCCTCTTCTTACTCTCGCGACGGCCGCCTCCTGATGTTCACCTGTGTAGTAAAAAGAAGCCCCCGAGGGGGTCAGCACGAATGCTGGTACTATCCTCTCATGGCCCCCAAGCTAACGTGGCTACGACGACTAATTGTCGATAGCATGGAGGTTGATTAGATGCACAATATAATAGTAAGTGCAGTAACAACAACTCAGATATGAACAATCAAGTTCACACAATGAACGAAACTTAAATGCGTTCCCTTAATTAGAGAGAGTTAGCTGTTTAACTCCTTAAGTAGTGTTCCCTCTTAATCTTAGTTCATCCTTATCTTACCTCCATCTGATTCTTATCTTAATCTTAGAAACAACCATCCTTTAATAAGGAGTGGGTGTAGCTTATCTTAATCTTAGTATTACAAACCATCCTTTAAAAGGAATGGTTGCAACTTATCTTACCTTACCTTAATCTTAATCTTAATAATACAAATCATCCTTTAAACAGGAATGATTGTAACTTAACTTAATCTTAATCTTAATCTCAATCTTAATCTCTATATACAAACCTTTCCTGGAAGGGATTGGCCGTATCTAATTCGAACCTGGGATTTAGGTGATCCCACCGCACCATCTTATCTCAGTCTTAGAATACAACCATTCTTTAAGTAGAATGGTTGTAACTTATCTCAAACCTTATCTCAATCTTATCTCAGTCTTATATCTCACTTATCTCATTAAGTCAACCGTCTTTTTTTTAGAATGGTTGTACCTTAATCCATTGTTTATCTGTCGGGTCACGTAGCCCTAACCAATGAGTTATCAGCTCCATTGGTTTACATAAACAATATTTATTAGAATTAGTTGGGCATTTAGGTAGATCCCACTACACCATCTCAGTATGCCTCCCTCCTAAAACAAGAAGTCCGAGGAGGTCGAGTCTATTTGTCGACTCTAGGCGACGAGTCCGAGGACAAGTCATCTTTGGAAGACGGTATTTGATAAGGATACCGACTTCCCCCAATACACATGTGCCGGTACCATTCCGGATTCCTCACTCAAGTTCAGTTAGTAATAGTCTCAAGACCATGTTTGTTGGTTAACCTCTTTCGGTTCATATCGTCCCTCATTAGGGGGCGTTCCTTATTCTCACTCAATTTCTTACTAAACATTGGTCAGTAAGTTCTCACGGTATGTTGTGTTAGTTTTCAAACATCACACAACAATATAATATATATGATATATATTCCGGTTGCATGCTTTATCTTGTTTAGTGAGCACACAAAAACAAATAGCACACAAGCCGAGGGACACCTCGTTAGCAAGCAGGTCACAAGAAGAAACAACTGTACCGTTCACCGTTGGCCGTTCAGTTGCTTAATCTCTTCCGGAGTCCCATTCCAAGTCCTAAAACATTCATTCAGTTTTAGGTTGTTAATCACTTAACTTAATATGACTTACTTAGCTTGTTTAACTTACTTAGTTCCTTAATGATCCCCACCTAACACCTCTTAGGTCTTACACTTAATCTTACAAACTTAATCTTAAACTTTCAAGTTTATATTTAACTTAACTTAATCCTTAAGTTCTTAGGGTCCTAATCATTACCACCCTACCAAGGTATTCCTCATTACCCATTACCATTCTTAGAATTCAAATTTCTTTTCTTTTTTTTTTCTAAGTGTTAAGGGTCGACCGACCCCCGACCGACCCAACCCCTGGGTCGGTCCATTACCGAAACTCTTCCGTCTCTTAAACTCATCCGACCGACCCAAAGCTAAACCGACCGACCCAAAACCCTCTGGGTCGGTCCTCTGCCGAAACATTTTCCTTCATTAAACCTTGCCCGACCGACCCACTGACCGACCCATCCTTATGGGTCGGTCTATTGCCGAGACATTTCTGCTGGGTTAGCAAGGTCCGACCGACCCAGAACTGGGTCGGACCCTGGGTCGGTCCACTACAGATTCTTCTATTAATGCGTTCTTTCACCAATTCCAAACTCTTCCACAAGTGTCCCTATAGGTCCAACACCATCTTGGCACCTAAACCACCTTATAACCTTCTTTAAATACCTTAAATCATCCACCAAAATCCACTTAGTCATTATGCAATTTTTCCTTGTAATAATGCTACTCTTGTAATGCTTTCCTCTAGGTTCCTAGTGGTGGTTCATAACTTAATGTACCACTATGCAAATGTTTTCTTCACCACTATAACATCATCTCCAAGCATCTCTCACTATCTAAAACTCTTTCAAGCATTTACTAAAAGTTCCTTCACAAGCTTAAGCTTCCATACACCAACACCTTATTTCCTTCCTAGTTGTTTACCAACATTTGCCTAAGTTCTAAATACTCAATTACATTCTTTGATTCCTAAATCCCCAAGGTAATGCTAAGTCATTACCACTCATTCCAACACTTTATCTTACCCCTCTTCATCAAGACAATCTCTAAAGCTTCCTAGTACTTCCTTAGTCATTATATTCCCTTAGAACATATCTTAATCACCTTAAACATCATACCTTCTCCTAAACTTATGCTCAAGTCTTATATTCCTCATCTCATGACTTTGGTGTGTTCAATACACCCACCTAAACTCTAAATTCCTCATAGACCATTCTAGGTCATTCTCATCCTTAAGAACTCCTTAGTTAACTCATTTCCACTCAAATTCTTAATAATGACTCCTAGTAAATCCTAGGTCATATTGATTCACCACCTTCACCTAAACACTTATTTTCTACTTAAATTTTGCCATAGCTCCTCTAGTATATCTCATGCCCAAATGCATTGTTTTTCTCACACAATAACCTCACACACACCAAGTCCTTCTCATCACAATTCCTCATCCAAATCAACTTATTCACATCATACTCAATATATTGCAATAATCTTAAATTGCATAGCACTAAGGCTCTTAAATGACATGGCTCTTAGGCCCTTAAATGACTTAAACTTAAACACTGAATTTCCCACAAGTAAAGCTTTCAACCTGCAAATACACTCATCAATCTCATGGCAGTTATAATGCTCTTGAGAACCACCTTAAACTTATATTACTAAGTCATTCTCATTAGCTCCTTAGTCACAAGTTCATAAGCTTGTTTAAGTTCTTTTTCTTAGGTTACAAAACCATCACCTAATGTAAGCCCTAGGCTACATTGGTACTCATCTAATCTCATTCCTTAAAACTTAAACCACCATAGGTAAGCATTTTACCTTGTTTCCTCAAGCTTATCTCAATCTCCTCCTTAGACCTTCTTCTTGAATGAATATCGGCCACCACTCAAACTTCTCTTGCCAATGTTCTACTCAATAACCAATGACTCATATGAGCACTAAACAATACACTAACCTTAAGGAGTAAACCCTAGGTTAAAAATGTGTTCTAAGGTATTAAACTGAATGTTTTACCTTGGATTCTCAAAGCAAGCTTGGATATGAATTAAGTAGGACCTCCTCTAGCCCTTGGAGAATAGAATCAAGCTAGAACAATGGATAAAAATGAATCCCCATGAGAAGGAATTTTCGGTAATGTGTAGAAATGGTGGAAACATGGTTTTTCTTACATTTTCCTTACCTTAAGAGAATGGAGAAGCTAATGAGCTCTTCAAACTTGATTTTCCCCCATCAATGGAGTTTTCTCATGGCACCAAAATGGAGCTTTGAAAGATTTGAAAAGAAAGATAAAGATAGGTCTTGACCTAACTAAGAATAATATGTGTTAGTTTTTGATTTGGAGCTAAAATGAGCAAGTTGTTGCCAAAGCAAGGTGAAGCAACAATGGAGGCTGGCTGGGCACGGTTTGGAAAAGAGAAAACAAGAAGAAACCGTGGGTGAGAAGAAGAAATGAAGAAGAGAGGAGAGAGGTAGGCTAATATAAGGTATTTGCTTTAATAAAGCAAATAGTACTCTTTACTTATCTCTTCTTTTCTTTTCTCATTTAATGACTCATGTGGTGACTCCCCATCTTAGAAAAACCGGCCCCTACCTTAATAAGGCTAACATGGTCTTTGTTGACCAATTAATTGACTTATATTGACTTATGTCTTAACTAGCACTAAATAGTTACTATTCACTAATCAAGGCACATAATCGGGAAATTTTTGATTTCCCATTGATTTAGACCTCCTAATGTGATACTAATTAGTACACATGTTGATTAAAGAGTAATGATGGACATTTAGCCACTCAAAACTCAATTCTAAGACAATTTCTCAAAAATGTGCTTTAAGAATTCTTAAAGCACATTGTGTTTTAACTTATTTTCAAGCTTGGTTTTCTTTGCTAATTGATTAAAAGTGACCATTAGGATATTACTAAGGTCTTATCATGATATTTGGGTACTCACCCAAGTCTCTCCAAGCTTAGAGCACGTTTTTGCCCTGATTGCCTTTAAGGCACTTTCTTATGTTTTCCTTGGTTTAAATTGTCCACCAATCTTTCTAAGGCATATTTTAGCCTTACTACATCATGATTTGATGTTTACTTAGCATACTTAGGTTGGGGTATTTCAATCTACCCCCCTTAAAAGGACTTTGTCCCCAAAGTTCCCATGCATCTTTTCTTTTTAGAATACATGTCTTACCTCATTCCTTAGATCATATAGATCATACTTATGTATACTTAATCTCATTGGATCTTAAGTCCACCATATGCTTATTCTTAAATATCACACAACATGCTTAAGCATGTGTAGCACTCAAAATTCCTTTTGTTCCTTTTGATGATTAAAACATTCACATAACTTCCAACGTATTCTCCCATGTCACCGGTCCGTAGACAATGGCTCATTCGTCCTCGTCACCATGGGCTAGAATACAAAACACGCTGCTCTCCCCATGTCACCGGTCCGAAGACAAAGGCTCGTGCGTCCTCGACTTCATGGGCGAGACTCAGTAAAAAGGTAATCCTTTTTACGAGGTCATGTGAGGAATAATTCCTCTAATTAAAAATACAAGCAACTCCAATTTCATTTTATCCTAAGGCCTCTATCCTTAGTGTGATTTACTTGTGACCACTGGTAGGGAGTTTCAGGAATAATCCTACCCTGATGTGATCAGCATCAGTGTAGAACCATCCTTCCACTCCAATTTGTGTTCGGTTTCCCTTGATCCCTAGAAAATCAAGTTCCACCTCCCACGTCATTTTCAAACATCAGTTAATTCACTAATGTCCAATTTTCTATCTTTTTAGTTCTTCTAATCATAATCAATACATCTCCAAAGTGTGGACTAAGTCCATCAAACACTCTCAATTCATCTCTTAGTAACTACCTCCAGACTTAAATTCCTACTAAAATTCCATATCAGTCTCATACCACATACCATTACTATATCCTTCCTCATGCTCAATATCAAATAATATCTCATAGTGTTATCTCATATTGACTATACCTCATATATTCCTTATTCCTTAAGTCTCCTTAATCCTCTTCCTTAATTCCTCTTCCTTAATTCCTTTAACTTGTACTCACACCGGAGTTAACAAGATAGGTACTTAATATGTATGGTATTCACATCTTCTGTGTGCAATAACCATGATTTATCTTAAAATGTTTATGTAAAACATATTCTTAAATTATTTTGTGCTATGCACACCGTAGTTTATGTACTCAGTACACAAACATACGCTAAGCGGTTTCGCGTCTACCCCCCTTAAAATGGATTACGCCACGTAATCAACATTGTATCATCCTTGAACATAAGTTCAAGATGTCTAATTCTTACCAAGCATTCTAGCTTCATGTCATCTATCTTACTTATAATTCGATCAGAAATGACTTAATCTCTGTATCGAGGATTCTTAACGGTACTTATACCGTTTCCTTAACTTAGTTTGGTCTAATCTCAAAGGTAGTGATCTGCTAGCTTTTGCTGCGCCACTCTGATGTTCTTAGGCTAACTGCCTCACTTAGCTTTTGATAGCATTGTATATCCTTCCGCATTCTTACTGTTTAGGAGTATTAGTCTCTCAATGGACACGTGTTATCTTTATATATACACGGCCTTAATGAGTTGTAACTCGTCTATCCATTCTTCTTGAAGATCTTACGCTCATAATCTTAGGTTTTCTCGAATGTCTAAATTGTTCTCCCCAACCGACCTTTGGTCTGAGGATGATTCTTAGCCTGAAACTACTGTTTAGTGCTTATGCCATTTACAGTCTAATCTATCTCATCATCTTAAGACATGTCCTATGTCTATACTTAACAATCCGTGCTTCTCGCACTTCATAGTCCTTAATTATCTGTTCTCTGATTCCCTTGCGTTACTGGGTCAACTGAATTCTTCTCTTCAACTGTTTGTGGTAGTAGCTGCTCTTGTCTGATCTTGCGTCGTTGTCCGTGGTACGGAGTCGACTACTTCCCGTGTTCCTTACACCACTCGTCTACATGCATGGGGTACCTTACTGGTACATTACTACTTTACCCAACTAACTCATAAATGAGCGTGTCAGGCCTGCAAGCCCCTGTGGGGTGCAGTCCCACGTCTCGTTTTAGTAAACTCATAGTGTCCGTCACACGTTTAGCTATTGCTAATTATGAAGTATTCTGTTGTCGATCTCCTCTTCATCGTTCCATAATAACATTTATTGTTCTTTGAAGTTAATCAAGGAAATCCATTATTGTGTTCTCGGGTATGGTACGCTCTAGCTCCTTCCTGTATTCCGTATTGATTCGGTCACTTAATATCTGAGGTCTCTTCCATAGAGCCTCTTATCTTCTTTCTATATTGCTTCTATTAGGAAAGCACCTCCAGTTCCTTAAGGAATGGGGGTAGTGTGCTTCCTGCGAAATTTTACCTAACCAGGTCCAGACTACTGGCATCAGCGCTCAGTTCGTCTACCATCTTATTTCCTACTTATGCTGGTCTTAACTCATAAATCTAATTGCCTCAGTGTCAATATTTGACGGCTCATACATAATGGTCGCCTTACCGCGTACCATGACTTAATCCACTTATCTAACTATTGTACTTACGACCACTACTACCGTGGTAGTTGGCCTTTACCATGTTGCCCATTAATGGTGCAACCTCTTACTCACTTATTCTAATGTCTTAACTTATACTCAATCCCTTCTTGGTGTAAACACACTGGGAGTTCTCTCATTCCGGTGTATGGCGGTTGCCGTACGGTGTTGTAAATAGTTGACTCTTGATGTAAAGATGTTCTGCTCCAATCTCAGATTCGTAAGTAGGCTAATGTCTTCCGTTCTTTCATCCTTAGTGATGTTGTCTACCATGTAGTTTAACTGGTTACTGAAGAAGTCATCCACTGATTCACAAGCTCTTCCGAGCATTGCTTAGTTGACGTGCCATAACGTGCAGTCACAATGTTTACCTCTGACAATCATTAATTCTTACATCCCGGGTTGTTGGATATGAGGTCTATTTCTGCAACCTACCTTATTACTCAAGTGTATCTGGTATGTTCTAAAGTAATCTCAAGGTTCATGGTTTCCATTTTCTAAATAAAGTGTATTTTATCTCTAATATGTGAAAGCCCTTTTAGGGGTTCGTTCCCACTCATGGCCTCACAACAAGGAGAGGTATCCCCACCCTAAAAGGCATGGTTCGTTCTCCGCTCCTGTCCTTAGCATTATCTCAATATTCTCATTGGTACCTTTTCTTGGTATTGTTTTTCCCAATCTAAATTATAGGTTTGGTAACCGTTCATATCTACGCATTGTAGTTCCTCATGGCTTAAATAAGCTCTCTTATAACTTACTGCGCCTCGGGCTCTGATGTGGTTAACTTCCTTGGCTCGTAGGCTCTTAATGCTTAATGTCTCAGTTCATTATTTGTACTCTTACTCATCCGCAGGTCATCCCTATAAGATTCTGGTTCTTGAACCTTATCACCGTTAGGTACATACTAAATGTAGTATCGGGTTTCATGGTAAGTTGCTGCATCCTGCTTCCTGCTATGGAAGTTATTCAGGTGATCTGAGGTTACTTAATGTCTTTGACAATACTGTCATTTTACTAGACTTATGTCTTTTGGCTATTAAGGATAAGTTCGTATTAGGCGTTTGCCTTACGGTGTCCAAGTTGGATATCATCCTGGCATCTTATACTTCTATCTCAACGCTTCGTTCAACTTCTGTTGACTACGCCACCCGTTGATGGTCAATCATACTTGGGTGTTAATGAGTTAGACGAACAGTACTAACTGTCATTCATCAATTGTTCGGCTCGACTATGCCCGCTCTGTGGGGTAGTCCTCTGAGCTTCCTTTTCCAGGGTTGTACGACTTTAATTCTTAGTAGTTTATAGCTTACGTTTATTTATTTCTTTTATCCTTGATTTCCGGGTTTCCAACATCTTCGTTGAAGAATGTTGTCATTGGTGTCCTTAATGGTCACTCCGGGAGTCTCATCCCGTTTTCGTTGTAAATCGTTCAATCGACTACTTTATTGTATCTCTTGATACATTCCATGAATGTTGTTATTCACGTAGTGCTTTTGCTCGAATTATTGAGCGATCTCTTAGGTTCCTCCTTGAGATCGGGTTTGGTGTTTTTACCACACTGTCGGTTGTTGTAGTAGGTTGTACCGTTGCTCATATTCATATCGTTTAGTATTCTGTCAAGTTCAGCTCCCTGCTGACTGGTGAATAACCTCATCTCATCGTGGTCAGGCCGTCGGGCCTTTCCAAGGTCTTATTTTTCTGTTCTTATGGATTATAATCCGGTATATTAATATGTACTACAACTGTAGCGTCCTCTTATTTCGCCTTGATGGCTTTTCGCGTGGCTTAACCGTGGTAGCACTTGCTATGGCAAGTGCGCCATGCAGGATGTTATTGGTACAAGGTACATTGATAGCGACACTTCTTTCTAATTTCCATGTAATTGGTAGTCCTCGGGACTCCTTCGATAATATCTTATTTTGGATAACTATCCTTCCGGCAGTTTCCTTGTCGTTTGACAGTACTGTCATCCATCAGGGCGTTCCACTTTCTGAGGGAACCCCTTAATATTTTCTTATGTCTTAATCCTCATGATTTGTATTATCCTACTGTTATTCTTACTCGGACCGCTGTCCGGTACCCATGTCTCTTATCATTTCCTTATCCATGGCACGCGTAGTGCTTTCCTTACCATTGATATCGCGGGTTATTTCGACTGCGTAGCATGTCGACCCATGTTGCCGGTAATTACCGTTCCCTTACTGATAGTATTCCTTAGGTAGTGCCTGTTTCTCGACTATGCTCCATTTAAAATCTCCCAGTTCTCTTTAACTGCTATGCCACAAGATGTTTCTTGTATTGCTTACTATTAACTAACTGCCAGATCGGTTTCCCCGAGTAAGAGAAGGCTTTCTTCTCTCTGGCGTTTGTTCCACATATTTAGGGTTAGGGATGTGGAGGGCGGGCCTAGGTACTATGGATATCCGGTAAACACCGGGGAGTCCTGGCTAACGCACCTCACACTCTATCTCTTAACCCTTAACCCATAACTCAATCTCAACCTCAATATCCTCCTAAGTTCGGTAATTCTTGTCTTCAGAGCGTAACTACGCTCTGATACCACTTTTTGTAACACCCCAACTCAATCCAATTGTGGTCTCGCAACTTAACGATATATATATACAAATGTCACAGCGGAATTCCTTACAATCCAGGACCTTGCCACGGTCTGACTACAGAATATACCGAACATTAGTCTAACAACCTTAACCTTTTACATAACCTTCTTACAAACCCCTCACATCCTATACATCTTACTAACTCAGATTGCCATACGAGTGTACATGCACAACTCGTAGGCCATACTAACCCTTAACAGCTGTATCTCTTCATACTCTCGCGACGGCCGCCTCCTGATGTTCACCTGTGTAGTAAAAAGAAGCCCCCGAGGGGGTCAGCACGAATGCTGGTACTATCCTCTCATGGCCCCCAAGCTACGTGGCTACGACGACTAATTGTCGATAGCATGGAGGTTGATTAGATGCACAATATAATAGTAGTGCAGTAAACAACAACTCAGATATGAACAATCAAGTTCACACACAATGAACGACTTAAATGCGTTCCCTTAATTAGAGAGAGTTAGCTGTTTAACTCCTTAAGTAGTGTTCCCTCTTATTCTTAGTTCATCCTTATCTTACCTCCATCTGATTCTTATCTTAATCTTAGAAACAGCCATCCTTTAATCAGGAGGGGGTTGTAGCTTATCTTAATCTTAATATTACAAACCATCCTTTAAAAAGGAATGGTTGCAACTCATCTTAACCTTACTTAATCTAATCTTAATAATACAAATCATCCTTTAAACAGGAATGAATTGTAACTTAACTTAATCTTAATCTTAATAAACAAATCATCCTTTAAACAGGAATGATTGTAATTGTAACTTAATCTTAATCTTAATAATACAAATCATCTTTAAACAGGAATGATTGTAACTTACTTATCTTAATCTTAATAATACAAATCATCCTTTAAACAGGAATGATTGTAACTTAACTTAATCTTAATTAATCTCAATCTTAATCTCTATATACAAACCTTTCCTGGAAGGGATTGGCGTATCTAAATCGAACCTGGGATTTAGGTGATCCCACCGCACCATCTTAACGCCACCTACTCTGGACGGGAGTCCAACGTAGCTGAGCCGGCAACCGGCCCTAGGCACAAGTCCGAAGACAAGTCCTTAATCGGAAGTCGAATCTGCTATAGATACCGACCCCCTTTTTCTTAGCATGCATGACCGGAGTCAGTCCCGGGTTTCCTCACTCAAGTACCAGTTAGTAGTTATCTCAAGACCATGTTTGTTGGTTAACCTCTTTCGGTTCATATCGTCCCTCATTAGGGGGCGTTCCTTAATCTCACTCAATTCCTTACTAAACATTGGTTAGTAAGTTCTCACGGTATGTTGTGTTAGTTTTCAAACATCACACAACAACACAATATGTATATATAATATGTTCCGGTTGCATGCTTATCTTGTTTAGTGAGCACACAAAACAAAATAGCACACAAGCCGAGGGACACCTCGTTAGCAAGCAGGTCACAAGAAGAAACAACTGTACCGTTCACCGTTGGTCGTTTCGGTTGCTTACTCTCCTCCGGAGTCCAAATCCCCAAGTCCTAAAACATTCATTCAGTTTTAGGTTTGTAATCACTTAACTTAATATGACTTACTTAGCTTGTTTAACTTACTTAATTCCTTAATGATCCCCACTTAACACCTCTTAGGTCTTACTCTTAATCTTACAAACTTAATCTTTAAACTTTCAAGTTTATGTTTAACTTAACTTAATCCCTTAAGTTCTTAGGGTCCAATCATTACCACCCTACCAAAGGTATTCCTCATTACCCATTACCATTCTTAGAATTCAAAATTCTTTTTTTTTTCTATGTGTTAAGGGTCGACCGACCCACCGACCGACCCAACCCCTGGGTCGGTCCATTACAGAAACTCTTCCGTCTCTTGAAACTCATCCGACCGACCCAAAGCTAAACCGACCGACCCAAAAACCCTCTGGGTCGGTCCTCTGCCGAAGCATTTTCCTTCATTAAATCTTGCCCGACCGACCCACCGACCGACCCATCCTTATGGGTCGGTCTATTGCCGAGACATTTCTGCTGGGTTAGCAAGGTCCGACCGACCCAGAACTGGGTCGGACCCTGGGTCGGTCCACTACAGATTCTTCTATTAATGTGTTCTTTCAATTCCAAACTCTTCCACAAGTGTCCTAATAGGTCCAACACATCTTGGCACCTTAAACCCACCTTATAACCTTCTTTAAATACCTTAAATCATCCACCAAAATCCACCTTAGTCATTATGCATTTTTCCTTGTAATAATGCTACTCTTGTAATGCTTTCCTCTAGGTTCCTAGGTGGTGGTTCATACTTAATGTAACCACTATGCCAAATGTTTTCTTCACCACTATAACATCATCTCCCAAGCATCTCTCACTATCTAAAACTCTTTCAAGCATTTACTAAAAGTTCCTTCACAAGCTTAAGCTTCCATACACCAACACCTTATTTCCTTCCTAGTTGTTTACCAACATTGCCTAAGTTCTAAATACTCAATTACATTCTCTTGATTCCTAAACCCCAAGGTAATGCCTAAGTCATTACCACTCATTCCAACACTTTATCTTACCCCTCTTCATCAAGACAATCTCTAAAGCTTCCTAGTACTTCCTTAGTCATTATATTCCCTTAGAACATATCTTAATCACCTTAAACATCATACCTTCTCCTTAAACTTATGCTCAAGTCTTATATTCCTCATCTCATGACTTTGGTGTGTTCAATACACCCACCTAAACTCTAAATTCCTCATAGACCATTCTAGGTCATTCTCATCCTTAAGAACTCCTTAGTTAACTCATTTCCACTCAAATTCTTCATAATGACTCCTAGTAAATCCTAGGTCATATTGATTCACCACCTTCACCTAAACACTTATTCTACTTAAATTTTGCCATAGCTCCTCTAGTATATTCTCATGCCCAAATGCATTGTTTTTCTCACACAATAACCTCACACACACCAAGTCCTTTCTCATCACAATTCCTCATCCAAATCAACTTATTCACATCATACTCAATATATTGCAATAATCTTAAATTGCATAGCACTAAGGCTCTTAAATGACATGGCTCTTAGGCCCTTAAATGACTTAAACTTAAACACTGAATTTCCCACAAGTAAAAGCTTTCAACCTGCAAATACACTCATCAATCTCATGGCAGTTATAATGCTCTTGAGAACCACCTTAAACTTATATTACTAAGTCATTCTCATTAGCTCCTTAGTCACAAGTTCATAAGCTTGTTTAAGTTCTTTTCTTAGGTTACAAAACCCATCACCTAATGTAAGCCCTAGGCTACATTGGACTACATAATCTATCATTCCTTAAAACATTAAACCACCATTAGGTAAGCATTTTACCTTGTTTCCTCAAGCTTATCTCAATCTCCTCCTTAGACCTTCTTCTTGAATGAATATCGGCCACCACTCAAACTTCTCTTGCCAATGTTCTACTCAATAACCAATGACTCATATGAGCACTAAACAATACACTAACCTTAAGGAGTAAACCCTAGGTTAAAAATGTGTTCTAAGGTATTAAACTGAATGTTTTACCTTGGATTCTCAAAGCAAGCTTGGATATGAATTAAGTAGGACCTCCTCTAGCCCTTGGAGAATAGAATCAAGCTAGAACAATGGAATAAAAATGAATCCCCATGAGAAGGAATTTTCGGTAATGTGTAGAAATGGTGGAAACATGGTTTTTCTTACATTTTCCTTACCTTAAGAGAATGGAGAAGCTAATGAGCTCTTCAAACTTGATTTTCCCCCATCAATGGAGTTTTCTCATGGCACCAAAATGGAGCTTTGAAAGATTTGAAAAGATAGAAAGATAGGTCTTGACCTAACTAAGAATAATATGTGTTTAGTTTTTGATTTGGAGCTAAAATGAGCAAGTTGTTGCCAAAGCAAGGTGAAGCAACAATGGAGGCTGGCTGGGCACGGTTTGGAACAGAGAAAACAAGAAGAAGAAACCGTGGGTGAAGAAGAAGAAATGAAGAAGAGAGGAGAGAGGTAGGCTATAGGTATATAAGGTATTGCTTAATAAAGCAAATAGTACTCTTTACTTATCTCTTCTTTCTTTTCTCATTTAATGACTCATGTGGTGACTCCCCATCTTAGAAAAACCGGCCCCCTACCTTAAATAAGGCTAACATGGTCTTTGTTGACCAATTAATTGACTTATATTGACTTATGTCTTAACTAGCACTAAATAGTTACTATTCACTAATCAAGGCACATAATCGGGAAATTTTGATTTCCCATTGATTTAGACCTCCTAATGTGATACTAATTAGTACACATGTTGATTAAAGAGTAATGATGGACATTTAGCCACTCAAACTCAATTCTAAGACAATTTCTCAAAAATGTGCTTTAAGAATTCTTAAAGCACATTTGTGTTTTAACTTATTTTCAAGCTTGGTTCTTTGCTAATTGATTTAAAGTGACCATTAGGATATTACTAAGGTCTTATCATGATATTGGGTACTCACCCAAGTCTCTCCAAGCTTAGAGCACGTTTTTGCCCTGATTGCCTTTAAGGCACTTTCTTATGTTTTCCTTGGTTTAAATTGTCCACCAATCTTTCTAAGGCATATTTTAGCCTTACTACATCATGATTTGATGTTTACTTAGCATACTTAGGTTTGGGGTATTTCAATGGCAGTCTCCGCCTCTGCATCGACTACAAATAGTTGAATGTAGTGACTGTGAAGAATAAGTATCCACTACCTCGCATTGATGATCTGTTCGAACAGTTGAAGGGGGCATCTGTGTTTCCATGATTGATCTTAGATCAGGGTATCATCAGATAGCCATTAGGAGGGAGATATTGAGAAGATGGCATTTCGGACACGATACGGCCACTACGAATTCACTGTGATACCGTTCGGTTTGTCGAACGCACCGGCGAAATTCATGGATCTGATGAACCGTTTGTTCAGGGAACAGTTGGACAAGTCAGTTGTGGTATTCATCGACGACATACTGATATATTCAAGTTGAGAGCTGAGCATGAGAATCATTGAGGAGGGGGTGTTAGAGATACTGAGGGAGAACCAGCTTTACGCTAAGTTCTCCTAATGTGAGTTTCGGCTTGACCAGGTCTCTTTCCTGGGTCATGTCAACTCAGATGCTGGGATCTCCGTAGATCCAGCAAATTAGATGCCGTACGCACCTGGCCAAGACCGAAGACAGTTACCGACATCTAGAGCTTCCTCGGTTGGCAGGGTACTATCGGAGGTTTGTTAAGGACTTCAGCAAGGTCGCGAAGCCGATGACCAGTCTGATGAAGAAAGATGTACCGTTTGTATGGACGGATGACTGTGAGAGTTCATTCCAGAGCTTGAAGGACTCATTGACCACTGCACCGGTTTCTGACCATTCCAGACGGTACGGAGGGCTTTGAGGTTTACTATGATGCATCCGGTAGAGGGTTGGGTTGCGTGCCCATGCAGCATGGCAAGGTGGCGGCATATGCCTCACGCTAGCTGAAGACACATGAGGAGAACTACCCACAAATGATTTAGAGCTAGGAGTTGTAGTCTTGCTTTGAAGATATGGCGCCACTACTTATACGGGTTTAGTGTGACGATGTAACCGATCATAAGAGCTTGAAATATATTTCACTCAAAAGGAGTTGAATCTTCGACAGAGGAGATGGCTAGAATTTCTGAAAGACTACGACATTGACCTCTAGTACAAAGAAGGGAAGGTCAATGTTGTAGCTGATGCCCTGAGCCATCGAGTACACTCACTCCATTCGCTACTTGCTTCCTCGAGCTTGGTTGATGAGGTGCGAGAGGCTCAGAGGGCCGATGAGTATATGAGGGAAAGTCAGACAGCAGCTGACAGAAGGTACCTTTGAGAGTCAGAAATATGACTTCAGACTTCATGACGATGATCTGATCAGACTTAAGGGCCGGTTATGCATCCCGTGCAGCAGTTTAGATCTGAAGGACCGCATATTGAGGGAATCACACTGTTCTTTAGTTTCCATCCATCGGGAGCCTCTAAGATGTATAAAGACATGAAGAGATACTTTTGGTGGTCGGGGATGAAGGCAGATGTTACCGAGTTCGTCTTGAGGTGTCTCACATGCCAGAAGGTGAAATTCGAGCACCGACGGCGGCGGGCGGAATGGTAAAGTTGATGCCGTTCCGGAGTGTGAAGTTTCATGATATCTCCATGGACTACGTGGTCGAACTCCCACCTACCAGGGGAGGTCTGAACATGATATGGGTCATAATGGATCGCCTTACCAAAGTAGCCCGATTCGTACCGATAAAGGATACTTGGAAGGTAACTAAGTTAGCTGAGTTATTTGATAAGGAGATCATGAGACACCATGGGATACCAAAGACCATAGTGTCTGATAGAGATACCAGATTCCTTTCGAGGTACTGGAGAGCTACGAGAGAAGCGTTGGGTACAAAATTGAAGTTGAGTACCGCATTCCATCCTCAGACAGATGGTCAGACTGAGCGTACAATTCAGACACTCGAGGACATGCTGAGAGCATGTGCCTTAGACTTCCAGGGCAGTTGGGTTGACAAGTTGCATCTGATCGAGTTCTCTTACAACAATAGCTATCATGCTTCGATCAAGATGGCGCCTTCCAAGCGTTGTACGGTAGACCATGTCGTACACCGCTCTGCTGGAATGAGTCGAGTGAGACGGTCGTATAGGACTGAATACTTAGAGCAAGTTCTGACTGAAGTTCAGCAAATCAGAGAGAATAGGGCAGCTGCTCAAGATAGGCAGAAGTCGTACGCTGATGTTCGACGATGAGACCTGGAGTTCGCATTGGGCGACCGAGTATTTCTGCGAGTCTCACGGATGAAGGGTGTGTTCAGGTTTGAGCAGAAGGGAAAATTGAGCCCGAAGTTGTTGGTTCTTATGAGATTACAGAGCGGGTGGGCCCAGTTGCTTACAGGTTGAATTTTCCCTGAGCTGGGTAAAGTGCATAACGTCTTTCATGTCTCACAGCTGAAGAAGTACATACACCACCCCTCCCATGTGTTAGAGCCTGAGAGATTGACTTTGGAGCCCAATATAGATCAGTGGAGACTCCTCAGAGAATCTTGGATACAAAGACTAGGGACACTCGCCATAAGTCAGTGCGACTGGTGAAGGTTATCTGGTCTAATCAGGATGTCGAAGAGGCCACGTGGGAATAAGAGGATAAGATTAGGTTGAAGTACCCTTCGTTATTTAGCGACTAGATCGTCTGTATAGGGTACGGGGCGTACCCCTTTTTAAGGGGGTAGAGCTTCCTCGCTTTTGAGCTAGTTTTTGAGTTAGTAAACGAACATGTTTGTCGTTTGCTTTGGTGAATGTAAGATAAGGGTTGTGTCAGATATTACACTTTGTGTTAAGTTGAGATATGTATTGTACTTGTGGCATACCATTGAGTCTGAGATGTGTGAATGTGAATATAAATATGGTATTAAGATTAAGGACCTTGAGTAATGTGAATGACTAGGTATATATATGAACTTTGGGGACAAAGTTCTTTTAAGGGGTAGATTGAAATATCTCAAACCTAGATATGGTGTTTAGATGTTAAACTAAGATATAAAAAGGTTAAATTATGCCTTAGAAGCATTAGGAAACAATTTAAACCATAGAAAACACAAGGAAACACCTTAAGAGCAATTTAAGCAAAAACATGCTCTAAGATTGGAGTAACTTTGGTTAGCACCCAAATATCATTCTTAGACCTTATTAACATGATAATGGACATGTTAAACCAATTACCAAAGAAAACCAAGCTCAAAAACAAGTTAAAACACAAATTGTGCTTTAAGGACTCTTAAAGCACATTTTTGAAAAATGTCTTAGAAAGGGGTTTTGAGTAGCTGAATGCCCATGAATACACCTTGATTAACTTGTGTACTACTTAGTATCACATTAGGAAGCCAAATAAATGGGAAACAAAAAATTTCACAAATTTGTGCACTAATTATGAATAGTTCCCAAATAGTACCTAGTATAAGCTTTAGTCAACTTAGCTTAATTAATAGGTCAACCAAGACCATAAGTATCTTCATTATTAAGAGGGGGCCGGTTTTTGAAGTGGTGAGTCACCACATGAGACAGCATATTAAGGAAAAGAGAGGGAGAAGTTAGAATAGTACTATTTACCTTTTAAGAAAGATTTTATCTTTTAGCTGCCTCTCTCCTCTTCTTCATTCATTCTCTTCTTTCCACCGTTTTTATTCACCTTCTTCCTCCCTAAGAAACTGTAAGCTCCAGCCCCATTCATGCTCCATCTTGCTTTGCCCACAAATCTTCATTTTAGCTCCAAATCAAAAACAAAGACCAGATAACTCTTAGTTGGAACAAGATCTTGCTTTCTATCTTTCCAAATGTGAGTTTGGCTTGACCAGGTCTCTTTCCTGAGTCATGTCATCTCAGATGCTGGGATCTCCGTACATCCAGCAAATATAGATGCCGTACGCACCTGTCCAAGACCGAAGACAGTTACCGACATCCGAGCTTCCTCAGTTTGGCAGGGTACTATCGGAGGTTTGTTAAGGACTTCAGCAAGGTCACGAAGCTGATGACCAGTCTGATGAAGAAAGATGCACCGTTCATATGGACGGATGACTGTGAGAGTTCATTCCCGAGCTTGAAGGACTCATTGACCACTGCACTGGTTCTGACCATTCCAGACGGTACGGAGGGCTTTGAGGTTTACTATGATGCATCCGGCAGAGGGTGGGTTGCGTGCTTATGCAGCATGGCAAGGTGGTGGCATATACCTCACGCCAGCTGAAGAAACATGAGGAGAACTACCCCACACATGATTTAGAGCTAGGAGTTGTAGTCTTCGCTTTGAAGAAATGGCGCCACTACTTATACGGGGTTAGTGTGATGATCTACACCGATCATAAGAGCTTGAAATATATATTCACTCAGAAGGAGTTGAATCTTCGACAGAGGAGATGGCTAGAATTTCTGAAAGACTACGACATTGACCTCTAGTACAAAGAAGGGAAGGCCAATGTTGTAGCTGATGCCCTGAGCCATCGAGTACACTCACTCCATTCGCTACTTGCTTCCTCGAGCTTGGTTGATGAGGTGCGAGAGGCTCAGAGGGCCGATGAGTATATGAGGGAAAGTCAGACAGCAGCTGACAGAAGGTACCTTTGAGAGTCAGAAATATGACTTCAGACTTCATGACGATGATCTGATCAGACTTAAGGGCCGGTTATGCATCCCGCGCAGCAGTTTAGATCTGAAGGACCGCATATTGAGGGAATCACACTGTTCTTCAGTTTCCATCCATCCGGGAGCCTCTAAGATGTATAAAGACATGAAGAGATACTTCTGGTGGTCGGGGATGAAGGCAGATGTTACCGAGTTCGTCTTGAGGTGTCTCACATGCCAGAAGGTGAAATTCGAGCACCGACGGCCGGGCGGAATGGTAAAGTCGATGCCAGTTCCGGAGTGGAAGTTTCATGATATCTCCATGGACTACGTGGTCGAACTCCCACCTACCAGGGGAGGTCTGAACATGATATGGGTCATAATGGATCGCCTTACCAAAGTAGCCCGATTCGTACCGATAAAGGATACTTGGAAGGTAACTAAGTTAGCTGAGTTATTTGATAAGGAGATCATGAGACACCACGGGATACCAAAGACCATAGTGTCTGATAGAGATACCAGATTCCTTTCGAGGTACTGGAGAGCTACGAGAGAAGCGTTGGGTACAAAATTGAAGTTGAGTACCGCATTCCATCCTCAGACAGATGGTCAGACTGAGCGTACAATTCAGACACTCGAGGACATGCTGAGAGCATGTGCCTTAGACTTCCAGGGCAGTTGGATTGACAAGTTGCATCTGATCGAGTTCTTTTACAACAATAGCTATCATGCTTCGATCAAGATGGCGCCTTTCCAAGCGTTGTACGGTAGACCATGTCGTACACCGCTCTGCTGGAATGAGTCGAGTGAGACGGTCATTATAGGACCGGAATACTTAGAGCAAGTTCTAACTGAAGTTCAGCAAATCAGTGAGAATAGGGCAGCTGCTCAAGATAGGCAGAAGTCGTACGCTGATGTTCGACGACGAGACCTAGAGTTCGCATTGGGCGACCGGGTATTTCTGCGAGTCTCACCGATGAAGGGTGTGTTCAGGTTTGGGCAGAAGGGAAAATTGAGCCCGAAGTTGTTGGCTTATGAGATTACAGAGCGGGTGGGCCCAGTTGCTTACATGTTGAATTTGCCTGCTGAGCTGGGTAAAGTGCATGACGTCTTTTATGTCTCACAGCTGAAGAAGTACATACACCACCCCTGCCATGTGTTAGAGCCTGAGAGATTGACTTTGGAGCCCAATATGAGATCAGTGGAGACTCCTCAGAGAATCTTGGATACGAAGACTAGGGACACTCGCCATAAGTCAGTGCGACTGGTGAAGGTTATCTGGTCTAATCAGGATGTCGAAGAGGCCACGTGGGAATTAGAGGATAAGATTAGGTTGAAGTACCCTTCGTTATTTAGCGACTAGATCGTCTGTATAGGGTACGGGGCGTACCCCTTTTTAAGGGGGGTAGAGCTTCCTCGCTTTTGAGCTAGTTTTTGAGTTAGTAAACGAACATGTTTGTCGTTTGCTTTGGTGAATGTAAGATAAGGGTTGTGTAAGATATTACACTTTGTGTTAAGTTGAGATATGTATTGTACTTGTGGCATACCATTGAGTCTTGAGATGTGTGAATGTGAATATAAGATATGGTATTAAGATTAAGTACCTTGAGTAATGTGAATGACTAGGTATATATATGAACTTTGGGGACAAAGTTCTTTTAAGGGGTAGATTGAAATATCCCAAACCTAGATATGCTGTTTAGATGTTAACTAAGATTAAAAAGGTTAAATTATTCCTTAGAAGCATTAGGAAACAATTTAAACCATAGAAAACACAAGGAAACACCTTAAGAGCAATTTAAGCAAAAACATGCTCTAAGCTTGGAGTAACTTGGTTAGCACCCAAATATCATTCTTAGACCTTAGTAACATGATAATGGACATGTAAACCAATTACCAAAGAAACCAAGCTCAAAAACAAGTTAAAACACAAATTGTGCTTTAAGGACTCTTAAAGCACATTTTTGAAAAATGTCTTAGAAAGGGGTTTTGAGTAGCTGAATGCCCATGAATACACCTTGATTAACTTGTGTACTACTTAGTATCACATTAGGAAGCCTAAATCAATGGGAAACAAAAAATTTCACAAATTTGTGCACTAATTATGAATAGTTCCCAAATAGTACCTAGTTTAAGCTTTAGTCAACTTAGCTTAATTAATTGGTCAACCAAGACCATAAGTATCTGCATTATTAAGAGGGGGCCGGTTTTTGAAGTGGTGAGTCACCACATGAGACAGCATATTAAGGAAAAGAGAGGGAGAAGTTAGAATAGTACTATTTACCTTTTAAGAAAGATTTTATCTTTTAGCTTGCTCTCTCCTCTTCTTCATTCATTCTCTTCTTTCCACCATTTTTATTCACCTTCTCCTCCCTAAGAACTGTAAGCTCCAGCCCCATTCATGCTCCATCTTGCTTTGCCCACAAAATCTCTCATTTTAGCTCCAAATCAAAAACAAAGACCAGATAACTTAGTTGGACAAGATCTTGCTTTTTATCTTTCCAAATCTCCAAAAGCTTCATTTTGGTGCCAAGGGAAACCGCCATTAGAGGAGGAAAAATCATCTTGAAGAGCCCATTTGATTCTCCATTCATTCAAGGTAAAGAAACTTGAAGAAAAATCAACTTTCCATTACTTTCTGCACATGTCCGGAAATTACCTCCCATGGAGCCTTGTTTTATTCCTTGTTCTAGATTGTTTTTAATCATCAAGGACTAGTGGAGGTCCTCTTTCATTCATTGCCCAAGTCTACTTTGAGACTTCAAAGGTAATCATCCACTTTAATGTCTTAAAACACATTTTTAACCTAGGAATGATTACTTAAGGTTGGTGTATCCTTTATCACTCATTAGAGTCATTGTATATTGGTTAGAACATTGGAAAGGGAAGTTAAGTTGGTGGCCGAAAATCAAACAAGGAAATCCAAGGAGAAAAGTGTGAGGAAAAGCTTGGAAAAACAAGGTAAATGACTTACCTTAAGGTGTTCTATTGTTTTAAGGAATGTGACTTAGATAAAGGGTATGAGTAGCTTAGAGTTTACATTAGGAAGGGGTTATAAAACCTAGGAGAAAGAACATGATTATATTTGAGAACTTGTGACTAAGGATCAAATGGGAAATGAGATAGTTAAACAATCACAAGGTGAATTACAAGAACACTAGTATTGCAATGGGAGCATTGTTGTGTGTATTTGCAGGTTGAAGGATATATATGTGGGAAATTCAGTGGTTAAATTCATGTCATTTAAGGGCCTAAGTGCCAAGCAATTTAAGTTTATGCACTATACTGTGATGTAGTGTAGTTTGGGGGGAAATTTGAGTGTAGAGAATGTGTGCTAAGGATGTGTGTATTCAAGGTTGCTTAATGGTGAAAAACTAAATGTGGGGTGTAGGAATATACTAGAGGAGCTATATCAAAATTTGGTTGGAGAACAAACTTGGGTTTAAGGTTTTCTAAGGAGGTTATGTCTAAGGAAGTGCTAGGAATCCTTAAGGGTTGTATTGGTGAAAGAAAATGAGTTAAGGTTCTTGAGAGTTAAAATGACTTAGGGATGTCTTGGAGGATTTAGAGATCAAATAGGTGGTTTAAGACACACCAAAGTCATGGTAAGAATGTTGTTAAGACTTGTGCAAATTTGGTGAACAAAGGAAGTATAATGCCTTGTGAAGGATTAAGTAGGAACTTGTGGGAAAAATCTAAGGAGTTTGTGTAAAGGAGGTGTAGGTGATAATAATGCTTTTGGAGTAGATGTAATGGTGATGAGGCAACACTTTGGTTAGTTGGAGTTGTAGGCATAAACTACCACTTAGAAACTAAGGGAAAATATTACAAGTGTTAGGATTTTGGTAAAGATTGAGTATGTGATCAAAGAAGTTAAATGGAGGCTTGATCATGAGTAAAAAGGGATGTAAGGGTGCCTAAACGATGTTAGAACATATTAGGAAGCTTGTGGAGAAGTTTGGGTCAAGTTAGACAATTTTGGGAAAGGTTATGCAAGTCGACCGACCCAGGGGACCGACCCTGGCTGGGTCGGTCGGACTGTAATGAGCTAGCCGGAAATGCTTCTGCGCTCGACCGACCAGGGGACCGACCCTGTCTGGGTCGGTCAGGCTAAAAATAATGAACCAGAATGTAAATGTAATGGACCGACCTTAGGAAGACCCTAGTTGGGTCGGTCGAGTAGAAATATTTTCAAACCCGGATGTCTTCTGCATCCGACCGACCCAGGGGTTGGTCGGTCGGGGTCGGTCGGCCCTTATTAAAAATTTAAATATTTAAATTTTAAGGATGTTAAGTGGTGTTAATGGTATGCCATTAAGAGGGTAATGATGATTAGAAGATAAGAATACAGGGCTTAAGGGATTAAGTTAAGTAAAGGATTTAAATGTTTAAGGTTAAGATTGTAAGAACTAAGTGGTTTTGGATGGGGATCTTTAGTGGCTAAGTAAGTTGAGTAAGTTGAGTTAAGTAATTAACAACCTAAAATGGATGTTTTAGGACTTGAGAATTGGGAACCGAACAAGATTAGACAAACGAACGTCGACGGTGAACGGTATGGTTTTCTTGTAGCTCCTTGATAACGGGTGTCCCTCGGCTGTATGCTATCTGTTTATTTGCTATGACTACAGGCAAGTATAAGCATGCAACCAGACTACTATCTTGTGTGTTGCATTGTACTAACACACTGGGCTTGAGAGATTAGTTACCAAAATACTTGACCGTTGAATGAGATAATAAAAAAAATCCCAAATTTGTTGGTTTGTTAATACCCGAGAAAGGTTTAACTAACACTTCGTCTTTAAGACTTTCTACTAACTGGAACTTGGGGGGAGTGAGGAATCCGGGACTGACTTCGGTCATGCATGTTAAGGAAAGGGGGTCGGTGTGTGAATCATATCCGACTTCCGCTTAAGGACTTGTCTTCGGACTTGTTGCCTAGGGTCGAATGTCAACTCAGCTACCTTGGATTTCAGTCCACGGTAGGAGGAAGTTTAAGATGGTGCGGTAGGATCACCTAAATCCTAAATTTAAGATAAGTTGTTTATTCAACCAATGGAGTTAATAGCTCATTGGCTAGGGTACCTTCGACCCGACAAAAATAAACATTGAGATAAGATACAACCATTTGTACTTAATGAACGGTTTGTATTCTCGGATTTAGATACAGATTAAGATTGAGGTAAGATAAGAACGGACTGAGATTAAGAGGAATCATAACTTGAGGAGTTAAATGATTAACTCACTTACTAAGGGAACACCTTTAAGTCGTTCATTGTGTGTGTGAGCCTCGATTTTAAACCCTATCCTATGTTGGTTAAAGCTGATTAGGATCTAACCGGGTTTTAGGTCCACTTATAACCTAAGATTAATAACTATGTCATATAACAATGATTATTAAAACCTAAGCTAGCTCACCGGAACCTATTATGAGTCGCCACCTAATTTTAACCTAGATCAAATTAGGTGAAATACCCCAGGAACATTAAACGCATAAAAATCGTAACGCGTCTTATAATTCGGACATATGATAACGTATGACAAATTAAATTTGGTGCGGACATATATACATGTCCGAAAACAAGGCAACGTTATATACTGTGTCGGTCACGTACTTATACATGTACGTTCATAAAATAATACATATACGAAACGTTATCATCCTATAACGTTGTACATAATAAATAGTAACGTCGCATCGTTATACATATGATTAAAACGCGACAAAATACAAAGGGGGTGTATACCTATATATATATATATACATATGCATACATATGACTAATAACGTCACAAAATAAAGTAGTCGCGTAAGGAATTATTAACGCGACGTATTATATAGTTGCACATATATACTAATGGGCATGCATATAACTGTCAAAAAATAAAAAGAGCTAGTACACTCCCGCCAAAGTTCAAACCCGATACCTTTCGTACCCGCTCCGAGTGCTTAACCGGTTGAGCTGTGCTCGATTTCAGTAACAAATGTCAACGATTTAAAACTAGTAAAGATACTTCATTAGCGAATCACCACCATTCCAATTACCCACTCTCTGCGCCTATTCTCTATACACTCGCATCAAAAAAGAATTTCAGTAACAGATCACACCCACAGGGGCATAGTATCGACAAGGGTCTGTAGCAGAGGTGGGAATTATTTCTTGTTCTGATGCGTGCAATTTGGTGGCCTCAGTTTCCGAGACTTCCTAACTCCCACGCATGCTCTTTACTGAGTGATGTTGCCAGCAACTTAACTCCAGTCACACATCCTCCCCTGTTGTTTTCGATTTCTGTTGCAACCATCTCGTGCGTCAGTAGTTTTTTTTCATTCCCACAAACTCCTTTATTGAGACTCTCATGCTCTAGCTAAGGCTGCCATTAGTATAATAAACACTTGAGCACTCCCGTTGATCTCGGGCTTGGAAGTCCCAAAAGAAACAGTCACCAACCATGTGTTGTTGTCGACTTCAGCTTCAAAAAAAAAAAACAACACAGAGAACTCCTGCTGCTACCAGGCGTGATGCAATTCAAGGGCCTTGATCTCCTCTGTGCATGGTCGACGTTATGCAAGCTCAAAGAAAAATCTAGAGCAACTGTTGTGAAACAACAAGGTAATACTCCTAAGCTAATCTTCTTCAACTTGGTTCCCCTTCTCATTTCTGTCGAAAACAAATCAGGTAGTACCACAGAACTACCCTCTTACTGTCTATCTTTTTCGGTGGTGCTAGTCTGTCCAAAAGATCCTCACTCAACTCCTCTATCCACCTGCATTTGTCCTCCAACAAGAAACAAGCAGGAGCCGCAACAACCTTGTTTGAAAGTCTGTCCAAGGTGAGGATTCAAACAGATCCCTTTTTATCTCCCTGCTGTAGTCTGATGTCTGAGAAATACAGACAACTCCCTCAACGTTTTCCTCGGCTCTTTTCATGTGTAAACCTCCCATGCAGCCGCCTGGATGTGGTTCAAAAGTCTCCTGGTTAGAAGCTGCCAACACTCCACTGAAACTCCACCGTGAGGTAACGTTCTTTTTGTAGAAACAGGTTTCAGGTTCTCCCTAGCTATCACTTGTGAGGTCTGTCAAAGTCTAATCTCAACAAAAAAAATTTCCAGTTGATCCCAAGGGTTCAAGGGCCTGGGAGTTTACGTTGTGCCTGGTATTATCAAGAGGAAACCAACCCCAAAACGAAAAGAAACTCAAGGTATCAAGCTTTATAAGCATTCTGTACAGATTTTTGAAATAACTGTTTCTGTATAACGAAACCTCTAGGGGGGTTATAAGGACTTACCTGGTAATGATGCATCTACTATAGCGCTACCACATAGACCTACCTGTAAGTAAGCTAGGAAGGCTAGAAAACAGACTAAAAGTACCAAAAGAAGGACAGGAGAAATATATATATACCAGCCACGTTTCAGGTTTCTGGTTGTCTAATTTCAGTTCTATGAAGTTTCGGTAGGTTGCACCATGTTGTCGTGGTTGTGTTTAGAGTTCAAACCTTAGTGAAACAATTAACCATGTGAGTAACTAAGGTGGGGGAAAAGTTAAAAAAAAAAAAGAGAAGAAGAAAAACAAAACAACAGAAATAAAGGAGGGAATAAAACATATTAGGTTGCTGTTTCAGTAATCCAGCTTCTGTAATGTTGTCTCTGTATGAACAAATTTCGGGGGGGATTAGAGAAGCTGCTGCGGTGGTTAACGATTATACAATATCACTAACTAATGGGTAAAACAATTGGGAGGAGTTGTGAGGCAGTTTAGAGTACAGAAAGAGACCAAAGTAAGAGGACATATCAGTGCAGATTTCAGTTTCTGTAACCTCAGTCTCTCTGTATAGTAATCTTTCAGAAGCTTAAACAAGGTCATGGTGAATCTGTTTGAAGTGAAACCTGGCTTAAACACTTAACTAATTGGGTAAGGAGGTTGGGAAGAAAACTGAAAGTCAAATTCGTGATCAAATAGAAACAGAGAGGCAAAGAAGTTATCAGATTCACATTCAGGTTTGCAGTTTGCATCTTTTTTCGGTCTTTGTATAAAAGAAATCCAAGGAACTATCAGGTTGTCTTAGGTCGTCTTTAAGTCTAAAAGCCTGGTCAAAACGTTTAACTAAGTGACTACGTAATTGGGGGTATGGGAGGTCAACACGGGAACCAGAAAGAAAAGGGTTATAAGAAAAGAATAAACAGAAAAGAAAGACTAGAGAAAAAGGAAAAAAAAATGTTTCAGTTTTACAACTTCAGTTTGGGGATATCTCAATCGCTTTGTCTAATGTCTTGGGTCTATCTTTGAGGTTAAAATCCTGGAGTAGAACACTTATGTAACTGAGTCAATACTTTGGGGAATTGAAAAGCAGACTCACGGACAAACAGGAGATTAGAAGAAGGGAAACACAGAAACTGATGCGTAAAGTTATAACTTTAGTTTTTCTGGTTCTAGTTGCAGATTTGTAGAAGGAATTCAGAGGGGTGTTCTTGTTGTTTTGAGGTTGGCTGAGGTTAGGACCATAACAAGTACTTAACTAGGAAACTAAGGCAAAGTGAGGAGGAAATTAAAAGTCAGTTTCCCAGCCTAACAAAGGGAATGGAGAAGAAACGTACAGTTGTAGATTTCAGATTTTCGATAGGGGTTGTTTCTGTATAACCTTGTTACAGATGGCTTAAGAGGGTTGTGTTGGGTTAACGATAAGCCTAAATCAGTGCTAATCCATCTAACTGAATGTGCTAACACCTTGGGGAAATTGGAGGTCAAAATTCGAGAGCAAAGGAAAGGAATAGAAGTGAGGATATCAGATTGGTATTTCAGTTCCGATAATGATTGTCCTCTGTATAACCCATTTTCAGAGGAGGTAATGAAGTTGTAGTGGATTTATATTGGGTCTAAGACATTGCTAAAATACCCCACTAGGTGGGCATACTCATTTGGGATATTAGAAACCAGTCAATGATCTGACAGAAGAAGAAAAAGAAAATTTGGTACCGGTTCTGTTTTCCTTCCAGGTTGTCATGGATGGGCGGTTTCTGTGGGATTAAGTGTAGAAGGTATGTGAGTGTTTTGTTGGTTTAGTCTGGAGTCCAAACCATTGTTAACACCCATAGCTAGTTGGGTAAGTACTATGGGAAGTAATCAAACATCAGTTGAGCTAGCTAGATACAAGAAGCAAGAGGAAAAATATGGATTGTGGTTTCAGATTTCATTAAAGATGTAGCTTCTGTATAACCGAGTTACATGGGCATTATGAGTGTGATGCTAACTTAATAATGAACCTAAATCATAGCTAATAGTTATAGCTAGGTTGGAGAAACATGTGGAGAAGGTTAAACAAAAATTGTCACATTAAAAGTGAAGTTAGAGAAGGTTTTACAGGGGAAATATGTTTCAGATTTGGAAAACTTTTGGGGTTGTGTATAAATAGGTTTTAAGGGAATTTCATAGACTATATCATTATGATACAAGGGTTAAAACATTTCCCACATTTTTATCTAAGGAGGGAATATACATTAAACAAGTTATATCTATGTTATGTAAACATGCTACATAACTAGCGCTTAAAACGCTTTAAAACATTACTAAGGAAACAAGACTTGGTTAACGTGTAAAACGAAGATATGAATATCCTGGGAGTAGGATAAGCCTAGAATTAATACATGTGAAGTTCTAGGACTTAATATAAACTAAGCACCTAACAACATACCTTGGGAACGACATATGATATTAAGTGTCATCGCATGAAATAATAAACTGATACACTGTTTTAATTAACGCTAGGGCCGTAGCGAACTCCGACCGGGACTCCGAGCGTGAGACGACTCGTACTTTCGAATAAGGTATGGACATGTGTGGTTCGTATGTTGCCGTGTTACACGGCTTGTGTGCTGTGTGCCTTGTGTGTGAAGATGACATAAGATCAAAGCATGAAATTGGATTGCTTGTTTATCATGTGTATGATTTCTATATCATTGCGCGCACACAGTAGTTTAGTCCCTTTCGCGTTATGGAACTTTGAGATGAGACTCAACGAACTATGTAAACAAAGAAGCTATACAAAGGGAAAACTATACGAGAACTACTACGAATTATGAAAATAAAGAAAACGCAATAAGGGGAACTCCTCTCTAAACCATTGAGGACTACCATGACACCCACTATGGTGTCTATTCATTGATCATAATGAAGAGCAAGTCTCCTTGGTGAGACATGACGAACCACGTTGACAAAACAAAAGAACTATACAAAGAGAAAACCCCTCTTAACTATAGAGGACCTCTAAAGACACCCACTATGGTGTCGAGTTATCAAAGATGATGATAAGGATAGTAACATTGAGAATGAATAGGGAGACGGACCCTTTGTATCCGGGGTAAAGACCATAACATTGAGAATAGGGAGACGGACCCTTTGAATCCGGAGCAAAGGCTAGTAACATTGAGAATGAATAGGGAGACGGACCCTTTGTATCCGAGGTAAAGACCATAACATTGAGAAGGAATAGGGAGACGGACCCTTTGAATCCGGAGCAAAGGCTAGTAACATTGAGAATGAATAGGGAGACGGACCCTTTGAATCCGGAGCAAAGGCTAGTAACATTGAGAATGAATAGGGAGACGGACCCTTTGAATCCGGGGTAAAGACCATAACATTGAGAAGGAATAGGGAGACAGACCCTTTGAATCCGGAGCAGAGGCTAGTAACATTGAGAAGGAATAGGGAGACGGACCCTTAGAATCCGGAGCAGAGGCTAGTAATATTGAGAAGGAATAGGGAGACGGACCCTTTGAATCCGGAGCAAAGGCTAGTAACATTGAGAATGAATAGGGAGACGGACCCTTTGTATCCGGGGTAAAGACCAGAACATTGAGAAGGAATAGGGAGACGGACCCTTGAATCCGGAGCAGAGGCTAGTAACATGGAAAAAGGAATAGGGAGACGGCCCCTTGGTATCCGGGGCAATGGCCAGTAACATTTAAAAAGGTAGAGAGAGAAAGAGCTATCCGGGAATGGAGGATTAGCTATGGACAAAATGTACTCCAAATTGTGGTGATAAGAGAATTCACAAATAACCCTTAAAGAAACAAGGAAAGATTAGCACCTACATGAGATGGTCACGGGATCTAAATTACATCCCCAAACCTGGTGCAAGGAAAGAGAAAAAATACACATTAAGGGAACAAGAGAAAAGAAATGAAAACACACAACGCTCGTACGATCCCATAGTGAGGATCATGGGTATCACATACCTATGCACATGTCTGATGACTTACATGATTGTTGTTACTATATTAGCAGCTTGTTGTGCTTGGTTGCGTGTTTGATGGGCTATGATGCCAGCCTGTTATGCTTGGATGTTTGTTGATATTGCTATGCTACCTTAAAGTGTGTTTGATATTATGATGTATTGTGATGTGCTTTACTGCTTTAATAGCATGTAAATTGACGTAATAATATTCGACCAAGTAGTCGTGTGGCCCGGTAACATGCGGGCTTCACACGTTCATACTCAGCGTAGTTTGTTGAGTCCTTTACACCCAATTTTTTTCAGGTATTGTGCCGGACGATAACGGAGAGTAGGCAAGGGTGACTATCATAGGGGTAGTCCACATGGCAAGACTTTAAGTAGTATGCTTTCTTATGTATGAGTTATGTTGTTTAAGTTGTTAACTAAACTGTAGATGCTCGGTACTTGAGTTGTACTTTATATTGCATTCGGATTTCGTTAAGTTGGACTTCCAGTCATACAGACCGTAACTTGGAGTTGGTAGTGAGGACTGTCAACCACGTGGGTGGTTGGCGTCTGTAGCACCCGAATAGAGTTCGAAACCGCTGTGTAGACTTCTCCCGCTAACTTAGACGCGTCGTATTATTGTTGGTCGTGATTCGGGGGTGTTACATTAGGAAAGGAGAGTTCGGGTTCGGGGGCTTGATATTCGACTTAATTAGGGTTCAATTACTTTCATTACCCCCAGAAGTCGTTTTTCCTCTACTTAGTTTAATTACGGCTTATTACGAGTCGTCTTAACCTAAGTGCGCGAGCTTCTGTTTTTTTTTTTGTGTTTTTTAGCATTTTTTGACTGAAAATAAAAGTGAAAGTTGAAATTACCTAAACTAGGGTTTTGGAGGCAGAATTAGGTCAAATTTTGTTTCTGTCCGTAGCCACGGACCTAATGTCCGTAACCACGAACCCTAGTTAACCTATGTGAAAATAAAAGTCGAATTAAACAGAAAACAAAAATTTGAAAAGTCCGGGGCCACGGACAGGATGTCCGTAGGCCCGAACATAGTTTAACAAAACCTAAATTTTTAAATTTAACCGCCGCCGTCCGTGGGTGTCCGTGGCCACGGACAACCCGTCCGTGGTACCGGACCATAGGTCCGAGATCCCGGACCACCCACGGACAGGGGTTTTATGGTGGTTCCCGAAGGTGTTTTCGGCTCAAAATTTATGCACGTGTAGCCTGAAAGATATACAATTCGTTAGTAATTGAAAGATTGCAGTTTGAAGTCGAATTATGCACGAAACTTGACGAACAAGTAACAAGGCAGAAACAAAAGTAATTAGCAATACAGAAGCGTAAAAAGGTTAGTTTGAACCCAAAATTTGAAGAGAGTTAATAAGGTCATGGGGAGTTAGAAAAGAAGAATTGCAACCTGTTTTACCTTCAAATTCAGGAGGATTCTTCACGTCGGGATTCTTCGGAGGCTCTGATGACGCCGGTTCCGGATTGAGTTCGACCCGAGCTTCTGGTTGTTGATTGTTGAAGGTGTTCTTCACGTTTTGGAGGTGGTTTGGTTGATGTTTGATGATTGTTGATGTGTTGGGAGTTGAAAAATGTGTTTAGATGGTGATTCGGGGGATTTTTGATTCGATTTTGGTACTTGGATGTGTAAAAAACGTGAAGAGAATGAGACGCTGCCTTCTTGAGGGTCTAGGGTTCTTGAGGTTCTGATTTGATCATGGGATAAGGTTCCTTATATAGGCTTCCTTAAGATAGAAAAATCCGGTAAAAACCGAGATTTACCGACATTTTAGCTCAAGGGCTTCCAAAAGGAATTGATTATGAAATTTTCCACAGGGTAAAGTGATATATTTCTGAATTTTCTAAAGTGGAAGCGAATTTTTTGGATATTGGAATATTTTTAAAATTCAATTTCTCGTCAGATTCAACCAGAAATTACTAGAAAATTATTGGAAATTCGAAAAATCAAAATTCCAACGCCATTATGCTTCAAATGTCATCCTCTGTCATGGGTTAAATTTTCAAAGCATTTGAATTGATTTGACCCTTATTTGGAGGAGAGAGAAAGCCTATAGGGGGCTTAGGAGCCTTGAAAATTTACGAAAGTGCCCCTGAGAGACTAAGCTTCCCTAGTACTCTGAAATGTGCCGATCGAACCGGGAACCCTCTCTACTATCCTATTAGTAGACTCTCTTTCGGGGGGGTTAAAATTTTGGGTATAACAGATTGCCCCCCGTCAACTAGACTTTGTAATGGGAAATGAGAAGCTAGTTGATGCTTGAGTGATACCCCCAAAATTTTGGATCTTAAAAGACCCCACCATGCAATTTAAAATCTGACAAGTTGTGTCGAGTTGTTCTAAGGCGCTGACTACATATGAGTAAAGTGGAAGGGATGTCAAGCGATTCTAAGGCGTTGACTACCTATGAGGATTATTGATGTCAAGCTATTCTAAGGCGTTGACTACCTTTAATGGAATGAAGTACGCCGAGCATTCTAAGGTGTCGGGAACCAAAGTTGAATGGAATACGCCGAGCATTATAAGTGTCAGGAACCTAAGATTAATGGGACACGCCGAGCATTATAAGGTGTCGGGAACCTGGAATACGCCGAACATTATAAGGTGTCGGAACCTGAAGTTGATAGAATACGCCGAGCATTATAAGGTGTCGGGAACCTGAATACACCGAGCATTATAAGGTGTCGGGATCCTAAAGTTGAATGGAATACGCCGAGCATTATAAGGTGTCGGGAACCTAAGATTGAATGGGATACACGCCGAGCATTATAAGGTGTCGGGAACCTGAGATTGAATGGGACACGCCGAGCATTATAAGGTGTCAGGAACCTGGAAAAGAGATGTAATGAGATCGATGTGATGTATGCCTAAATTGACGAATGTAAAGTAGGACCTATGGGTGCCTAAGTGGAATGGTAGGAAATTGGGTTCATGACGAGCCTGAGGTTGAGTTCATCTATTCTAGTGAATCTGAATCTTTGGCTGAGAATCTGCATCTCTGAAGAATTTGTACCTTCGGCTGAGAATCTGTATCCCTGAAGAATCTGCATCTTCGGCTGAGAATCTGTATCTCTGATCGGGTGAGAATCTGTATCTCTGAAGAATCTGTATCTTCGGGGCGAGAATCTGTATCTCTGAAGAATTTGTACCTTCGGCTGAGAATCTGTATCTCTGGTCTATGATGAGGAGTTTCGTACGGACGGATGCAAGGTAAACTTTATGCAAATGATCATGATGAAAGTTGATTATGAAAGTGCTAAACGTGGCAAAGATGATGTGCATGTCAAAATACAATCAAGTGTATGTAGGAAACTTGTCCAAAACAAGAAATCGTTGGAAAATGTGCCAAACATGGCAATGTTAAGGATCAAAAATTGTCCAAAGCAAGACATTGCTAGAAAGTGTGCCAAATGTAGCCATGATGAGGTTTATGAAACTGAAGTGGTTAGAGGAAAGTTGTTCAAGACAAGAAATTGTTGAAAGAGGTGCCAAACGTGGCAGTGTTTGAAGAAAATTCTGTTTAGTGAAAAGGAAGCGAATTATCATTTCCTAACTATAGACTTCAGACTTGTAATTTATTCCTACGAGATGAACATGCCGCCGGTGGGGTATGTGTATGATGTGAAGGTAAGGGCTTATGTGGGCCTGTGGTGTTTGATGTGCAGGTAAGGGCTTATGTGGGCCAGCGTGGTGTATGTAGTGAAGGTAATGGCTTGTGTGGGCCTGAGGTGCTTGATGTGGTGGTAAGGGCTTATGTGTGCCTGTGGTGGGATGATGGTGGTGATGTTTGAGCTTTGGGTTCCAATTGGTGTTGGCATAGCAATTGTTGGAACCAACAATTGCCCCCAGTATTTTTCCCTTAAGACAATCTGAGCTAGAGTTCATGGCAATTGATCATTCCGATCGATTGCCCCCAGTATTTTCTTTGATCAAACGTGCGAACGAGTCTCATCCTCACAGGGTCAAGGCTTATGTTCTGATTTGGTGCTTCCTAACCTACACTTGACGTGTTTGGTGTTTACACTCTGTTATACCCAAAATTTTGACCCCCTGGTTAAGGTCTACGAGGTTGTGAGAGCCATCTCCATCAAACAGTAAGAGACTCCGGCCCGATCGGCGTGTTCCAGGGCCTGAGGAGTAGTTTCGTCATTGTCAGGGGCGTTTTCGTAATTTTTAAGGCTTCTGAGTTCTCCTATAGGCTTTCTCTCTCCTCCAAAGGGTGCCCAAATCAGCTCGAAATGCTTTGATATTTTAACCCATGATAGAGGATGACATTTTAAGCATAATGGCGTTGGAATTTTGATTTTTCGAATTTCCAATAATTTTCTAGCAATTTCTGACTGAATCTGACGAGAAATTCAATTTAAAAATGCTCCAGCATTTAAAAAATTCGTTTCCACCTCAGAAAATTCATAATATCCATTCTTGACATGTGGTTAAAATTTCATAGCAAAATTCCTTTGGGAAGTTACTTAGTTAAAATATCGAAAAATCTTACTTTTACTAGATTTCTTTATCTTTAAGAAAGTCTATATAAGGGATAGGTTTTTGGATAAAATCAGAACCTCACATACTCAAGAACCCTAGAGAGTCAGAAAAGGCACCTCCTCTCTCTCTCTCACGTTTTCCAACACCCGGCCACCCAAATCATACTGAAAATCCCCCGAAATCACCATCTAAACACGTTTTCCAATCCCCAAAGCACCAATAATCATCAAAACCCACAAAAACACCACCAAACGTGAAGAACAGCAAGAACAACCAACAACCAGAAGCTTGGTCGAAATCCTCTCGGGTCTATCAACGGAGCACTCGACGAATCCCGGTGTGAAGAAACGTTGTGAATCCGAAGGTAAAACAGGTAGAAACTCCACTTCCCTATTCTCCACCGGTATTATCTGTCTTGCCTCAAATTTGGGCTCAAACTAACCTTCGTACTTCTGTATTGCTGTTTATTCAAGCTCTGTCAATAACTTGTTTACTAAGTTTCGTGCTTAATTCGAATTCAAATTGAAAACTTTCAATCACTAACGTCTTGTACATCTTTCAGGCTACACACCCATAAAATTTGAGCTCAAAACACCCTCGGGAACCTTCTGAAAACCCCTGTCCGTGGGTGGTCCGTGACCTCGGACCTATGGTCCGGGACCTCGGACGCGTTGTCCGAGACCACGGACACCCACGGACGGCGGCGGGATTTTAAAAATTCAAAATTTAGGTTTTTCTAATGTCCGGGCCCACGGACATCCTGTCCGTGGCCCCGGACTTTGCAAATTTTTGTTTTCCTTTAATTTCGACTTTTCTGTATATTTAGGTTAACTGGGGTCCGTGGTCTCGGACGTTTGGTCCGTGGCTACGGACGTAAGCAAAATTTGACCTAATTCTGCCTCCGAAACCCTAGTTTAGGTAGCTTTTAATTTCACTTTAATTCTCTGTCAAAAAATGCTAAAAACAAAAAAACAGAAGCTCGCGCACTTAGGTTAAAACGACTCGTAATAAGCCGTAAATAAACTAAGTAGAGGAAAAACGACCTAGGAAGGGTAATGAAAGTAATTGAACCCTAATAAGTCGAATATCAAGCCCCCGAACCCGAACTCTCCTTTCCTAATTTGATCTAGGTTAAAATTAGGTGGCGACTCATAATAGGTTCCAGTGAGCTAGCTTAGGTTTTAATAATTATTGTTTATGACATAGTTATTAATCTTAGGTTATAGTGGACCTAAAACCCATTAGATCCTTCAACTTTAATCAACATAGGATAGGGTTTAAAATCGAGGCTCACAGACTGGCGACTCTGCTGGGGACACTTCTTAATTTTAACTTGTTTAATTTTAAGAAAGAGGGCTTAACTTGAAAATGTTTATTTATGGCTTTATTACATTGTTTGTTTACTCTGTGCGCACTTTAATTCCTGCACCCTTGCATCATATGAGAGCGAGGGTCCACGCAAACCGATTTCACCCCGGGACCCGTTTGAGGGTCCCCTGTCAGGGACTCACACCTTTTAGGTGATGTGAATAAGTGGGGGAAAAGAGGAGGGTGTCGTCTAACCACACCCCCTTAATACCTGGGCTTTAGCCCCAAGCATTTTCCTGGCAGTACCCTTACCAAGCCCATTGTTTGGTCAGTCAAAGACCCGACCGTAGACGCACACCTTTAGGTGATGTGAAAAAGTGGGGTGGCCCAAAGAGAATAGCGTGCAAGCCCTATTCCTTTGTGGTGACCTGGGCCCGCGCCCCAAGCACCTCTCCGGATTGATCCATACCCATTAATCAAGGTCGTCAGGTGAGGACATTTTGAACTTGTGTGGAACCTTGTTTGCTCTTGTGATTGGCCCATAACCAGACTTAGAACGGATAGGGAGTTACCCCCACAGTTGGCCCAACCCAGTTCGAAGTCCCAGTTGTTTGTGGCCCATAAACAAAGTTGAGTGCTGATTGATATCCTGTGTGTGTTTTCTTTTCTTGGTAAAAACAGGAAAAGGTCCATGGCCCACTGCTTCGAATTCAACAAGTCCTGTGACAGAACTATGAAAGATGTGTTCAACTGGTCAAAGAAGGTCAATAAGCTGTCTATCCTCCACACTCTGGCATATTTATCCCAGACCCGATTGCACGAAGATTTCCTGAGAGCGGCTATTAACCATTGGGACCCGGTTGAACATCTTTTCAAGTTTGGAGATAATGAGCTGACTTTGCTGCCTGAGGAGTTTGACGCACTCTAGGGGCCAATACCCTAGCTAGCCCGGTGGTACCAAACTTGACACCCTCGCCGGTCGAGGCCCATTCCTATTTACTTGGGCTAAGTCCGACCCAGTTACTAGGAATGGTAGGGCCCGAAGGATTGCCGGTGGAAACTCTTTCAGACTTCATTACCCCTGAGACTTCTTTAGAACACAAGAGGAACTTTCTCGATCTCGCATTGTTGGCAATCTACCTTTTCAGAACCCCATACATGGCTATACACCGAAAAGTTTTCCCTTTGCTTCTACAGGTTCGAGCCGGTTTCGCCTTGGGACCATTGATAGTCGCGCAGATTATTCAGAGTTTGGATTCATGGCCCAAGTCAAAGGATACCCCTTACTTCTTCGAAGGGAGCATTTATCTTCTGCAAGTCTGGCTTCTCGAGCGGCTCAAGCTGATTCCTGAGTATAACCAAACGTTCACGATCCAGCATCTCCCTAGAAGGCGAGCCCCCGAGGAGCCGGTTGATGGATGGCCGGCCCTTTTGAACTCCATACGGCAGGGACATCAAGTTCGATGGACGGTCTCAGCTTGGAAAATTGAAGGAGTTCGAATGTGTGGAGGCTATTATGGAGGGGTCTCGTTACCCGGTTTTGAGAGCTTTTATGTCATCCACCCGTGGCGTTCCAGCCGTCAGATTGGGCGAGCCCAGAGCCGACCCAAGGGTTTGTTATACGAAGCACCAAGGAAAGCATACGATCATGAGGCTCTTTATGCAATCATGATGGATCGACTCGAAGGGGAAGTTCAAGTGGTGAAGCCCCTAGCACTTGAAGACTTGGAGCTCTCAGCAAGCTATCGGAAATGGCTATACGGTCGAAAGGAGGAGGTGGATGCATTCAAACGAAGAAAGGAGGGGTTGACCGAGCCAAGAGTTGTCAAGAGGAAACTTGCGTTCTAGACACTTAATCCTAGGCATTTCCTGTTTTCTTAGAACTCTATAATGTGTACTTCTTCTAACTTCGAGATGAATAAAGAGAATATTTTGTTTTGTTAGTCCTCTTTTAGTTTAATCAATCAATTTTCGGTGAAAAGGAAAAAGAAAAGGGGCGTCCGTGACCCCGGACGCGCCGTCCGTGGCCCCGGACGTTGACTCAGACGCGCCCGTTTGACCTCCAAACGACGCCGTTCCACTTAGTGACTTCCCCCAGCCGATTCAAATCGGGAATTCGTCCCAAATTCGCCATTTTCATTCCAGCAACCTCCATTTCCAAAACCCTAACTTCTCTCCTCCATATCTCACTCATTTCTTGGCCAAATCACTCCATTCCACCGCCATTTTGCTCACAAAACATCCCTCTTTCAATTCTAGGCATTTCCATACCAAGATCTCTCCATTTCGAGCACTTACGGAGGCTGAAAGTTGCGTCCGAGCTAGGTCCGGGGCGAGTTGTTTTTGGCCATTTTCGACACTTTCTCGACCCCAATCCAAAATACTCTTCCACCATTGTATTTGGGTAAGTTTTCTCTACATTTTGACTACTCATTTGTCCATTTTGGTGAAGAAACGAAGAAAAACGAAATTTGGAGCTAGGAAGAAGACGACAATGGTGGTTCTCGGGTCAAATTTTCGAAGTTTGGTTTTTTATGTTTAAAATGGCCAACTAGCTTTAGAAGGGCATTTTAAGACGTGAAAAGTTTGTTTGGAAGGATAAAAGCTTATAACTGTCAAAAGTCGTCCGTTCTAGTTTAGTGTGTTTTAGTGTGAAATGTGGTTTCTCGCGTTTTTTGCTTGTGGAATGTTTAAAATTTGCATACGTGGTAGATCCTAGGACTGATTATATGGTGTGGAGTGCATTTGAAAGCACGGGATTCGTGAAAATTTAGGGGAGACTCTGTCAAAATTCCTGCAGAATTATATGTCTTTTGTCTCGTTGAATCCACAGGCATACCATGGAGGGTCGTAGGAGTTCCCGTGGGGTAGTTGGGGCTGGGGCATCAGGCTCTCAGCCACGTCGCAGGCGCCGCAGAGAGACATCCCCTACCTATGACCATACCCGTTTCAGAGGAGCTCAGCAGGAGCGCTGGTTCTATGAGAATCAGGATATTTCCATCCAGCAGGAGCGTCTCTTCGGCGATGACGTGATCGCCACTTTCGACCTCGATCACCTGTTTCAGCACCTTGACTGGGCGGGTTGCTTACTTGCCCGAAGAGTTACGTTAGGAGTTAGTCATAGAGTTCTATGCTAACTTGGACCAGGACGATACTGGGGCTGTGGTATCCTATGTACGTGGTCGCCATTACTGTGGGCTAGATGATTTTGTGCATTTTTACGGCCTGCATCCTAGTGACCCTGAGCACAGGGGGCTAGAGACGATGGCGGCCTTGGAGAGCGAGGCACGCCAGTTCTATCTGCAGCACTCGACTCTATCAGAGCGCGTTCGTTCTTCTACGAGGGATCAGCCAAGGAAGCAGGTGATCCTCCCCTCCGCTTTACCTACCGCTCTTGATAGGGTGTTATTGGAGGTCCTGTCTCGTAATGTGCTACCGAAAGCGCGTAACGACGTCTCCGCTCGCTACTGCTTCTGCTTCCTCATGAGACATTCAGCATCCACCCGACTCAGAGGAGGGCTTGATCCCGCTGTCTGTCCTGATGAGAGACCACCTGATGATAGCAGCCCGGGCTGGTCGCCACGCTTTGGTTTACCCGAGTTTCATTCAGTGGCTATGCGAGTGCGCGCGGGTCCCGATGGGGAATGATGATTGGGAGCCTTTGTATCCCACCTACACCATGGAGATGCTGAGGTCCCTTGGCTACTCAGCCGATCAGGGTTGGGCTTTCCCGCAGCAGGCCAGAGTCTTCTCTCAGAGACCAGTCCGGCCCAGGCAGAGGCAGCAGGCACCAGAGCCTGAGGACATCCCACACCACGAGGACCCGTCAGGAGGACACACCTACCAGGGTGAGGGACCGAGTTACATGGGTACTGAGTACCCTGTACCACTTTCCTCATACTACGCCTTACCCGCTCCGCCACCACAGCCAGCCACACTTGAGAGCTTGCAGAGGGATATCCAGTCTCTCCACATCACCCAGGGTCGCATGGAGCGTAGGCAGGTGCGCATGGAGGGTCGCATGGATGCTTTCATGGCTCACATGTATTCAGTCTTCCCACGTCCACCTCCTCCAGAGCAGTAGTTTTAGGACTTTGAATTTTCTCTAGATGTTTCATGTCCTTTTTCGTTTGTATTGTCAGACATGAGTTTTTCTTTTGGTGACTTTGTGCCTTGACACTTGTTGCATGTTTTATTTCATGTTATCCGAGAAAACTCTTGCATATAGGAAATCGTTGTCCACTATCACAAGTTAGTTATGCGTCTTTGCCGTCAAAACAAGGTAAAAACAAGTCATTTCACCCATGTGTCCTATCACTTTATCTCTCCGTCACTTCACCAAAGTCTAAACTGGAAGAGGTTTTTGAAACAGGAAAAATAAATCACTTAACAATCGCCCCATCACACTCACCACCATCCACACATGCAGTCACCCTCCTCAAATAACTTGGGCATTCTAAGGTCTGTCAAGAAAAACCCCGCAACAATACTGGGGGCAATCTGAGTTAAGGAGCGATAATGTTTATTTCTTTGTTTAAATGCGCAAACAAGTCTCTGAGTGAACGTTTCGCGAGAGTGCCTTGAGCGGTAAAACCAAGAGCGAAAGAGCGTGTCACTTTTACACGGCTCCAGAGAGGTCACATTCAAAGTGAGGCAAACGGCATGACTCCGACCGAAGGAGATAATTTGTAAATTTACGCTTAAACCTGTGAAAAGTAACAAAGAAGGATACACAACTATTAGGGATGACGAAGCACCTAGGTACAGCACCACACAGCCAAAAGCTTGAACCCACATTAAACCCTAGGCACCCCCGCTGAGCTTTTCATATATGACCTCTTTTACACACATAGCTCCACAAAAAGCCAGCCAATGATGAATAACCGACCCGGTGACCAAAGGAAGCAAGGAGCCCGACTTTTGAACAACAACTTCACAAGTCCAAAGAAGCAAAACTGCTACCAGCATGACAAAGCGATCCGCAAATGGTCCCAAAGTGACACAGGATCCAAATGAGCTCATCAAAAAGCTCTCAAAGTTCAAAACCGGGAAACACAAGAACCCCGAAGGAAAGAAATCCAAAGAAAGGCAAACCTGAAAAGCCTTGAAGAAACCCAAAATTGGAAGAAGGAGAAAGGATGCAAGGAACAATTCAAAAATCCAGAGTTCCAAGCGAAGTCATCACGAAGTAGCCAGAACGACTTCAGGACAAAGAAAGCAAGTCCGAGAGAAGGTGCAAGTTGCAGCTTTGGTCACCCTTATAGCTCCACATATCCTAAACATTCCTCCATCGTCCCATTGTCTTTCATTACACCCTAGCCATGTTATAAGCTCAAAAGACTTCCGACTTAGTAGTTGTGTATCCAATCACGTGAAAGTAACAGGTTGAACGCGTAAATCGAACAAATGTCAAATTCAATGGTTGAGATGTCTTGACCCAAAAGGAGAGTACGAGCGCAAGCATCAAATACTTTGAGTGTAGATAAGCACCACATCAAGATAAACCCTGACCTTGTGAGAGTGAGACTTGTTTTGTGCAGTTAATCAAAGAAAATACTGGGGGCAATCGATCGTTCCGATCGATGCCATAAAATCCTAAAAAATCGGATTGCCTTAAGGAAAAATACTGGGGGCAATTGTTGGTCCCAACAATTGCAACAAAGACACCGATTGAGTCCCAAAAATCCAAAACCCAAAGGGTCAAACCCTCTTCATATCACACAGGCCCGTCCTAAGCCCTACCTCCACATCAAACATCCCAGGCCCGTCCTAAGCCCTACCTCACACTCAAACACCGCAGGCCCGTCCTAAGCCTTACTTCACACTCCGGGCCCATCTTGAGCCCTACCTCTCTAGGTTCGACATAAACCCTAATCCTTCTACATCCTTTTGGACCCACATACACTCGGCTCACTTTCACTTAGATCCACCTTTAGGCTCGTCATAAGACCTAGTCATTCCTTAGGCTCGTCATAAGACCTAGTCATTCCTTAGGCTCGTCATAAGACCTAGATCCACCTTTAGGCTCGTCATAAGACCTAGAACCATCCTTTAGGCTCGTCATAAGACCTAGTCATTCCTTAGGCTCGTCATAAGACCTAGAACCATCCTTTAGGCTCGTCATAAGACCTAGATCCCACCTTTAGGCTCGTCATAAGACCTAGAACTCCCTTTAGGCTCGTCATAAGACCTAGTTGCATTCCCTAGGCTCGTAGTAAGACCTAGCATTACCTTTTAGCTTACCCACTCTCATCAAACACATTGCATTCATCTCATTCATATGGCTCGTCATAAGACCTAGTGCATTATCCAGGCGCGTCACAAGACCTGGCGACAGAAAGTTGGCGAGGTGATGGCAATAAATCCTCCTTTTGCATGTCAACTTATTTTTGGGATCAACGAATGGTGGGCAAAGGCAATAAGTCCCCAGGGTTTTTACCAGGAGTTATCCCTGCACACCGGCTTGGGGGGCGATGGCAATAAGTCCACATTGGGTCCAGCTAGGAGCATTAGCACGGGTTTCGGTCCCCCTGAAGCATCCGAGCATCATCAGCATCATCAACACCATCGGCATTATCATCAGCATCAGCATCATTTGCAATCATTTAGCATTTCAGCATTCTTGCATTTGCATCCAGTTTTCACATTCTATAGTCAACGCCTTCGAATAGCTTGACATCATTTTCATCATTTAGGTGGTCAACTCCTTAGAATAGCTCGCAACATATCATCATTTCAGGTATCAACGCCTTAGAATAGCTTGACATCATTTCATCACTTTAGGTAGTCAGCGCCTTAGAATAGCTCGACAACATATCCTCATTTTAGGTAGTCAACGCCTTAGAAGAGCTTACATCTATCAATCCTTATAGGTAGTCGGCACCTTAGAATAGTCTGACATTACTCCTATTACCTTTAGGTAGTCTCCGCGCTTAGAAAAGCTCGACAAATGCTTTGTATCTTAGTAGTCAGCCGCCGCCGAATTGCTGGGCATCGTTAACCGTTTCACACAACGTGGAGATTCTGTTGAGTGCCAAAATTTGGGCACCACTCCAAGCATCAAACCAGACTTTTCACATTCGTTAACAAAGTCCAGTTACGGGGGGCAATCTGTTATAAACCCAAATTTTGACCCCCTGGTTAAGGTCTACTGTAGGGGGTTTTGATACCATCTCTCCATCAAACAGTAAGAGACTCCGGCCCGTCGGCGTGTTCCAGGGCCTGAGCAGCAGTTTCGTCATTCGTCAGGGGCGTTTTTCGTAATTTTAAGGCTTCTGATTTCTCCTATAGGCTTTCTCTCTCCTCCAAAGGGTGCCCAAATCAGCTCGAAATGCTTTGATATTTTAAACCCATTTAGAGAGTTGACATTTTAAGCATAATGGCTTTGGAATTTTGATTTTTTTCGAATTTCCAATAATTTCTAGCAATTTCTGACTGAATCTGACGAGAAATTCAATTTAAAAATGCTCCAGCATTTAAAAAATTCGTTTTCCACCTCAGAAAATTCATATATCATTCTTGACATTGGTTAAAATTCATAGCAAAATTCCTTTGGGAAGTTACTTAGTTAAAATCGAAAAAATCTTACTTTTACTAGATTTTCTTTATCTTTAAGAAAGTCTATATAAAGGGATATGGTTTTTGGATAAAATCAGACCTCATCACATACTCAAGAACCCTAAAGAGTCGAAAAGGCAGCCTCCTCTCTCTCTCTCACTCACGTTTCCCAACACCCGGCCACCCAAATCATACCAAAAATCCCCTGAAATCATCATCTAAACACGTTTTCCGATTCCCAAGCACCAATAATCATCAAAACCCCACAAAACACCACCAAAACGTGAAGAACAGCAAGAACAACCAACAACCAGAAGCTTGGTTTGAAGTCCCTTCGGGTCTATCATCAACGGAGCACTCGACGAATCCTGGTGTGAAGAACGTTGTGAATCCGAAGGTAAAACAGGTAGAAACTCAGCTTCCCAATTCTCCACGGTATTATCTGTCTTGCCTCGAATTGGGGCTCAAACTAACCTTCGAAAGCTTCTGTATTGCTGTTTATTCAAGCTTTCTGTCCAATAACTTGTTTACTAAGTTTCGTGCTTAATTCGAATTCAAAATCGAAATCGAAAACTTTCAATCACTAACGACTTGTAAACCTTTCAGGCTACACACCCATAAAATTTGAGCTCAAAACACCCTCGGGAACCTTCTGAAAAGCCCTGTCCGTGGGTGGTCCGTGACCTCGGACCTATGGTCCGGGACCTCGGACGCGTTGTCCGAGACCCACGGACACCCACGGACGGCGGCGGGATTTAAAATTCAAATTTAGGTTTTTCTGATAATGTCCCGGGCCCTCGGACGCATCCGGCCGAGGCCCCGGACCCTGCAATTTTTGTTTTTCTTTATTTTCGACTCTTCTGTATAGTTTAGGTTAACTGGGGTCCGTGGTCTCGGACATGGGGTCCGTGGCTACGGACGTAAGCAAAATTTGACCTAATTCTGCCTCCGAAACCCTAGTTTAGGTAGCTTTCAATTTCACTTTGTTTTTCGTCAAAAATGCTAAAACACAAAAAAACAGAAGCGCGCACTTAGGTTAAAAACGACTTTGTAATAAGCCGTAAATAAACTGAGTAGAGGAAAAACACCTAGGAAGGGTAATGAAAGTAATTGAACCCTAATAAAGTCGTATATCAAGCCCCGAACCCGAACTCTCCTTTCCTAATTTGATCTAGGTTAAAATTAGGTGGCGACTCATAATAGGTCCCAGTGAGCTAGCTTAGGTTTTAATAATTATTGTTTTATGACATAGTTATTAATCTTAGGTTATAAGTGGACCTAAAACCCGATTAGATCCTCATCAGCTTTAATCAATATAGGATAGGGTTTAAAATCGAGGCTCACACACTCGTTTCTCACTTACGGTCACAACTTATAGACCATTGAATTTGATATTTGATGAATTTACGCATTCGATTTGTTACTTTCACGTGATTGGATACACAACTACCAAGTCGGAAGTCTTTGAGGCTTATAACGTGGCCATAGGGTGTGATGAAAGACGACGGGATCATGGAGGGATATTTGAGGTATGTGGAGCTTAAATGGGTGACCAAAGCTGCAACTTGCGTCTTCTCTCGGATTCATCTTCCTTGTCTTGAAGTCGTCTGGCTGCTTCATGTTGACGTTGTTTTCGAGCTTCTGGACCTGGACTTTTGAAGTTGTCCTTTACACCATTTCTCTTTTCGTCATTTGGATTTCTTCGAGGCACTTCGGGTTTGCCTTTTGTTTTATCCTTTCTTGGCTTTGCCTTCGGGGTTCTTGTTTCCCGGTTTTGGGCTTCGAGAGCTGTTTTGATGTGAGCTCTTTTGATCCTGTGTCACTCTGGGACCATTTGCGGATCGCTTCGTCATGCTGATAGCGGCATTGCTTCTTTGGACTGATGAGAGAGTGTTATCTGAGAGTCGGGCTCGCGCTCCTTTGGTCACCAGGTCGGACATTCATCATTGGCTGGGTTATTTTGTGGAGTTCATAATATCGAAAAGGGATATATGAAAGGCTCAGCGGGGGTGCCTAGGGTTTAATGACAGGGTTTACAAGCTTTTGGCTATGTGGTGCTGTACCTAGGTGCTTCGTCATTCCTGATAGTTGTATATCCGTTCTTTGTTACTTTTCACAGGTCTAAGCGTAAATTTACAAATTATCTCCTTCGGTCGGAGTTATACCGTTTACCTCACCTTTGAATGTGGACTCACCGGAGTCGTGTAAGAATGATACGCTCGTTCACTCATGGTTTTACCACTCAAGACACTCTCGCGAGATCTTCACTCAGAGACTTGTTCACAAGCTTAACCAAAAGATTCGAAGACAACGATTCTAAACTCAGATTGCCCCCAGTATTGATTTGGGTTTGTGACAACAATTCGATAGATGTGGATTTGGAACCGCTTCGTGGGTTGTTTTGGATGTTTTGGGGTGAGTTGTGATGCTTAGCGTGGCATGTTCAACTTTTAGAAACAAGAGATAAATCGTTTTGTTCCATAGTCGGGAAATGATTACTCCGTGATCCTTTTCCCTGGAAAGCATTTTTGTTTTTTTTTCTTTTTCGATGAATGAAAAATGGTTTGTACAGGAATTGTGAAAATGGAACTATGATTTTATTTATGAATCATGAGATAATGTTGGAAATTACAGACTTAGAGAAACTACCGAAAATGATAAAGGAAACTAACTACTACAAACATTGGAAAAACACAAAAATGACTAGTAAAGAGAAGAAAACGGAGAAAACACTTGAAGATAGCACTCTCTGATGGTGCTTGACATGGGATTCCTACTCGGGGAGTTGAAAACCTTGATTGATAAGATCTTGGATGTGCTGCTTCAGAATTTTGCAGTTGTCGGTGTCATGACCGGGAAGCTGGTGATACTGACAATACTGGTTCAGATTCCTTCCTTTTTGGGGGTCCCTTTGTCGAGGGGTGAGAGGTTGCAGCATGTTTCGTTCCTGGAGTCTTTCAAAAGCCTGGCTCAATGGTTGACCGATGTTTGTGAATCTCTCCGACGGGAGCTCTTTGGGATGATTCCATTGCCCCAACGATTTGTCCTGGTCCTTTTATCTGTCGAACGGTGTTTACCTCATGCTGCCTAGTTCTCTTTCGGGTGCCACTTTGGATACAGGCTGCTGTCCCCGAGCCATTCCGGTGTTTTTTGAGTTCCCAAGTTTTAACTCCCCTTGGTGAATCATTTCTTCTAGGACATTAACTTGTCCCATCAGCATGTTGAAGCTAGGAAAGTATGTGAATTTCAGCTCGTCACTGTATTGCTTCTGCATATTTTTAATTACCATTCGGATTTGCTCTTGTTCGTCCATCTGTGTGAGCATTGCGGCTGCCTTCATCCTCCAACGCTTAACAAAATCAGACATTGATTCACCTTCTGTTTGTTGTGTGCTTGCAAGATCAGCCCTGGTGACTCCAAAACTTCTAGCGTACTCAAAATGATGCAGAAAAGCTTCACATACCTCCTCGTAGGTCTTGGTATTTATCCTTTGAGTTATGTACCAATGCTGAGGGGTCTCATCAAGATAGTGAGCAAATACCTTGGCCTTCTGCATGTCGTTTAGCGAAAGGATGGACATTTCCCTATCGAACATTGCCAAATGAAGTTGTGGGTCGGAGGAACCTTTGTATAGAGGAAGTGTTGGCAATTTCAACCTTGGAGGGAGATCAACCTTGGGATATAATCCAGTGGAAAAGTAGTCAGAACCGGCTGGCTTGTTGGCCCTCTCCATGCGCTCAATCTTTTCCAGCATCCCATTGAATTCTTCGGCTAACTGGGCATCCATGTTGATTGGATTTCCTCCCTCTGCCATTCTTTGAGATTTGGGCTTATCTGTTGGAAAACAAAAGTGACCTGAGCTAAAAATTCTGGACCGCAAAGAAGTTTTAGGCTAAAACTTGTTTGGGCTGCAAGAAAAGCACATGAGCTGGAATGTTTTGAAAATTGTGGGTTGGCACTGAGGCCCGAAATGAGTTGGAAGAGAGGCACATGGGCCGGAATGATTCATGAGCTGTGAACTGGTGCCTAGGCTAAAATGTTCTGAGAATTGGGCGCTTGGGCCAGAATGTGTTTGGGTTAAAAGTAAAGCGCATGGGCTGAAGTGATTTCTAAACCATGTCCTGGATGTGAATTGGAATTTGGGCCGAGTAATTATGATTGGGGCTGAAGGTGATACCCGTGTCTAGGATCGTGGGTCAAAGCCCGAGTGAAAAGTCTTCCTGGACTAGAATGGGCCTTGAAATGGAAAGGCCTGATGGATTTTTATGGATTGCTTCAGGTGGATTTGTTTTCCGTGGGCCCAAACTAAATTGGTAATTCAAATTGGGCTGAAAGATAAATCACCTAAATCTAAACTTTTGGGCCGAAGCCCGAACAAATAACTCACACATTCAAATCAAGCAGGGTCTTTGGGCCGCAAACAATAAAGCCGCGATATCGGGTTGGGCTGAGCTGATGTAGGAGAAGTTCCTATCAATTTCTAGGCTGGGTAGTGGGCCGATCATGCAGGTAAACAAGGCCCACACAAATTCAACATGTCCTCACTAGATGTTAAGATTAAACCAGGTATGGATCGATCCGGAGAGGTGCTTGGGGCATGGGCCCAGGTCGCCACAAAGGAATAGGGCTTGCACGCTATTCTCTTTGGGCTTCCCCACTTTTTTCATCACCTGAAGGTGTGCGTCTACGGTCGGGTCTTTGACTGACCAAACAATGGGCTAGGTAAGGGCACTGCCAGGAAAACGCTTGGGGCTAAAGCCCAGGTATTAAGGGGATGTGGTTAGACGACATCCTCCTCTTTTCCCCCGCTTATTCACATCACCTAAAAGGTGTGAGTCCCTGACAGGGGACCCTCAAACGGGTCCCGGGGTGAAATCGGTTTGTGTGGACCCTCGCTCTCATATGATGCAAAGGTGCAGAAATTAAAGTGCGCACAAAAGTAAACAAACAAAGTAATAAAGCCATAAATAAACAATTTCGAGTTAAGCCCTCTTTCTTAAAATTAAACAAGTTAAAATTAAGAAGTTTGTCCCCAGCAGAGTCGCCAGTCTGTGAGCCTCGATTTTAAACCCTATCCTATGGTTAAAGCTGATTAGGATCTAACCGGGTTTTAGGTCCACTTATAACCTAAGATTAATAACTATGTCATATAACAATGATTATTAAAACCTAAGCTAGCTCACCGGAACCTATTATGAGTCGCCACCTAATTTTAACCTAGATCAAATTAGGAAAGGAGAGTTCGGGTTCGGGGGCTTGATATTCGACTTAATTAGGGTTCAATTACTTTCATTACCCCTAGAAGTCGTTTTTCCTCTACTTAGTTTAATTACGGCTTATTACGAGTCGTCTTAACCTATGTGCGCGAGCTTCTGTTTTTTTTTTGTGTTTTTAGCATTTTTTGACTGAAAATAAAAGTGAAAGTTGAAATTACCTAAACTAGGGTTTCGGAGGCAGAATTAGGTCAAATTTTGTTTCCGTCCGTAGCCACGGACCTAATGTCCGTAACCACGGACCCTAGTTAACCTATGTGAAAATAAAAGTCGAATTAAACAGAAAACAAAAATTTGAAAAGTCCGGGGCCACGGACAGGATGTCCGTAGGCCCGGACATAGTTTAACAAAACCTAAATTTTTAAAATTTTAAATCCCGCCGCCGTCCGTGGGTGTCCGTGGCCACGGACAACCCGTCCGTGGTCCCGGACCATAGGTCCGAGATCCCGGACCACCCACGGACAGGGGTTTTATGGTGGTTCCCGAAGGTGTTTTCGGCTCAAAATTTATGCACGTGTAGCCTGAAAGGTATACAATTCGTTAGTAATTGAAAGATTGCAGTTTGAAGTCGAATTATGCACGAAACTTGACGAACAAGTAACAAGGCAGAAACAAAAGTAATTAGCAATACAGAAGCGTAAAAAGGTTAGTTTGAACCCAAAATTTGACAGAGAGTTAATAAGGTCGTGGGGAGTTAGAAAAGTAGAATTGCAACCTGTTTTACCTTCGAATTCAGGAGGATTCTTCACGTCGGGATTCTTCGGAGGCTCCGATGACGCCGGTTCCGGATTGAGTTCGACCCGAGCTTCTGGTTGTTGATTGTTGAAGGTGTTCTTCACGTTTTGGAGGTGGTTTGGTTGATGTTTGATGATTGTTGATGTGTTGGGAGTTGAAAAATGTGTTTAGATGGTGATTTTTTCGGGGGATTTTTGATGTGATTTTGGTACTTGGATGTGTAAAAACGTGAAGAGAATGAGACGGCTGCCTTCTTTGAGGGTAGGGTTCTTGAGGTTCTGATTTGATCATGGGATAAGGTTCCTTATATAGGCTTCCTTAAAGATAGAAAAATCCGGTAAAAACCGAGATTTACCGACATTTTAGCTCAAGGGCTTCCAAAAGGAATTTGATTATGAAATTTTACACATGGGTAAAGGATGATATTTCTGAATTTTCTAAAGTGGAATCGAATTTTTTGGATATTGGAATATTTTTAAATTCAATTTCTCGTCAGATTCAATCAGAAATTACTAGAAAATTATTGGAAATTCGAAAAATCAAAATTCCAACGCCATTATGCTTCAAATGTCATCCTCTGTCATGGGTTAAAATTTCAAAGCATTTTGAATTGATTTGACCCTTATTTGGAGGAGAGAGAAAGCTTATAGGGGGCTTAGGAGCCTTGAAAAATTACGAAAGTGCCCCTGGAGATGACTAAGCTGTCCCTAGTACTCTGAAATGTGCCGATCGAACCGGGAACCCTCTCTACTATCCTATTAGTAGAGACTCTCTTTCGGGGGGGTTAAAATTTTGGGTATAACAGTGTGTGAACTGTATTTGTTCATATGTGGCTTGTTGTTTATTGCACTTCCTACTTATGTTGTGTATCTAATCAATTCCATGCTATCGACAATTACTCGTCGTAGCCCCGTTAGCTTGGGGGCTATAAGAGAATCGTACTAGCAAAGGTGCTGACCCCCTCGGGGGCTATTGTTTACATTATGCAGGTAAGCGCCCTCAGAAGACTCATCGTGAGAGTAGGGGTGGTTAGACTTAGGACGGGATTTATTTTGAGTACGGGTTACGCCTGTGCACCCGCCTGTTGATATTAGAAATTGTGGAGAATTATGTCGGTTTTGAGACACTTAGAAACTCGGTTGGTGTATATTTTGGTTAGACAGCTGTAAGTATTAAAGTTCGGTTATTTTTGCGATTCAGACTGTAGCAAGGTCCTGGTGTATATTAATTTCCGCTGCGATGTTATATATGTGTTGTTAAGTTTGCGATAACCACGATTGGATTAAGACGGGGTGTTACACTTGCACGTGTGACTCACAATCCCCCTAACCCAACTCTCGGGTTAGTAATAATATATACTCATATATACATATATATTAGTCAGTAGCATCACTCTTGATGACATCTCACAACTTTAGGAGGTTCTCCTAATTCATTGTATTCGCCGATTTTAAGGGTCGCCCCTACACTTCCATTACTTAGAAGTTATGGCGGTTTTCTTACTTTGAGTCGTATCCTCGTATATGTAACACCCCATCCAACATTAACATACTTACAACAAACTGCAGCGGAAGAACAACCTCATCACATTACTTAACTTGTTGGTGTTACACGCCGTTAGCCACCTACGTGGCTAACAAGGCTAATACATACACAATGTACCGGTCTGATGGGCTAAATTCCCGAGCAACTATACGTTAGTATCCCTTTCCATTAACAACAACAACAACATACACCTTATCAACTATACCGAGTATTTATAAACTGTTGCCGACAACAATTTCGGTCTTACTACACCTACTGTATACATACACTTAAATGTTTACCCATGTACAACGACTACCCGTCCTACTCTCGAACGGCTTCCAGCACTTCGTACCTGAAATAAGAAAAGAAGAGAAAGGGTGGCCCCCAAGGGGCTCAGCACCTTTGCTGGTATGGTAATCCCGCAGCCCGCATGCTACCGGGCCACGCACAACTAATTGTCGTCTTAACATGCGGTTGATTATATTTAAATCATGCATGTAACAATAAACACACATCACATAACATTTCGCCTCAATGGGCTCAACAACGGATAATATATCCTTACTTGATAAGTCACTCTTGGTATTCATTATCCCTAGAGTGTTCCTCCTCTAATGGAGCTACTTCCTTAATAGACGACACATACCCTTAGATCGGGTTATCCTTAAACGCCTCTTATCACAAACTGGGAGTCATATCCATGATCCACACACTTCACATTTTACAACATATAACATACACTACATAACAACATTTAACAACACTTTGCACGTTTCCATGTGCACAACATAACACCGCAATAGATATTGCATCACAACAAAGATACATAACATAACGGGAATGGTCCTCTCAGGAACCGACCCAAACATCACTAACACACTGGTGAGCCTAGAGATTGTTGCCAGTCTCTTGATAAGCTCGTTACATAACTCGTTACCGTCTCGTTAAATGAACGGTTAACTTAACACAAGGTGTCTCGGATATAGTGATCCAAGCACACCGAAACAAACATAACAATAGTATGCCCCTGTGGCCCGACGTGAGTCAGTAATAGCCTTGGTTAAGCTAAAGGGAAGGTTGGGAACCAAATTGGAAAACAACCATAACATACAGAGAGGATCGAACCTGCTATGACAACGACCCCCATACTCACACGCGTGGCCGGAACAGACCGGACTCCTCACTCCCCCGTTAGCACTTATTAGAAGTTCAACTTTGAACTTTATTAAACAATCACAAACATTGGGTTAAGTCTTGTTAGACATACACAAGGGAAGAGAGAGTCATACATTCACATACCAACATCACACACAAACATCACATAGCCAACTCACGCATAGCCGTGGTTAGAACGTTCCTTAAGTCGGAAACGTTATTACCGGATACCGTTCTCTTACGTTTACCTAATAGTGGTTAACTAGCCCTTCAAGCGCATTAGAGGTTACCGGTATCGGCACGTAAACATACAATAACAATAACGACTGTAAACTCGTTTCATGATTTATATCATAACGTGGCAAACATACAGAAAAACACATTGGCATACAAGCCGGTGTAATCCGTTAGGACACAGGTTGCAAGAAAACCATACCTGTCACCGGAGTCCACTTATCCTGTCCATTTATGTTCCTCGAGCAATTCTCGAACAACTGTTAACATCACACGTGTTTTCATTAACATCGGGGTTTGCTTGATCATTTAATGTCAATGCTTAATCTTTCCCCGTTAACTTAGTTACATAACTTAATATTTTTAACTTGTTTTACTCTCACATTTTAATACAACTTTTAACCCACTTAGGTGTCATTAAAACTCCCCTAACATGTCCTTAACATCCTTATAACATCATTACCTACCAATCCCCATCATCACATATCATTTCATAACCTTAAACCATGTTTTTGGTCCGACCGACCCACCGTCCGACCCACAGCTGGGTCGGTCCATTACAGAACCCTTTTACTTCCTTATAATCATGCCCGTCCGACCCACGTCCGACTCACTCGACTGGGTCGGACCATGTGCGAACATTTTCTTCCTTTGAAACTTGACCGACCGACCCATGTCCGACCCACCCTTTTGGGTCGGACCATTACCGAACACATTTCTAACATCTAACAGAGGCTCGACCGACCCAAAACTGGGTCGGACCCCTGGGTCGGTCGCCTTCTAAACTTACCCAAACTTTACCAATCTTCACCAAACTTCTCCTAAGGCCTCTTAATGCTTCCTAACAACATTTGGGTACCTTATATCCACATACAACATCCATGAAACTCATTTTCTAACTCCTTAAGCCTTTACTTATTTCTTGTAAAATTTCTTAACACTTTCAACATTTGTACTAGGTTCCTAAGTGGTGTTTCTCACCTATTATAACTACTATCCCAAAACACTTTCTCCTCATCTTAACATCATCTCTTAAGCATCATTTTCTTACTAACTAAATCTCCTTTTTACATCTTGCCAAACATCACTTATTCCTTGAATATCAACATTACCTAACCTTAAACAAACTCCTCCAAGACTTACACACATCCACTAAACACACATTGAATTCCTAGAACTTCCAAGATAACACCTAAATCCTTGCATCACTCTAAATCACCTTAACACATGTTTTCTTCTCAAGTAAACATTTGTTCACCTATAACACTTCCTAGTTCACCAAAACCACTTAAAACACTTAGAACTTCTTACACATTTTCCCAAATTTGGCCATAGCTTCTCTTGTACTTACTCACATCCAAACACTTAGGTTTTTACCTTAGTTCATTCAAGAACACCTAAAATCCATCAAACACACTTTTATACACAACTTCACACATTAAGCACTACATCACAACATAGTGCATAACTTAAATTGCTTGGCACTTAGGCCCTTAAATAACATGGCTCTTAGGCCCTTAAATTGCATAACCTTAAACACTGAATTTCCCACATAAGTAATGCCTTTGACCTGCAAATACATACACCATTACATATTCCTTTAATAAACCCCTTGAGAGCATTTTACTAGCTCATTTGCCATTGGCTCCTTAGGTATTTTATTAAGCAAATCAAGCTCATTTTCCTAAGGCATTTAAACTACATTGAGATAGCTTGTTTACCTCTTTTCCTCACAAATTTCTTTCTTGTTCCTTGTGAAACCGGTAAGGCATTTGGTTCCTTGCCAACTACCAAACATTATACAAACAATAGGATGAGTATTCAAGCATTATGCTTCATCTCATTGTAAACCCTAGTTACACATATTGTTTTAACACATTAAGGTAATTGTTTTACCTTGGAATTGGAAGAGAACTTGAATAAGTATCAAGAGAGGACTCCTCCTAGCCCTTGGAAGATTCAAATGAAGCTAAAACAAGCAAGATAAATACACCATGGTGAGGTGGATTTTCGGACAACACAAAACATGAAGGAAACTTGATTTTTCTTTGAGTTTCCTTACCTTGAAGCAAAGGAGAACAAGAATATGTGAAAAGATGGGCTCAAGCTCCTTCAATGGTGATTCTCCATGGCACCAAAATTGAGCTCTTGAAGATTTGAAAAGGTAGAAGTGTAGAGCTTGACCTAACTAAGACAAATATGGTCTTGGAATTTGATTTGGCCAAGGGAATCACAAGTTACAAGTGAAAGAAGATGAAGAATGAGTGTGGGCTGTTGGAAACCGATGGAGAGAGGAGGGAGAAGAAGACCACCGTGGGAAATGAAGGAAGAAATGAGAGAATGAAGATAACCTTTGCTTTTTGAAGATATTTGTAAATTATAAAGCAAATAGTACTTTACTTTAAGCTTAAGTTTACTTATTTGATTTCTTTTACATGTTGGTGACTCACACCATGAAAAACCGGCCCCCATATGCCTAGGATGGTATAATGTCTTTGTTGACCAATTTAATTACTTATAACATTATATGTTACAAACTAGCTTATGAAGTTACTATTCACAAACTAAGGCACATAGAAGTGAAATTTTTGATTTCCCACTAATATGGCCACCCAAATGTGATACTATATAGTACACATGTTAATTAAAGAGTAATGATGGACATTTAGCCATTCAAAACTCATTTACAAGACAATTTTTCAAAACGTGCTTTAAGACTCCTTAAAGCACATTTTGTGTTTTAACTTGTTTTCAAGCTTGGTTTTCTTTAGTATGATTTAATATGTTCATTAACATATAAATAAGGTATAGGTATGACCATTAGGTCTTATACACATTCATCCCAAGCTTAGAGCACATTTTGCTCATATTGACTTTAAGGTATTTTCTTATGTTTTATTTGGTTTAACTGTCCACCAAAGTTTCTTAAGGACTTATTTAGCCTTATTAAATCATAATTAAATGTTATCAAGTCTTGGTAGGCTCTTTGGGTCCTAACCAAGTTCACTCATAGCTTAGAGCATGTTTTTGCTCAAACTGTGTCTTAATGCTTTATTGCATTTATTATGGTTTAAATTGTTCACTGATGTTACTAAGGCACTTTTTAGCCTTTACATACCATAATTTGATATTTAAACCACATATCAAGGTTTGGGGTATTTCAATCTACCCCCCTTAAAAGAACTTCGTCCTCGAAGTTCACACTTTTCACATATCATTAGATTAGAACACAGTAATCACTTGGAAATAAACTTCCTTAACCAAACACACTTTACATCACAACCTCGGACTTGATGGTCCGGGCACACATTCACATCCACACATAACATAACATATCCAAATGATAACCTCGGACTCTATGGTCCGGGTATCTTAACAACACTTACACATACATAACAACCCCTTTGACTCACTGGTCTTGGGTAACATAACAACATTTGGACACATAGGTCCTGGTAACATAACAGTCTTTAGACACATAGGTCTATGTACACACCATTTAGACTCATAGGCCTTGATAGTATACACTTTAGGAAATCCAAGTCAAAACAACATTCATTACACATACCACACAACATGTCAGAGCATGTATAGCAATCAAAAATATCCTTGATACACTGTGATCCCGCAGAACCCGGTCGCGATGGACACCTTCCGTCCCCGTGCCTTTGGGAGTTTAAAACAATCACTTAAATTTAAAATTTCTTTGTGAGGTTAAGTAAGAGAACTTTAATTACGTAAAGTATCCATCAACGTTTTATAAATACCAATTTAAAATCCTTTTGAAAACACACACAACTCCAAGTCCAACTTAAGCTCTTTGCTTCTTTTATTAGCGTGGTTATTTGTGACCACTTATAGGGAGTTTCAAGAGTCATCCAACCCTGATGTGATCAGCATCAGTGTTGAACTATCCTTCCACCCAATTTGTGTTCGGCTTCCCTTGATCACATGCAAATCAAGTTCCACCTCCCACTTCATTTTCAAGCATCAGTAAGTCACTCATTTCCAATTTCTATCTTTAATCATTCTAGTCATGATCACAACATCTCCAAAGGATAGAACTCCGTCTATCAGTTACCTCCATTCACTTTTAATCCTGTTGCCTAGGGAATCTTATTCTCACTAGGTTCTATGTCGGTATCATGCCCTTTCATGCATCACTATAAAGTATATATATATATATATATACACATATATTTTATCCAAATCTACAACCTGGTTTTACATTTATACACTGTCGGGGCTTTTGTTCCCCCGGAGTTTATCTACTCCCCACACTTGTACAATCACACACACTGTTAACAACACACACACTTATCACAATGGTATTCGCATCATCTGTGCGCAATTACCACAATTAATCCATGAATGAATGTGTATGTTTACGTAACACACACCAATCATCAAAACAAACAATAATTTTGTGCTATGCACAATATGATCACATACACTACGTACACTTGTACGGTAATATACACCAAGTGGTTTTGCGCTCTACCCCCCTTAAAAGGGATTACGCCCACGTAATCAATCACTAACATTGCTTAAATGTTCTGCCGTCGTGAAGTGTTTAACTTCCACGCGGCCCATTACACAATGGATTCTGATTAGAGGATCTTAACCATATTGGCGGTTTAGTTCCTAAACCAAGAATTCGCATTGGAGTTTAACTCATAACCGGTTTCGGTCCTGGCCTGTGAGGCTTTTAGGCGTTAATAATTAGCCATCCACTCATATTCGTTATTCACGTTTCATTGAATCACTGGTTCACTAGTTTCTGCTGCGAAACTCTAATAACTGTAGAGCTTAATTGCTCCCTTTTGTTATTCTTACTGTATTGTACATCCCCAATTGTCACCTTCATCTTGGTAACAATGGTTTCTCAACCGACGCACGGTATCTTTTACCCTGAGCGGATTCGGTGAGTTTCACAATTTTCCATCCACTTCCATGATAATTTACTGTGTATACAGCTATGTATTTCACAATGATTGACTTGTTCCCTTCCGACTTACTGTCGGTTGAGATTGAGCTACTACCTAGTGTGTAGTGCTCTCTCAGCTATTTCCAACATTTGGGGTATATTCCATACCGATATTTGACAGTTAGTGCTACTGTAGTCACTTACTGTTAATCATATCTCCACATTTGGTTTTGTACAAGTACCTTTTATTGGTGCGGCCTTGCATTTCCTATGCATCGGCCATTATAACATTATTCCTCCATAATTAACATGTTTCCAATTCCTAGCTATCCCACTCGATCATTACTGCGCAAGTGCAATACCAAAACACTCAGTCATACAGAGTGCAGAGGCGTAAACTCTTGACAGTAAATCCCTTATGTGATTCGCCATGGAATTGACACTGTCCTTCACTGAGACTCTTATCTCGTAACTGGTTCGACCTACCATATTATCATTCAACAACACTTATACAACGGTCGCTTACTGCGCACCGTGCTCTCACTTATTGTATCACACTAACTCACATAGTATTTACTGTCACATTAACTTCCACACATAAATTTACATTATTCATATTATGGTTCATCCCTCATTTGGATGACCACTGAATGCTCCTTGAGCATCGATCATTCGAGTCACAAGCCGGCGTTATTCAGCCAGGTGCTTCACTTTATACACATACTACTAAGCTAATTTCTCTTTCAATAACAACATGGTCGATCCTTAACATATTTCTTGAACTTGATTCACATAACTACCGCTCCTGCGGTGTCACAATGTCGAGAGGTATCCCCACTCTTAATGCAGTGGTTCGTTTACCACTCTATTCGCTTATACAACATAAACTTCTACCATCAATCGAATTTATATGATATATCCTGCTTTTGGATTATAAGCCTTATTTGCCTTGAGCTGGGCTCATTATAGGCTGTCCACACACATGTACTTCTCTGTACAATATTACAAGGTCGTTGCATCACGTTTCCTTTCATGGGATGCCCTTAGGTTTGTCAGTCCGTCTCCTGACAACTTATGTCTAAACTTGTGTTAGTTTCAACCCTTGTGTTCTGTCATGCATTTCATTCAACATTGTTGATGTGAACACCCTTCAAGGATTGCTCCTGGGTGTTGTAAGTTATGCCTTTACATTTGGCTCACACTTATTGGTACATTCCGTTAGCTACGCCTTTCGCGTTCTTTACTGGTTATTATCTTCTTCTGTGAAGATTAACATTTCCTGGTAGTGTAGGTACTCATTCTGGGAATTTATCCGTTCATTGCACATTAATGTGTCCACATTAGGCATCTGCTTGCCATGTCAGGCTGGGTCACCATTCCAGCTATAATGTTTATCCCTAAGGATCCTTAAGACATATGTGGTGTCTTTACATAACAGTTTGTGCCCATCGCACTTCCTAACTCTTAAACATTCCTTGAAAGAATTCACTCCTTTAGTCTCGTTAACTTAACTGAGTTCCTTAACTTCAACTATTCCTTGTAATCCTTAGCTCTCGTTTGATTTATACTGCTGACCGTAGACGGAGTCGACTACTTCCCGTGTTTCGGACTCTACTCGTATACATATATGGGGTATCTTACTGATACATTGCTACTTACCCAACTAACCCATAAGTAGGTCTGTCAGGCCCACATGCTCCTATCGGAGTGCGGTCGTCCCACAACACAGTTGGTACACTTGTAGTGTCCGTCACACGCCTAGGTGAAGTATTCTGTTGTCAACTCCCTTATATTGTCCCGTGACAATATTCATTCCCTGCTTCCCGAACTTAATCGAGGGAAAGTTTATCCATTGTTGTATCCTTATCAACTGTCCTTGGTTTTACTGGTTTGGTTTAAAAGAAGGTTGGAAAGAAGTGTTGGTTTGAAAGAAAATCTGGTTTTGAAAAGAAAAGGGTTTGAATAAATCTGGGTTTAAAGAAAAATTTTCATGGTTTCACAACATCTTCTTACCTTAACCAAGTCTAGCTTCTTGCTGACTGGTGTACTTACAATTACAAAGGTCAGGCTGTTAAGCCCTTCCATGGTTATAATGTTCACACTTAACTTCGTGGTACTTTACTAAGTACTTGTATTGGTTATAAATTTCCCGAACAGCGCTGTTATAGCAGCACTTGCTATGGCAAGTGCGCCATGCTAACTGGCTATCGGTTTAACACATACCGGTTGTGGTATTGTTTTTACCCATTGTCATCAGTGGCCTTGTTGGCCCTCACTGATCTTACTGTCTTGTAATAACTTCTAGGTGACTTCTCACTGTCTCCACATGACGATCATCAACTAGGGTGTTTCCCATTCTGGGAGACCCCCTTTTTTTTGTGTCGTATTCTCTTTATAGCCCGTTCCACGCACTTGTCGTGGTTACTGAGACTTGTCTCTTGTTGGGCACTACGTTGTAGTTCCTTTCGGTTGGTATACCGTTGGTGTTTTTTATCAACTGTGGTTCCGTAGACACTTGTCTCGGGTGTTTTAATCCATTTCTTGCCTGTTGCACGGTAGGTGCGTTGCAAGTGGTTTTCTCGACTGCTGCATGTCGACCCAGGTTGCCGGAAATTCTATTCTCCAATACACAAGATCCTTCATTCATTGCTATGAAATGCGGTTAACATTATTCAGATGGAGACCGTCTCCGGGATTCCCAGTTTTCGGGATCTACCGTATGACAGGTTCTCCGTACCTTTGGAGGTACTTAATAACAGCCAGATCGGGTATTCCCGAGTAGAGAGGACTTCATCTCTCTGGCGTTGTTCCCAAGTTATAAACAGGGATTGTGGAGGGGGAAGGATATTGTAGGTTTCCAGTAGCCACTGGTAGTTCCTAACTAGCGTATCTCTCACGCTATCACTCAACCCTTATCCCAAAGTACTAAAATCCTAACTCGGTACTTCCTAAGCTCGGTAATTCAGTCATCAGAGCGATACTTCGCTCTGATACCACTTTTTGTAACACCCCATCCAACATTAACATACTTACAACAACTGCAGCGGAAGAACAACCTCATCACATTACTTAACTTGTTGGTGTTACACGCCGTTAGCCACCTACGTGGCTAACAAGGCTAATACATACACAATGTACCGGTCTGATGGGCTAAATTCCCGAGCAACTATACGTTAGTATCCCTTTCCATTAACAACAACAACAACATACACCTTATCAACTATACCGAGTATTTATAAACTGTGCCGACAACAATTTCGGTCTTACTACACCTACTGTATACATACACTTAATGTTTACCCATGTACAACGACTACCCGTCCTACTCTCGAACGGCTTCCAGCACTTCGTACCTGAAATAAGAAAAGAAGAGAAAGGGGGCCCCAAGGGGCTCAGCACCTTTGCTGGTATGGTAATCCCGCAGCCCGCATGCTACCGGGCCACGCACAACTACTTGTCGTCTTAACATGCGTTGATTATATTTAAATCATGCATGTAACAATAAACACACTCACATAACATTTCGCCTCAATGGGCTCAACAACGGATAATATCCTTACTTAATAAGTCACTCTGGTATTCATTATCCCTAGAGTGTTCCTCCTCTAATGGAGCTACTTCCTTAATAGACGACACATACCCTTAGATCGGGTTATCCTTAAACGCCTCTTATCACAAACTGGGAGTCATATCCATGATCCACACACTTCACATTTTACAACATATAACATACACTACATAACAACATTTAACAACACTTTGCACGTTTCCATGTGCACAACATAACACCGCAATAGATATTGCATCACAACAAAGATACATAACATAACGGGAATGGTCCTCTCAGGAACCGACCCAAACATCACTAACACACTGGTGAGCCTAGAGATTGTTGCCAGTCTCATGATAAGCTCGTTACATAACTCGTTACCGTCTCGTTAAATGAACGGTTAACTTAACACAAGGTGTCTCGGATATAGTGATCCAAGCACACCGAAACAAACATAACAATAGTATGCCCCTGTGGCCCGACGTGAGTCAGTAATAGCCTTGGTTAAGCTAAAGGGAAGGTTGGGAACCAAATTGGAAAACAACCATAACATACAGAGATCGAACCTGCTATGACAACGACCCCCATACTCACACGCGTGGCCGGAACAGACCGGACTCCTCACTCCCCCGTTAGCACTTATTAGAAGTTCAACTTTGAACTTTATTAAACAATCACAAACATTGGGTTAAGTCTTGTTAGACATACACAAGGGAAGAGAGAGTCATACATTCACATACCAACATCACACACAAACATCACATAGCCAACTCACGCATAGCCGTGGTTAGAACGTTCCTTAAGTCGGAAACGTTATTACCGGATACCGTTCTCTACGTTTACCTAATAGTGGTTAACTAGCCCTTCAAGCGCATTAGGGTTACCGGTATCGGCACGTAAACATACAATAACAATAACGACTGTAAACTCGTTTCATGATTTATATAACGTGGCACATACAGAAACACATTGGCATACAAGCCGGTGTAATCCGTTAGGACACAGGTTGCAAGAAAACCATACCTGTCACCGGAGTCCACTTATCCTGTCCATTTATGTTCCTCGAGCAATTCTCGAACAACTGTTAACATCACACGTGTTTTCATTAACATCGGGGTTTGCTTGATCATTTAATGTCAATGCTTAATCTTTCCCCGTTAACTTAGTTACATAACTTAATATTTTTAACTTGTTTTACTCTCACATTTTAATACAACTTTTAACCCACTTAGGTGTCATTAAAACTCCCCTAACATGTCCTTAACATCCTTATAACATCATTACCTACCAATCCCCATCATCACATATCATTTCATAACCTTAAACCATGTTTTTGGTCCGACCGACCCACCGTCCGACCCACAGCTGGGTCGGTCCATTACAGACCCTTTTAC
>CM041782.1:68765259-68833726 GCA_023374045.1 Limonium bicolor | reverse complement strand
CAAATGGAGCTTATCAACCGGTGGAGAAGAGCTAAGGAAAGCAAAGGAAGGTCACTTGCTTAAGAAATCAAAAAGGCAAAAAGAAAGGAATCTACTTTTTGCTTTTAGTATTTTGTTTTTGTCTAGCCAACTTGGCCATGTTCTCTTGCATAATTTCGACAGCTCTCTGGTCAAATGAGTCACACACATTTCTTTGCCATTAAGTATTATAGCACATGGAAGGTTGAGTCACCATGTTTTATGCCTTTTATAAATTTTTATGTAAGTTTATACTAGTTTTTGAGCATAAAATCGGCCCCTATAGAGTGCCTTGTTGACTAGTCCCTCCAACTGATTTAGAAGGTCATTTTAACCCTATTAATATTACCAATTCGTGGCATGTCAAAAACTACAAGCAATTGCGTAAAACGCGTTTTCGTGACACCCCAGTGTGTTTTTGTGCTCTAAAGAAATTTTGGGAAACCAATTGTTTTTATGAGTTCCAATTGTTTGTAAACACTTATTATATAGTAAATAAATATACTAAGATGTTACATTGAGTTATTGGGGTTACATCAACCCATGACATAATTTACGGGCCATCGGGACACTCCCGGTAAAAAGGAGCGCTAAGAAATCCTCCTATGGTTTTTGCTGAATTTTGAGAAACCACTTCGTGGGTTCTTTTTATAATGGTTAATAATGATGTTAGGAACTCAAGGAATTAATTTATAGGAGTTCGTGCCACCTCGGCACTCCTCCGGACTTTTCTGCTTTGGGGCGTGCGTGAGCACTCCCGAGCGTTTTGCGTTTTTGACTGAATATAGCTTAGGGAATATGTTTTATATATTCTATAATAATTGTATGACCATTTGGTTTGAATATTAGAGGGTCATACAAGGTCATGTTTGACCATATGCTTCTAAGACGTTTTAGCGTTTATGGAGAACGACTATTTTTACGTACGTTCTCATGCATGGGTTTGCATGCGTACGTGAAATGATTTATATTTGGATTATTTTCCATTAAATAATGGTTTCATAATGTTAATTAGATTTGGGGTATTTCATCTACCCCCCTTAAAAAGGGACTTCGCCCCGAAGTCTCATATCTAAATTCTAAGGTTGTGGGGAATCAAGTTCCACTAAGCATCCACAACTAATCTAGTTTTAGGGATCAAGTCCCAAGTCTCTATATACCTAGTTCATAGTGTACATCAAGCCACAACAGGAATACTTGGAATGTCATAACATATACCTACAATGTAGTGCAAGGTAGTAAACACAATCACGTTTCATTTCAATAGTGCAACGTAGTGCACATAATATTTCCATTGTAGTGTACGAAGTACACACCAACAGTAGGAGTACAAGGTACATTCAAATACAGTGTTACACAAGACACATACAAGACAATGTCACTGAATGCACCAAAGTGCAACAAGTGCATACTAAACTCACAAACGAAAAAGGCTCTACCCCCCAAAAAAAGAGGGGTACGCCCCCGTACCCCAGAATAAAGTTTCTAGTTGGTAAATAATGAGGGAAATTTCGCTCGCATATCGGCTTCTAATTCCCATGTGGCCTCTTCCATATCGTGGTTCGACCAAAGAACCTTTACGAGGCTCACAGACTTGTTTCGAGTATCTCGTGTCTTTCTATCTAAGATTCGTTGCGGTGTTTCCACATACCGCATTGTTGGTTCTAATGAGAGTGTCTCTGGTTGTAGAACATGAGAAGGATGAGGCATGTATTTCTTAAGCTGAGACACGTGAAAAACATTGTGTACTTTGCCCAACTCTGCTGGCAAATCAAGTCGATACGCCACAAGGCCCACCCGCTCTGTGATAGCGTAGGGTCCTACAAATTTCGGGCTTAGCTTGCCCTTCTGTCCAAATATGAATACACCCTTCATGGGTGATACTCGCAGAAATACCTGGTCGCCAACCGTGAACTCAAGGTCTCGTCGCCTCTCATCAGCATATGATTTTTGTCTGTCTTGTGCTGCTTTCATGTTATTTCTGATTTATTGTACTTCTGCCTGAACTTGCTCTAAGTACTCAGGCCCAATGATGACGGTCTCACTAGACTCGTCCCAGCACAATGGTGTGCGACATGGTCTGCCATATAAGGCTTGAAAAGGTGACATCTGTATAGAGGCGTGATAGCTGTTATTGTATGCAAACTCGATGAGATGTAATCTATCTATCCAGCTGCCCGGGAAATCCAAGGCACATGCTCGTAGCATGTCCTCTAAGGTCTGAATAGTCCTCTCTGACTGACCATCTGTCTGAGGATGAAATGCTGTGCTAAGCTTCAATTCAGTGCCAAGTGCTTCGCGAGTAGCTCGCCAATATCGTGAGAGAAATCTAGTATCTCGATCTGAAACAATAGTATTTGGTACTCCATGATGTCTGATAATCTCTTTCTCAAATAGTTCTGCCAACTTTGGCACTTTCCAAGTGTCTTTCATCGGAATAAACCTAGCAACCTTAGTCAGTCGGTCAACAACAACCCATATCATATTCAGTCCTCCTCTCGTAGGTGGTAGTCCCACCATGAAGTCCATAGAGATATCATAAAACTTCCATTCAGGAACTGGCATAGACTGTACCATACCTCCTGGTCGTCTATGTTCGAATTTCACTTTCTGACAAGTGAGACATCGAATCACATATTCTGTCACGTCGCCCTTCATACCACTCCACCAGAAATACCTCTTTAGATCTTTGTACATCTTAGAAGCTCCTGGATGGACAGATGTGGCAGAAGTGTGGGACTCTTGGAGAATATGCTCTTTTATATCAGTGCTGTCTCTGGGAATACATAATCTGCCCCCTTAATCTGATCAGTCCATCATCATGTAACTGAAACTCATACTTCCCTCCTTCAAATGTACCGTCAGACAACTTCTGACTGATCTCCATCATTCACTGATCACTCTGTTGTGCTCTACGTATGTCGTCCATAAGACTCGAGCTAGCCACAATGGCATTTAGAGAATGTGCTCATCGACTCAGTGCGTCTGCTACAACATTAGCTTTTCCTTCTTTATACTGCAAATCGATGTCATAATCTTTGAGAAATTCAACCCATCTTCTTTGTCTCATGTTTAACTCCTTCTGGGTGAATACATACTTCAAACTCTTGTGATCCGAGTATACGGTCATCTGGACACCATACAGGTAGTGGCGCCAGATCTTCAATGCAAAAACAATTGCTCCAAGCTCTAAGTCATGTGTGGGATAGTTTTCCTCATGTTTCTTCAACTGTCGGGAAGCGTAGGCGACTACCTTCCCATTCTGCATGAGTACACACCCTAATCCCCTGCCTGAGGCATCACAGTAAACTTCATAACCCTCAGTGCCTTCAGGTATAGTCAAAACTGGTGCTGATGTCAAAGCATTCTTCAAATACTGAAATGATTTTTCACATTCTGTAGTCCATGTGAATGGTGCGTCTTTCTTCATTAAACTAGTCATAGGTTTTGCTATCTTGGAGAAGTCTCTGACAAACCTCCTGTAGTAGCCTGCTAACCCAAGGAAGCTCCTGATATCAGTCACTGTCTTTGGCCTAGGCCAGGTGCGAACTGCTTCTATTTTTGCTGGATCCACTGCGATCCCAGCATCTGAGATAACATGTCCTAGAAAGGAAACTCTGTCTAACCAAAACTCACATTTGGAGAACTTAGCATAAAGCCGGTTCTCCCTTAAGATCTCAAGTACATGTCGGAGGTGACTCTCATGCTCCTCCTTAGACTTTGAATAAATTAGGATGTCATCGATGAATACAACCACGGTCTTATCCAGCTGCTCTCTGAATAATCTGTTCATTAAATCCATGAAGACTGCTGGTGCATTTGACAAGCCAAAAGGCATGACTGTAAACTCATAGTGGCCATATCGTGTTCTGAATGCTGTATTTTTATGTCTTGTTCCTTGATAGGTATCTGGTGGTATCCTGATCTCAAATCGATCTTCGAAAACACCTTTGCTCCTCTCAACTGATCAAACAAATCGTCGATTTGGGGTAATGGATATTTGTTCTTCACTGACACTGCATTAAGCTCTCTGTAATCGATACATAACCGAAGGCTTCCATCCTTCTTCTTCACAAAAAGAACTGGTGCTCCCCAAGGAGATACGCTAGGTCGTATGTATCCCTTGTCCAACAAATCCTTCAACTGTTCCTTCAACTCAGCCATCTCTACTGGTGCCATACGGTACGGTGCCTTAGCTATGGGACCGGTACCTGGTAGTAATTCAATGGAGAACTCTACCTCTCTGGATGGCGGTAAGCCTGGAAGTTCCTTTGGAAAAATATCCGGAAATTCTGACACTACTGGCATGTTTGGATCAAAATCAGGGTCGTGCTCTACATTCTGAACATAACATAGATATACTTCCTTCTGCTTCCTGACGTGCTTGTGCATGGACATAGCAGATATAACCTTTATCGATGGTGCCCTAGGGCTCTGGCGGTAAGATACTGTCACTCCTGATGGGCTCTTAAGTAACAGTCTGCGCTCTGCACAAAGAATGCGGCCTCTGTGCCGCCCCAACCAGTCCATCCCAGCTATAACATCGAATCCTAGACCTCTGAACTCAATAAGGTCAATAGGAAATTCCTCCTCCATAATGCGGATAGTGGCTCCTCTATAAAGACGAGTGCAACTGATCTTCTCCTTAGACAGGAGTGCCACCTTAAAATCAGGTAACTCTACAGCGTCTAGCCCCAACTTCCCCGCAAGCGAAGGTGAAACGAAAGTATGTGAGGCTCCGGAGTCGAATAGTACTAATGCATCCACTCCATTAACAGGAAAGGTACCAGTGAGGATCGCGCCGCCCTTGCTGGCCTCCTTGTAACACCCCGTCCAAACAACATACACACTTAACAACAAACTGCAGCGGAAAACAAACTTCAACACATACTTAACTTCTTGGTGTTACACGCCGTTAACCACCCACGTGGCTAACAAGGCTAATACATATACATTGTACCGGTATGATGGGCTAAATTCCCGAGCGACTACACATTACTATCCCTTTCCATTAACAACAACAACAACATAGACCTTTCAACTGTACCGAGTATTCACAAACTGATGCCGATAACAGTTTCGGTCTTACTACGCCTACTGTATATATACATTTAAATGATTACCCATGTACAACGACTACCCGTCCTACTCTCGAACGGCTTCCATCACTTCGTACCTGAAATAAGAAAAGAAGAGAAAGGGTGGCCCCAAAGGGGCTCAGCACCTTTGCTGGTATGGTAATCCCGCAACCCACATGCTACCGGGCCACGCACAACTAATTGTCGTCTTAGCATGCGAATGATTATATTTAAATCGTGCATGCAACTGTAAACACACAACACATAATCATTTCGCCTCAACGGGCTCAACAAACGGATAATATATCCTTACTTAATAAGTCACTCATGGTATTCATTATCCCTAGAGTGTTCCTCCTCTAATGGAGCTACTTCCTTAATAGACGATACTTACCCTTAAATCGGGTTATCCTTAAACGCCTCTTATCACAAACTGGGATTCATTCCCATGATCCACACACTCCATATCCTACAACATATAACATTCCTCACATAACAAACATAACAACACTTTTGCACGTTTCAACGTGTACCTCATAACATCCCAATAGATATTGCATCACAAACAAAACACATAACATAACGGGAATGGTTCTCTTAGGAACCGACCCAAACATTGTTTATACACTGGTGAGTCTAGAGAATGTTGCCAGTCTCATGATAAGCTCGTTACATAACTCGTTACCGTCTCGTTAAATGAACGGATAACTTAGCACAAGGTGTCTCAGATATAGTGATCCAAGCACACCGAACAAACATAACATAGTATGCCCCTGTGGCCCGACGTGAGTCAGTAATAGCCTTGGTTAAGCTAAAGGGAAGGTTGGGAACCAAATTGGAAAACAACCATAACATACGGAGAGGATCGAACCTGCTATGACAACGACCCCCATACTCACACGCGTGGCCGGAACAGACCGGACTCCTCACTCCCCCCGTTAGCACTTGTCAGAAGTTCATCATTGAACTTAGTTAAACAATCACAACATTGGGTTAAGTCTTGTTAGACACACAAGGGAAGGGAGAGTCATACATTCATACACCAACATCATACACAAACATTACATAACTAACTCACGCATAGCCGTGGTTAGAACGTTCCTTAGTCAGAAACGTTATCACCGGATACCGTTCTCCTACGTTTACCTAATAGTGGTTAACTAGCCCTTCAAGCGCATTCGAGGTTACCGGTATCGGCACATAAACATACAATAACAATAACGACTGTAAACTCGTTTCATGATTTATCTCATAACGTGGCAAACATACAGAAAAACACATTGGCATACAAGCCGGTGTAATCCGGTAGGACACAGGTTGCAAGAAAACCATACCTGTCACCGGAGTCCACTTTACCACGTCCACGTATGTTCCTGAGCAATTCTCGAACAACTGATAACATTACATTGTACTTTTATTAACATCGGGGTAGCATGATTATTTAATGTCTAATGCTTAACTTTTCCCCGTTAACTTAGTTACATAACTTCACTTTTTAACTTGTTTTACTTTTACATTTTAATTACATCCTTTTCCCCACTAAATTGTCATTATAACTCACCTAACATGACTTAAACACTTTAATCATTACTAATCAATCCCCATCATTACCATATCATTTCATAACCTTAAACAACATTTTGGTCCGACCGACCTTACCGACCAACTTGTCCAAGTTCGGTCCATTCCAGAACACATTTCCGTCAAAATTTTCTACTTCCGACCGACCTTGTAGTTTCGGTCGCATGTTCGGTCTATTCCCGAGAGTTTTTTCCCTTTGAAAATTTAGCCTGACCGAACTTGCCAATCCGGTCCGATGTTCGGTCGTTCCAGTACTCAATCCGTACACAAAATCAAGCCCGACCGACCTTGCAAGTCCGGTCCCCAAGGTCGGTCCATTCCAGAAGCAATTCTGCAGAGGTAAACTGGGCTCGACCGACCTTGGCAAGTTCGGTCGCAAGGTCGTCTGCCCCAGACCTTTATTTTCCATTGCCCATTTAACTCAAACTTCACCTCAGATCCTAATATGTCCTAAACCTCATTGGGCACTTCAACACATCATTAGCCATGTACTAAACTCTCCAAATCACACACCAAAAGCCATCTTATCATTCACAAATTCCTTACAAAATTCTTAGCATTTGGAATGTTTCCTCCTTAAGATTCCTAGGTGGTATTTCACCAATAATGACCATATTACCAAGGTGTTTCCTCTGCACCTTAACATCATCTCTCAAACTTTTTTTCTTACTAACTAAATCTCCTTTTCACATCTTACCTAAACATCACTTCTTCCTGTCATCACATTCCTAAACCTTAAAACAACTCTCCAAGACTTAAATACATTCTCAAAACACACATTGAATTCCTAGAACTTCCAGATAATACTAATTCCTTGCATCACTCTAAATCACCTTATACATGTTTCTTCTCAAGTAAACATTTATTCACCTTTAACACTTCCTAGTTCACCAAAACTTACTTAAAACACTTAGAACTTCTTACACATTTCCCAAATTTTGCCAAGCTTCTTGTATATACTCACATCCAACACTTAGGTTTTTACCTTATTCCATTCAAGAACACCTAAAATACATCAAACACATTTTATACACAACTTCACACATTTAGCACTACATCACAATATAGTGCATAACTTAAATTGCTTGGCACTTAGGCCCTTAAAAAATGGCTCTTAGGCCCTTAACTTGCATAAACCTTAAACACTGAATTTCCCACATAAATAATGCCTTTGACCTGTAAATACATACACCAAGACATATGTTCTTTTACTAGTCTCTTAAGAACACTTTACTAAGTCATTCACCATTTGTCTTAGGTAGTTTTTTTAACAGGCATTATAAGCTCATTTCTCCTAAGGCATTAAACAACATTAGGTTAGTACATTACCTCTTTTCCAAACAAACTTCTTTCTCGTTTCCTTATAAAACCGGTAAGGTATTTGATTCCTTGTCAAGTTCTATACATTGTACAAACAACATAATGAGTATTCAAGCTTTAAGCTTCATCTCATTGTAAACCCTAGATTTACATTGTTTCAAAAACATTAATGTACTTGTTTTACCTTGATCTTTGAAGAGGGTTTGAATATCTATGAAGAGAGGACTCCACCTAGTCCATAAGAGATTGGAATGAGCTAGAACAAAGTCACACAAAGAGCTCCATCAATGAGTATTCGGTCAACAACAAAACTGGAGGAAACTTGATTTTTCTTTGAGATTCCTTACCTAGAAGCAAAGGAGATCAATAATATGTGGAAAGACAAGCTCAAGCTCCTTCAATGGTGGAACTCCATGGCACGAAATGGGCTTTGAAGTTTTGAGAAGATAGAAATGAAGAGCTTGATGAGAGGAAGAGCATGGTGGTGTGGTTTTTTGATTTGGATAAGTGAGCTAGATTTTACAAGAGATCAAAGATGGACTTCCATGGTGGTGGTGGTATTACCGTGAGAGAACAGCAAGAAGGGAGGAAGGAGAAGGTTGGAACCGTGTGAAATGAGAAAGGAAGTGAGAATGAAGATAGACTTGCTTTTTAGAAGATATTTGTAACTTTAAAGCAAATAGTACCTTAAACTAGTCATTCTTTACTTATTTGATATGTTAACAAGAGTGGTGAGTCACCACACTTAAAAACCGGCCCCCATATACTAAGAAGGGTATAATAGTCTTTTTGACCAACTTAATTACTTATAACAACATATGTTACAAACTAGCTTATAAAAGTTACTATTCATAAAAACAAGGCACATAGAAGTGAAATTTTGATTTCCCATTGATATAGACTTCCAAATGTGATACTATATAGTACACATGTTAATTAAAGAGTAATGATGGACATCTAGCCAATAAAACTCATTTACAAGACAATTTTTCAAAAACGTGTTTAAGACTCCTTAAAGCACATTTTGTGTTTAACTTGTTTTCAAGCTGGGTTTTCTTTGGTAATTGATTTAATATGCTCATTAACATTTATAAGGTATAGGTATGACCATTAGGTCTTTTACAAATTTATCCCAAGCTTAGAGCACATTTTGCTCTATTGACTTAAGGTATTTTCTTGTGTTTTGTTTGGTTTATTGTCTACCAAGGTTTCCTGAAGACTTGATTAGCCTTATAACATCATAATTAAATATTATTAAGACTTGGTAGGCTCTTTGGATCCTAACCAAGTTCACTCATAGCTTAGAGCATGTTTTTGCTCAAACTGCATCTTAGCGTTTTATTGCATTTACTATGGTTTAAATTGTTCACTGATGTTTCTAAGGCACTTTTAGCCTTTATATAACATAGTTTGATATTTAAACCACATATCAAGGTTTGGGGTATTTCAATCTACCCCCCTTAAAAGAACTTCGTCCTCGAAGTTCACATTTCTCACACATCCTTAGACTAGAATACGGGGATTACTTACAGAGATAAAACTTCCATAACCAAATACACTTTACATCACAACCTCGGACTTGATGGTCCGGGCAACACATTCACATCCATACATAACATACATATTCACATGATAACCTCAGGCTCAATGGTCCGGGTATCTTAACAACATTACACATACATAAACCCTTTGATCACTGGTCTTGGGTAACATAACAACATCTAGACACATAGGTCTATGTAACACAACACATTTAGACTCATAGGTCTTGATAGCATATACTTTAGGAGATCAAAGTCAAAATAACATATCACATACCAAACAACATGTCATAGCATGTATAACAATCAAAAATATCTTTGATTCACTATGATCCCGCAGAACCCGGTCGCGATGGACACCTTCCGTCCCGTGCCTTTGGGAGATTAAAAACAATCACTTAAATTTAAAATTTCCTTGTGAGGTTAAGTAAGAGAACTTTAATTTTGTAAAGTATCTATCAACGTTTTATAAATACCAATTGAAAATCCTTTTGAAAAAACACACAACTCCAAGTCCAACTTAAGCTCTTTGCTTCTTTCTTAGCGTGGTTATTTGTGACCACTTGTAGGGAGTTTCAAGAGTCATCCAACCCTGATGTGATCAGCATCAGTGTTGAACTATCCTTCCACCCCAATTTGTGTTCGGCTTCCCTTGATCACATGCAAATCAAGTTCCACCTCCCACTTCATTTTCAAGCATCAATTAAATCACTCATTTCCAATTTTCTATATTTTAAATCATTCTAGTCATGATCATAACATCTCCAATGGATAGGACTCCGCCTATCAGTTACCTCCATTTACTTTAATGTTGTTACCTAGGGAACCTTATTCTCACTAGGTTCTATGTCAGTATCATGCCCTTTCATGAATAACTATATAGTATATATACACATATATTTTATCAAAATACAAACACACAGTTTCACATTTATACACTGTCGGGGTTTTTCCCCGGGAGTTTCTCTACTCCCCACACTTGTACTATCACTCACAACGGTTAATAAATCAACACACTTATCACTACGGTATTCGCAACTTCTGTGCGCAATTACCACAATTAAACCATGAATAAATGCGTATGTTTACATAACACACACACCAATCATCAAAACAAATGATTTTGTGCTATGCACAACATAAATCACGTACACTTGTACGGTAATACACACTAAGTGGTTTGCGCTCTACCCCCTTAAAAGGGATTACGCCCACGTAATCAATCACTAAACATTGGCTTAAAATGTTCTGCCGTCGTGAAGTGGTTTAACTTCCACGCGGTCTATTACACAATGGATTCTGATTAGAGGATCTTAACCATATTGGCGGTTTAGTTCCTAAACCAAGAATTCTCATTGGAGTTTGTTTAAACTCTTAGTTGGTTTCGATTCTGGCCTGTTAGGCTTCTAGGCGTTAATAATTAGCCATTCACTCATGTTCACCATGCACATTCAACACTTGAATCACTGGCTCACTAGTTTCTGCTGCGAAACTCTAATAACTGTAGAGCTTAATTGCCCCCTTTTGTTATTCTTACTGTATTGTACATCCCCAATTGTCACCTTCATCTTGGTAACAATGGTTTCTCAACCGACGCGTGGTATCTCTTACCGTTAGCGAATTCGGTGAGTTATACACTTTCTATCCATTTCCATAACAATTTACTGTGTATACAACTATGTATTTCACAATGATTGACTTGTTATTGTCGGTTGAGATTGAGCTACTACCTAGTATGTAGTGCTCTCTCAGCTATTTACAATATTTGTGGTATATTCCATACTGCTATTTGGCAGTTAGTGCTACTGTAGTCACTTACTGTTAATCATGTCTCCACATTTGGTTTTGTACAGTACTCCTTTATTGGTGCGGCCTTGCATTTCCTATGCATCGGCCATTATAACATTATTGCTCCCCAATTAACATGTTTCCAATTCCTAGCTATCCCACTCGATCATTACTGCGCAAGTGCCATACCAAAACACTCAGTCATACAGAGTGCAGAGGCGTAAACTCTTGACAGTAAATCCCTTATGCGATTCGCCATGGAATTCACACTGAACTCCTCATCACACAGTACCTATCACTGGCTTATTGCCCAGTCTGTTTAATATCGCTTATTTTGCATCTCCACTGAGTTTAACTCATAACTGGTCTTATCTGCTACACTATCGTTTAACAATACTTATACAACGGTCGCTTACTGCGCACCGTGCTCTTACTCCTTGTATAACATCAGCTTACATAGTATTTACTGTCACATTAACTTCCACACATATACTAGTATTATTCACATTATGGTTCGTCACTCATTTGGATGACTACTGAATACTCCTGGAGCGTTGCTCACTCGAGTCTCAAACCGATGTTACTTAGCTCGGTGCTTCACTTTATACACACATACTACTGCAGAAAGGATTTATCGTGAGTGATTTAGAAGAGGTGTAGTTGTTAAAAGAAAGAAATTAATACTCAAAATATCCGTCGGGCTGCAAATTTAAAACCCGGTCGTAGTAGTGTAGAAGACTGAAGCGGCCGGGGTCAAACCGTGGGACTTATAGCGAGCTAAAGTAGTACCTAAGCTTGTCACAAAAGGGGGGAAGTTAATTGACTTGTTTTTAGAGAATTAAATGAGCAGATTAAATTACTGAGTGCAGATGAATTAAATGGAACTCCGGGTTCAGGTTTTATATAATCTGATTAATTATGCTATCTCTTCCGGTTTAATAAATTAGTTTGGCAAATTCCTGTTTTTATCCTAAGGACTAAGTCATAGACCCTTAAGAACTCGTTTACCAGAAAATGCTCGGTCTAATCAAGGTTCGAGCAGTACTATGTAAACGGACGTTAAATTCGAGGAATTATAATTGCATCTGTAAATACTAACTTATTAAAATAATAAGTTTCTCCAGATTTACGGCTTAAATAACCTGTCTATTTATCACCTGGTCTGATCAAAATAGACTTAGGAAAACATTTTAATAAATTCATGTAATTTATTAAAATGGTGAGAGAAATCCTTTAAGCGTAACAAACTGTATTTATTAAAACCGGTAAAAATATTGATTACATAATTAAACAAACCATAATTAAAAACCTTGCCCGGAGCAAATCCTCCTTAGCCAGACATATAACTGGTAATAAATCTGACAGAGGTTGGACGTAATAAAAGCACGGAGACGTGATTAGTGAATGGAGAAATGGAGAGGTCGAAGAGTGAAACATGTACGTAGGTTAATATAAGTGAAGTGGGTGAATTTGAGAATTTAGAGAACTGGGGTATGAGATGTACGTGAGTGTTAATGGAAGAGAATGAATGAGGTGAGAATGAGTGATTTTCTGGTTTTCTCCGTGCACTCGTACAAGGCTGTAGGAATGGGTATTTATAGAAGAAAATGAAGAGTAGTCTTCCGTAGATATTTGCAGTTGATTGCCCACTTGAGTGCTTCATTGATTGAAGCATTGATTGCTTCATTCATTTATTGCAGGGGACAGTGGCGAAATGCGGGAGCGATTTAAGGTAGGCAGTGGTCGGAGTAGATAGATAAGGTGAAGAGACGACTGCGCGAAGAAGAAAACTAGTCCGGCGTCCATTTTAGTCTTGACCGCGTCGAAGACCGCCTGGCGGTTTGGTGTGTGGTGTCCGCCTGATAAGTTGCGGTAGTGGTAGTGTTGTCCGCGTGGTAACGGGGCGGACAAGAGTGAGGAGACCGCTAGGCGGTTGCATGAGAGGAGTCCGCGAGGTAACGGGGCGGACAAGAGTGAGACGTCCGCTAGGTAACGGGGCGGACAAGAGTGAGACGTCCGCTAGGTAACGGGGCGGACAAGAGTGAGACGTCCGCTAGTGGTTCCGCCTCTTTAGAGGCGGTTGTGTGTGAGAGGACCGCCAGGCGGTTGTATATGAGGTGACCGCCTGATATGGGGCGGTTGAAGCCTTGACCGTGGCCCATTTTCCTTCGAACTTTGACCGGCTCTAGATTCTTCATTTGGACTCCGTTTTCTGAGCCGTTTGCGTCTACGCGTTCGTCTCTTTGTCTACTTCACTCCCGGCTTGGTTTCCTCATGTTAAACCAATAATTTTGTGAGATAAATAATAAATATAAACTAGAGGAAAACTAACCGAAGTGGAGAAATGAGCAAGAAAAGTGCTGATATTAAACATGAAATACACCTATAAAACATGCTCATTTTGACACTTATCACACCCCCACACTTATCTTTTGCTTGTCCTCAAGTAAAACCATGTACCTAAGCAAGTAGGAAATGCTCAATACTAACAAATATTATTATGAAGGGTAGGATAAAAAAGTCAATAGTTTATGATCTCTAAAACTTATTGAGGAGTGTGAAAAATTATCTGCTGGTGGCATAGGTGTGCTCAAGGCGAAAACAAAATAGAATTTCGGGGTATGATCTAAGGTACTTCAATGTTTCTTTTATTTTGGTGATTCCGAGAACTTTTACCATGGCCAACTTTTCTCAAGAATGGGCATTGAGGAGAAAATAAAAGGAAGAAAAGATTTATGCATTTGCTTCACTTTTGCATGAGGGATGAGAAAATGTAGGCATAATGCCTTTGTAATTAAGAACACTCAACTCTCTTTTGTTGGTTACCAATGGTGTCTCGAAAGTCCCTTATTATTGTATTCTTTTTTTTTTTAAACATAGAAATACCCCTTAGCAATCCCTAAGAGAGAAGACTGAAAGAAACCCTGAGCAATAAAATCCAACCAATTTGCAGATTATTTGGTCACACCGCATATAAATATGCTCCTCAAAAGTAATCAAATGTCAAATTTTGAAAAAATTTTGTACCCTTTATCCTACAATTCATAATAGTATTAGTTTTTAAAGAGAACAACCTACATTAGCAAAGTACATAATTCAATTAGAACAAATGCGAGGTAAGCAGAAAAATAAGCAGAGAGACTTAACAAATTTTAAGCATTTTAGATGTCCTAGGTTCTTCCCCCACACTTTAGCTCAAGCAATGCCCTCATTGCGTAGATGAAATTAATAGGGCAAGCAAAGTAAAGGAAAGAGTGTACTCCCCAGATTTCGTAGAGTGTGTAGAGCTCCCCCACACTTGAGTGTTGCTGTGGAATGTCATGAATTGAACCTGTAAAGAGTATTCTACACAGAGAAGAACTCAAGTGAAGCCTGCATTTTATTATAGCAAATAAAAGGGAAATATAGTACAAAAAGGAAAAAAAACATATTAAATTAAAGGAAAGTTAAAGATAGATAGTGGGTTGCCTCCCACCGAGCTGCCCGGGTTTAACGTCTCTAGCTAGACGTATTTGACCAAGTTTTAGTTTGGAGAAGATTCTGAGGGCGAATTGTCCTGCTGTTCTTGGACAAAATAAGTTGCAGATAGGTTAGTTGAAATATTGGAATGAGAATTATACCTTTTAAGACGTGCCCCGTTGACCTTGAAAGTTTCGCCTTGTTTGTTCTGGAGTTCAAAGGCACCGTACGGGGTCACACTAACAATTTGAAAAGGGCCGGCCCAATGTGACTTGAGCTTCCCTGGGAAAATCCTTAATCTCGAGTTATATAAGAGAACCCAATCACCAACTTCGAATTCCTTCTTGAGGATCATCCTGTCGTGGAACTTTTTGGTGGCCGGAACGATTAATAACCAGCCCTTCCTTTCTCTACGTAAGCCAGCATGGCGTTAACTTCTGGATCCTCCATCTTTTCTTCTAGAGAAGTAAGTAATACTTGCTCTAGGGGTTCAGTTTCAGCTTCCTGGATGGAAGATGGAAAATACGTGTCCTCTCTGTAGCAAAATCGCCTTCCTCCTCCTCGTCATCTGTGAATCCCACCGTCTTAGCATGAGGAGAAAAGTTTGAGCTTTTCTTCATCATTTTCTGCATGTCGAATTCGATCGTCTCATCTTCGTACCGAAGAGTGATTTTCCCGTCGTGGACGTCAATGATAGCTTTGGCGGTACTTAGAAACGGTCGACCTAGAATCAGGGGAACCTCGACATCGTCATCCATTTCTAGAATGACGAAATCAGCTGGAAAGATGAAGCGAGACACTCCAACTACCAAATCTCGGACTATGCCCATGGGTTTGATCTCTGATCTGTCTGCTAGTTGGAGTTTAAAAGGAACCGGTTGCATTCTCCTCCTTTAACTTTCAGAAAGGTGGCGTATGGCATGATATTAATGCTGGCTCCTAGGTCGCATAGACCACTTCCACAATCCACCCCACCTATAAAGCACGGGATCACGGGATTTCCCGGATCTGTTTGTTTAGGAGGGAGTGCTCGAAGAAGGGCTGCAGAACACTCCTCTGTCAGGTGCACTGTCTCTTTTCCAGGTTTCTTTTTCTTCTTCGTCAAGAGATCCTTGAGGAATTTTGCATAATTAGGCATCTCTTGCAAAGCATCGATCAGAGGTATGTCGAGGGTCAGCTTCTTGAAAATGCTCAAGAACTTGGAGAACTGCTCATCAAGATGTTTCTTTTTCATTCTGTTTGGGAACGGGAGTTCACTGTTTTTATGAGTGGAGGTTGGGATGTCGATGGTAATTCGAGATGGAGGTGGAGTAACAGGAGTAGGAATTTGAATTTCTGAGGGAGGTAAAGTTGGGTTGGTGGTTTCATCAACATTGATATAGGAATCTTCAAGATTTTCTTTTTCTTTTCCTTTGCTGGTGGCAAGTTCCCTTCCACTCCTTAAAGAGACTGCACACAAGTTTGTTGTTTGTGATGTGCCATCGTCTATAAGGACTGAATTTGCTTGTTCCTTCGGATTGGGATTTGTTTGTGAAGGGAATTGACCAGGTGGTCTTTGTTGAGTGAGTAGCTGTTGGATTTGAGATTGCAAGGCTTTTTGGTCTTTGCGCAGAGCTGCGACCTCTTCTTGCGTATCTCGTGATTTACCCATCATCGCCTTAAACATCTCCTGCATCTGAGACATATCAGACTCAGGATTCGAAGGAGGTGGAGCTGGTCGGCTCGATGAAGCTTCGTTGCCATAAGGCTGTTGTTGATATTGCCTTGGGCCTCCTTGGAAATTGGACTGAGGTCTGTAATTTTGGGATGTTTGTAGGGTATGTGGGTTTTGGATATTTCCGGTGTTTGAGTAGCTAAGGTTGGATTGCATGTTACGTTGCCATGGTTGTCGATATCCTGAATTGTTGGTGATGTAGTTTGCTTCCTCCGCTGCTTTCATTTCTTGTAGTTGGGGGCATTGTTCATAATCATGAGGTCCGCAACATTGCGTACAAGAATTGTTGGAGTTTGAGATTGAGGAGCATAGCCTGGAGGGGTAGTAGGTGGTCGGGAAATCATCGATTTAGCTTGCTGAGGGAAGGAATTCATAGCCATCTGTTCGACCACTTTCTGTAGAGTGCTCACTTTTGTTGCTTGCTGAGCGTTGCTTTCCATGAGTTGCTCATGGCTTCTCATGAGCTGGTCGAATTTGTTATCACTCTCCCCAACATGATATAATCCTGGAGTACCGCTCCTTGATCCACCGGAGGCCCAGTCTCTAATTTCCTCACAGAGAGACTCCATGCTGTTCAGAAATTGTGCTCCCGGCTTTTTCAGAATGTCAGCCCCTAACGAAGATAACACCATTGTTCTGCACGGACCGATCAAGCCCTTGTAGAACAATTGTGATAATTGTTCCTTCGTCAGACCGTGGTGAGGACAAGTGAGTAGTAGACCTTTGAAACGGTCCCAAGTTTCACAAATATTCTCCGACCCTGGTTGCTTAAAATTATAAATTTCAGCAATCATCTCCAAAGTTCGGCTCGGAGGTAGGAATTTGTCATAGAACTTGGTGGCCATGTCGTCCCAGGTAACAATGGTACCCGGTGTTAAGCTATGATACCACTTGCTCGCGTTTCCCGTCAGGCTGTGTGGGAATAATGACAATCTTGCATATTGAAGTACTGCGTCGGTTGCAGTAAGGCTATTGGCATGTTGTAAGAATTTTGTAACATGTAACAGGGCTTCGTCTGGACTGGTGCCATCAAACATGCCCAGCTCCTTCACACATCGAATCTGATGATATGGCTTCAGCTTTTGCCACTCTTCGTATTCGGATGGGCTGAGGTGAGGAAGGACGATAGCAGGCTGTTGTCCTTGGTTAGACGGCCTGTTGATATTTCTAACCGTTGCTGGTGTAGCTGCCATGTTAGCTTCCGGGTCAGAATCTATCACTGTGTTGGTAATGTTCTGTTGAGTTCGTCTCTGCCTGAGATTGCGCAGAAAGGTTCTCTCGATTTCTGGGATGTAACCAACCGTGTGATTAATATTCTCTGGGAGGCTCTGTGACCTGGTGAAAGGCATACACCACTCAAAACAGAGAAAAGAACTGGTTATACGTTAGAATAATAAAAATGTTAGGAATTAGTAGACAGAAATTTAAAGTTAGTAGTTAGTATACAAGGGAACGAAATGACAATGGAACGAAATGACAGAAATTTAAAGTTAGTAGTTAGAGACAAGGGAACGAAATGACAATGGAACGAAATGACAGAAATAAATAACAATAATATTAACAAATGTCAGAAGTCCGATGTCCAAAATTAGATGTCCAAGTCAGATCAGAAGTCCGAAGTCCGATGTCCAAATCAGATGTCCGAGGTTATATGTCCGAAATTGGATTAACAGTTTTTTTTTTGAATTTTATTATTTAATTATTTTAGTAGATTAACAGATTATTGTAATAAAACAGGTGAATTAACCGGGCTTAGGGACTAGATTAAATCAAGTCCCCGGCAACGGCGCCATTTTGCAGAATGGATTTATCGTGAGTGATTTAGAAGAGGTGTAGTTGTTAAAAGGAAATTAATACTCAAAATATCCGTCGGGCTGCAAATTTAAAACCCGGTCGTAGTAGTGTAGAAGACGAAGCGGCCGGGGTCAAACCGTGGGACTTATAGCGAGCTAAAGTACTCTAAGCTTGTCACAAAAGGGGGGAAGTTAATGACTTGTTTTTAGAGAATTAAAAGAGCAGATAAATTACTGAGTGCAGATGAATTAAATGGAACTCCGGGTTCAGGTTTATATAATCTGATTAATTATGCTATCTCTTCCGGTTTAATAAATTAGTTTGGCAAATTCCTGTTTTATCCTAAGGACTAAGTCATAGACCCTTAAGAACTCGTTTACCAGAAAATGCTCGGTCTAATCAAGGTTCGAGCAGTACTATGTAAACGGACGTTAATTCGAGGAATATAATTGCATCTGTAAATACTAACTTATTAAATCATAATAAGTTTTCTCCAGATTTACGGCTTAAATAACCTGCCTATTTATCACCTGGTCTGATCAAAATAGACTTAGGAAAACATTTTAATAAATTCATGTAATTTATTAAAATGGTGAGAGAATCCTTTAAGCGTAACAAACTTATTTATTAAAACCGGTAAAAATATTGATTACATAATTAAACAAACCATAATTAAAAACCTTGCCCGGAGCAAATCCTCCTAGCCAGACCATATTAACTGGTAATAAATCTGACAGAGGTTGGACGTAATAAAAGCACGGAGACGTGATTAGTGAATGGAGAAATGGAGAGGTCGAAGAGTGAAACATGTACGTAGGTTAATATAAGTGAAGTGGGTGAATTTGAGAATTTAGAGAACTGGGGTATGAGATGTACTGAGTGTAATGGAAGAGAATGAATGAGGTGAGAATGAGTGATTTTCTGGTTTTCTCCGTGCACTCGTACACGGCTGTAGGGAATGGGTATTTATAGAAGAAATGAAGAGTAGTCTTCCGTAGATATTTGCAGTTGATTGCCCACTTGAGTGCTTCATTGATTGAAGCATTGATTGCTTCATTCATTTATTGCAGGGGACAGTGGCGAAATGCGGGAGCGATTTAAGGTAGGCAGTGGTCGGAGTAGATAGATAAGGTGAAGAGACGACTGCGCGAAGAAGAAAACTAGTCCGGCGTCCATTTTAGTCTTGACCGCGTCGAAGACCGCCTGGCGGTTTGGTGTGTGGTGTCCGCCTGATAAGTTCGGTAGTGGTAGTGTTGTCCCTGGTAACGGGACGGACAAGAGTGAGGAGACCGCTAGGCGGTTGCATGAGAGGAGTCCGCGAGTAACGGGGCGGACAAGAGTGAGACGTCCGCTAGGTAACGGGGCGGACAAAGTGAGACGTCCGCTAGGTAACGGGGTGGACAAGAGTGAGACGTCCGCTAGTGGTTCCGCCTCTTTAGAGGCGGTTGTGTTGAGAGGACCGCCAGCGGTTGTATATGAGGTGACCGCCTGATATGGGGCGGTTGAAGCCTTGACCGTGGCCCATTTTCCTTCGAACTTTGACCGGCTCTAGATTCTTCATTTGGACTCCGTTTTCTGAGCCGTTTGCGTCTACACGTTCGTCTCTTTGTCTACTTCACTCCCGGCTTGGTTTTTCCTCATGTTAAACCAATAATTTTGTGAGATAAATAATAAAATATAAACTAGAGGAAAACTAACCGAAGTGGAGAAATGAGCAAGAAAAGTGCTGATATTAAACATGAAATACACCTATAAAACATGCTCATTTTGACACTTATCAACTACTAAGCTAACTGCTCTCCTTCAATAATAACATCGTCCATCCTTAACATATTTCTTGAACTTGATTTACATAACTACCACTCCTGCGGTCTCACAATATCGAGAGGTATCCCCACTCTTAATGCAGTGGTTCGTTCTCCACTCTATTCACTTATATAACATAAACTTTTGCAATTAATCTAATTTACATAACATATGTTGCTTGTGGCTTACAAGCCTTATTGCCTTGAGCTGCGCTCATTGTAGGCTGTCCACATACATGTACTTCTTTGTACAACATCACCTAGTTTGGATATCATATTGAGCTCCATGACAAGGTCGTTGCATTCCGTTTCCTTTCATGGGATGCCCTTTAAGGTTTGTCAGTCCGTCTCCTGACAACTTATGTCTAAACTGGGTGTTAGTTTCAACCCTCGTGTTTCTATCAGGCCATTTCCTGCATCAACTGTTGATGCGAACACCCTTCAAGGATTGCTCCTGGGTGTTGCTAAGTTATGCTTTTACATCTGGTTCACACTTATTGGTACATTCAGTTAGCCACGCCTTTTTGCGTTCTTAATTGGTTATTATCATTATCTTCTTCTGTGAAGATCAACACTTCCTGGTAGTGTAGGTACTCATTCTTGGAGTTTCATCCCGTCCATTGCACATTAATGTGTCCACATTAGGCATCTGCCTTGCCATGTATAGGCTGGGTCACCGTTCCAGCTATCATGTTTATCCCTGAGGATCCTTAAGATGTATACGATGTCTTTACATTACAGTTAGTGCACTTCGCACCTCCTGACTCTTAAACATTTCCTTGGAAGGAATTCACTAATCCTTCTAATCTCGTTATCTTAACTGAGTTCCTTAACTTCAACCATTCTTGGTAATTCCTAGTTCTTGTTGATTTATACTGCTGACCGTAGAACGAAGTCGACTACTTCCCGTGTTTCGGACTCCACTCGTATACATATGTGGGGTACCATACTGGTACATTGCTACCTACCCAACTAACCCATAAGTAGGTCTGTCAGGCCCACAAGCTCCTATCGGAGTGCGGTCGTCCCACAATTCAGTTGGTACACTCGTAGTGTCCGTCACACGCCTAGGTGAAGCATTCTGTTGTCAACTCCCTTATATTGTCCCGTGACAATATTCATTCCTTGCTTCCCGAACTTAATCGAGGGAAAGTTTATCCACTGTTGTATCTTTATCAACTGCCCTTGGGTTTTTACTGGTTTGGTTTAAAAGGAGGTTAGGAAGAAGTGTTGGTTTGAAAGAAAATCTGGTTTTGAAAAGAAAAGGGTTTGAATAAATCTGAGTTGAAAGAAAATTTTCATGGTTTCACAACATCTTCTTACCTTAACCAAGTCTAGCTTCTTGCTGACTGGTGTACTTCCAATTACAGAGGTTAGGCTAACAGGCCCTTCCACTGTTATGACGATCACATTTAACCTTATGGTACTTTACCAAGTACTTGTAGTGGTTATAAATTTCCCGAACAGCCCTGTTATAGCAGCACTTGCTATGGCAAGTGCGCCATGCTAACTGGCTATCGGTTTAACACATACCGGTTGTGGTATTGTTTTTATCCGCACTGTCATCAGTGGCCTTGTTGGCCCTTACTGATCTTACTGTCTCGATAATAACTCTCTGGGTAACTTCAACTTCTCACTGTCTTCATATGATAATCATTAACTAGGGTGTTTCCCACTCTGGGAGACCCCTTTTACTTAGTATTGTATCCTCTTTGTAGCCCGTTCCACGTATTTGTCGTGGTTGCTGAGACTTGTCTCTTGTTTGGGCACTACGTTGTAGTTCCCTTGTCGGTTGGTATACCGTTGGTGTATTATTTATCAACTGTGGTTCCGTAGACACTTGTCTCGGTTTTCAGTAATCCAATTCTTGCCTGTTGCACGGTTAGTGCGTTGCAAGCTGGTTATTCTCGACTGCTCGGCATGTCGACCCAGGTTGCCGAAAATTTCATTCTCTTTTATGTAGGATTGTCCATTCTTCACTGTTTAAATGCAGTTGATATTGTTCAGATGGAGACCGTCTCTGGGATTCCCAGTTTTTGGGATCAACCGTATGACAGGTTCTCCGTACTCACAGTGGTACTTAATAACAGCCAGATCGGGTATTCCCGAGTAAGAGAGGACTTCCATCTCTCTGGCGTTCTTTCCCAAGCTATAAAACAGGGGTTGCGGAGGGTGGGATGGATATTGTAGGTTTCCTGTATTCACTGGTAATTCCTATCTAGCGTATCTCTCACGCTATCACTCAACCCTTAACCCAAAGTACTTAAATCCTAACTCGGTACTTCCTAAGCTCGGTAATTCAGTCATCAGAGCGATACTTCGCTCTGATACCACTTTTTGTAACACCCCGTCCAAACAACATACACACTTAACAACAAACTGCAGCGGAAAACAAACTTCAACACATACTTAACTTCTTGGTGTTACACGCCGTTAACCACCCACGTGGCTAACAAGGCTAATACATATACATTGTACCGGTCTGATGGGCTAAATTCCCGAGCGACTACACATTACTATCCCTTTCCATTAACAACAACAACAACATAGACCTTTCAACTGTACCGAGTATTCACAAACTGATGCCGATAACAGTTTCGGTCTTACTACGCCTACTGTATATATACATTTAAATGATTACCCATGTACAACGACTACCCGTCCTACTCTCGAACGGCTTCCATCACTTCGTACCTGAAATAAGAAAAGAAGAGAAAGGGTGGCCCCCAAGGGGCTCAGCACCTTTGCTGGTATGGTAATCCGCAGCCCACATGCTACCGGGCCACGCACAACTAATTGTCGTCTTAGCATGCGATTGATTATATTTAAATCGTGCATGCAACTGTAAACACACAACACATAATCATTTCGCCTCAACGGGCTCAACAAACGGATAATATATCCTTACTCAATAAGTCACTCATGGTATTCATTATCCCTAGAGTGTTCCTCCTCTAATGGAGCTACTTCCTTAATAGACGATACTTACCCTTAAATCGGGTTATCCTTAAACGCCTCTTATCACAAACTGGGATTCATTCCCATGATCCACACACTCCATATCCTACAACATATAACATTCCTCACATAACAAAACATAACAACACTTTTGCACGTTTCAACGTGTACCTCATAACATCCCAATAGATATTGCATCACAAACAAAACACATAACATAACGGGAATGGTTCTCTTAGGAACCGACCCAAACATTGTTTATACACTGGTGAGTCTAGAGAATGTTGCCAGTCTCATGATAAGCTCGTTACATAACTCGTTACCGTCTCGTTAAATGAACGGATAACTTAGCACAAGGTGTCTCAGATATAGTGATCCAAGCACACCGAACAAACATAACATAGTATGCCCCTGTGGCCCGACGTGAGTCAGTAATAGCCTTGGTTAAGCTAAAGGGAAGGTTGGGAACCAAATTGGAAAACAACCATAACATACGGAGAGGATCGAACCTGCTATGACAACGACCCCCATACTCACACGCGTGGCCGGAACAGACGGACTCCTCACTCCCCCCGTTAGCACTTGTCAGAAGTTCATCATTGAACTTTGTTAAACAATCACAACATTGGGTTAAGTCTTGTTAGACACACACAAGGGAAGGGAGAGTCATACATTCATACACCAACATCATACACAAACATTACATAACTAACTCACGCATAGCCGTGGTTAGAACGTTCCTTAGGTCGGAAACGTTATCACCGGATACAGTTCTCCTACGTTTACCTAATAGTGGTTAACTAGCTCTTCAAGCGCATTCGAGGTTACCGGTATCGGCACGTAAACATACAATAACAATAACGACTGTAAACTCGTTTCATGATTTATCTCATAACGTGGCAAACATACAGAAAAACACATTGGCATACAAGCCGGTGTAATCCGGTAGGACACAGGTTGCAAGAAAACCATACCTGTCACCGGAGTCCACTTTACCACGTCCACTTATGTTCCTCGAGCAATTCTCGAACAACTGATAACATTACATGTACTTTTATTAACATCGGGGTAGCATGATTATTTAATGTCTAATGCTTAACTTTTCCCCGTTAACTTAGTTACATAACTTCACTTTTTAACTTGTTTTACTTTTACATTTTAATACATCTTTTCCCCCACTAAATTGTCATTATAACTCACCTAACATGACTTAAACAACCTTATAACATCATTACTAATCAATCCCCATCATTACATATCATTTCATAACCTTAAACAACATTTTTGGTCCGACCGACCTTACCGACCGAACTTGTCCAAGTTCGGTCCATTCCAGAACACATTTCCGTCAAAATTTTCTACTCCGACCGACCTTGTAAGTTCGGTCGCATGTTCGGTCTATTCCCAGAGTTTCTTCCCTTTGAAAATTTAGCCTGACCGAACTTGCCAAGTCCGGTCCTATGTTCGGTCGATTCCAGTAACTCAATCCGTACACAAAATACAATCCCGACCGACCTTGCAAGTCCGGTCCCCAAGGTCGGTCCATTCCAGAAGCCAATTCTCGCAGGGTAAACTGGGCTCGACCGACCTTGGCAAGTTCGGTCGCAAGGTCGGTCTGCCCCAGACCTTTATTTTCCATTGCCCATTTAACTCCAAACTTCACCTCATATATCCTAATATGTCCTAACCTCATTTGGGCACTTCAAACACATCATTAGCCATGTACTAAACTCTCCAAATCACACACCAAAACCATCTTATCATTCACAAATTCCTTACAAAATTCTTAGCATTTGGAATGTTTCCTCCTTAAGATTCCTAGGTGGTATTTCACCAATAATGACCACTATACCAAGGTGTTTCCTCTGCACCTTAACATCATCTCTCAAACTTCTTTTCTTACTAACTAAATCTCCTTTTCACATCTTACCTAAACATCACTTCTTCCTTGTACATCAACATTCCTAAACCTTAAACAACTCTCCAAGACTTAAATACATTCTCAAAACACACATTGAATTCCTAGAACTTCCAAGATAATACCTAATTCCTTGCATCACTCTAAATCACCTTAATACATGTTTTCTTCTCAAGTAAACATTTATTCACCTTTAACACTTCCTAGTTCACCAAAACTTACTTAAAACACTTAGAACTTCTTACACATTTTTCCCAAATTTTGCCATAGCTTCTCTTGTATATACTCACATCCAAACACTTAGGTTTTTACCTTATTCCATTCAAGAACACCTAAAATCCATCAAACACATTTTTATACACAACTTCACACATTTAGCACTACATCACAATATAGTGCATAACTTAAATTGCTTGGCACTTAGGCCCTTAAATAACATGGCTCTTAGGCCCTTAACTTGCATAAACCTTAAACACTGAATTTCCCACATAAATAATGCCTTTGACCTGCAAATACATACATCAAGACATATGTTCTTTTTCTAGTCTCTTAAGAACACTTTACTAAGTCATTCACCATTTGCTCTTTAGGTAGTTTTTTTTTTAACAAGCATTATAAGCTCATTTCTCCTAAGGCATTAAACAACATTAGGTTAGTACATTTACCTCTTTTCCAAACAAACTTCTTTCTCGTTTCCTTATAAAACCGGTAAGGTATTTGATTCCTTGTCAAGTTCTATACATTGTACAAACCACATAATGAGTATTCAAGCTTTAAGCTTCATCTCATTGTAAACCCTAGATTTACATTGTTCCAAAAACATTAATGTACTTGTTTTACCTTGATCTTTTAAGAGGGTTTGAATATCTATGAAGAGCGGACTCCACCTAGTCCATAAGAGATTGGAATGAAGTTAGAACAAAGTCACACAAAGAGCTCCATCAATGAGTATTTTCGGTCAACAACAAAACATGGAGGAAACTTAATTTTTCTTTGAGATTCCTTACCTAGAAGCAAAGAAGATCAATAATATGTGGAAAGACAAGCTCAAGCTCCTTCAATGGTGGAACTACATGGCACCGAAATGGGGCTTTTGAAGTTTTGAGAAGATAGAAATGAAGAGCTTGATGAGAGGAAGAGAATGGTGGTGTTTGTTTTTGATTTGGATAAGTGAGCTAGATTTTACAAGAGATCAAAGATGGACTTCCATGGTGGTGGTGCTGTATTACCGTGAGAGAACAGCAAGAAGGGAGGAAGGAGAAGGTTGGAACCGTGTGAAATGAGAAAGGAAGTGAGAATGAAGATAGACTTGCTTTTTAGAAGATATTTGTAACTTATAAAGCAAATAGTACCTTAACTAGTCATTCTTTACTTATTTGATATGTTAACAAGAGTGGTGAGTCACCACACTTAAAAACCGGCCCCCATATACTTAGAAGGGTATAATAGTCTTTGTTGACCAACTTAATTACATATAACAACATATGTTACAAACTAGCTTATAAAAGTTACTATTCATAAAAACAAGGCACATAGAAGTGAAAATTTTGATTTCCCATTGATATAGACTTCCAAATGTGATACTATATAGTACACATGTTAATTAAAGAGTAATGATGGACATCTAGCCATATAAAACTCATTTACAAGACAATGTTTCAAAAACGTGCTTTAAGACTCCTTAAAGCACATTTTGTGTTTTAACTTGTTTTCAAGCTGGGTTTTCTTTGGTAATTGATTTAATATGCTCATTAACATATTTATAAGGTATAGGTATGACCATTAGGTCTTTTACAAATTTATCCCAAGCTTAGAGCACATTTGCTCTTATTGACTTTAAGGTATTTTCTTGTGTTTGTTTGGTTTTATTGTCTACCAAGGTTTCCTGAAGACTTGATTAGCCTTATAAAATCATAATTAAATATTATTAAGTCTTGGTAGGCTCTTTGGGTCCTAACCAAGTTCACTCATAGCTTAGAGCATGTTTTTGCTCAAACTGCATCTTAGCGTTTTATTGCATTTACTATGGTTTAAATTGTTCACTGATGTTTCTAAGGCACTTTTAGCCTTTATATAACATAGTTTGATATTTAAACCACATATCAAGGTTTGGGGTATTTCACTCCTCCTCAGTAAGAATACTTAAGGCACCTTCTGTCTCCTTAGCACAACCTAACAACAGAATCTGGGTAAGTGCTTTGGTATATGATGAGGTCTAAAGACATTCACTTTCATAACAATAATGCTTCATTGATGAGATGATCTCCTTTCAGATGTCCCAAAAACAATTACAACACTAGTACTTTCTAAAAGTCAAACTTAATCTTCCTGGTTTCATGTGAGTGGTGTTTATCACTGTCAAAGGTGTTGTGTTTAATTTTATCCTTTTAATTCCATGGTATAGCAACCTTGACTTTCCACCCATTATTAAAACATCTCCTGAATTCAATATGATTTTCTTTGCAAGGTCCACACGCTTCTACTCGCCATAAAGGAACTCTGCGTCATCTCCAGTTGACAAAGATAATACTGGTATCCCCTGTTCAAGGGACCCCTTTGTTTCATCATTGTCCTGATGTAGACCTAAACGGCCTCCTTCTTCATAGAAGTTGATGATATATAGATCAGCCCTTAGATTGGGAACTGGATCTTCTTCTAGCTGTTGAGCTGTATTAACTGCTTGTTCCACAATTTGCAAAACTTCTTCTGGGATTTTTGGTACTTGTGCTCCATCTCCATTTCTTGTATCCTGGTAGGTCTTTGAGTAAGGATTCCAATCCTTTCCTAAGCACATCATTTTCAGCTTCATCTTTGATCCTCATGGAAATTCTGGAGTGTAGAACCCTCCTGGTCCTGCTCCCAATTCTTGACATCTTCTGATGATTGCAATTTGTGTCTCCGGTGTTAGGTATCCTTTGAGTAATATCAAACCTGGTTGGATAACCTTACATTGTTCGTTCCCTGGTTCTTGTACTTTGATTATGTTTTCTTCCAGGGAGGGCGGTGAGGGGATAGGAAAGCATATCTTATAGCTTCCTACGTGGTTTAAATTTTTACTAGTGAGTCTTACTAATTCTTTCCTATGCAACTAGGCAATCAAGGCATGCAAGCACTCATTCACATCATCCATTGCTCAATATTAGGTTCACATGGGTTTAGGAGTACCTGGGTTGGTAGAAGGACCAGCCTCATCTGAGCGGTCCATGACATGCAGGGCGGGTCCCGATGCTGGGCCTTTGCCCTTATTTCCCTGAGCCTGGTTTGTTGGTGGAGGGCGAGTATCGCTAGCTCCATTCTTTTGGGTGGTGTTTGTCTTTGCTCCCGGGCGGTAGTTCCTGCTCTCCGGGTTCCGGATACATTCGAAGGCACGATGTCCGAATATCTGACAGTGGCGACACTGAACTTTCTCCCCTTGGCAGTCCACGCCGGGGTGATCCTTTCCACACTGTCTACAGTTGAAACGGCGGACATACTTCTGGCCCGTGTTTGAGCCAGATCCAGAACCTAATACAATCAAGGTCAATTATACATTCCAATGGTACTGAAGTAATCACAAAAGTCTCAAATTTAACTGTTTGATTAGAGTGCCTACCCTTAGATGGGTAGGTTTTCTGTGGAGTTGCCGCTCCGTAGGTTCCTGACTGGGGGTTCCCAGTAGTTTGGTTTCCCTTCCCTTGATAGGACCCCTGGCTTCTCTGATAGGGTTTATTCCTTCTGTTGGAGTTCCCCTGCTTGGCATCTTCGCCGCCAGGTCCATCCTTTCTCTTTTGGGAGCTCAAAGCATCCCTTCTCTTGCATGTAATCTCCACAAAGGAGGCAGCATGGTAACATTCCTGAAATCTCAAGGTGTAAATTTCCAAATCTCCCATGACGGAGTAATGGGTAATAAAATTCTATCTGGTCACATTTCTCCTGTTTTACCTGCAAGCTGGTGGGGATGATTGGTCCCATCCCAAACTGGAGTCGAGGGCTCAGTCCCCCGTAGAACCGGTCGACCAAAACCTGGTCCGAGTATCCTATTCCGGGTAGTAGTCGAAGTAGTGAAGTAAACTTTGCATAATACTCATCCACGGTCATTTTTCCCGTCTGCTCCAGGGCGTCAAACTCCCTTGTCTTCACCATCCTGGTGTGGGCCGGGTAGTATTTGCCCCTCAGTAGTGCAGTGTAGTGTCCCCAAGTAAAAGCTGGGTCCAGGTGGTCGGCCTTCACCAATTCCACAATCTCTCGCTGCATCCTTCAGGTAAAAGGCAGCAAGCCTTACTTTTTCCCTAGCTGTGACTGCAAGTGTCTCGAACGCTGTCTCCATCTCCATGATGTATGTCTCCAAGTGAGCAGGGTCAGTCTGTCCCTTGAATGCAGTTGGCCTCAGATCAGCCAAACTCTTCACCCAATCCCTCTCTCTGGGCGGTGTGGTGGAGGTAGCTGCTGGCTGTGCACCCCCGCCTGTGCAAATGCCTGACCTATTAAAGTAGCAATGTCTGCCAGCCTGACGGCTGGCTCTTCATCGGCCTGTCCACGGCGTCCTTCTCTTCCTGACATCTGCAGGATGTTGAGGTATATTAGATATTGTGGTCACAATCTTGGTCTTGGATAGTAGTCTAAGTAGAAACTAACTTAAACTCCTTTCAATACTATCTCTCAACCCGTAACCTAAAGTCTTAGAAATCCTAATCTCGGTGTATCCTTGTATCCAGAGCGTAACTACGCTCTGATACCACTTTTTGTAACACCCCAACCCGAAATCTAATAACCTGAACGGCGATCACTCCTAAATAAAATACTACTGCAGCGGAAATAAATACAACAACCGGGCGGTAATACAATGCCGTTGGCCACCCTTGTGGCCAACAAGGCTAACTCCAAATACAATCTCCAAAAGTCACGGTCTGAATACGAATACAATCCGAGATACTAGGAATCAAACTCAAATCTAAAATACTTAAGTAACAACAAATATCTAGAAGAAGACTCCCATAGCTTGAAACTACCCCACCTACACTCGGTGTGGTAATCTTCTCAACTTCAGGTACCTGAAAAATGGGGGTGCCCCCAAAGGGGCTCAGCAACAATGCTGGTATGGAAAACGTGCAGCCCATCGTCTACCGGGCCACACCAACTACTTTGTCGAAACATGCAGTTCATTTTTATAAAGCTGTAAACAAACATAGGAGGATAATAACAAGTATCCATACAAGGACAATAATGTCACATAGAACAAGACTTCAGAAGGTCAAGTTAGCTGAACAGTAATCTTTTAATGATAGTCGGGTCCACACAATGGAACTGACAGGTATAACTGAATATCTTAAATAGGGGAGGTATAGTGACCTCGTTAAGATTGAAAGGTTGGGAAACTAGTCCCTCAGAAGATAACGTAGTTAACTCCTGTACTGAGAAATGTGGGAATCGTACCCTCGAGAGGAATGAAGTCTTCCTCTCCACTGAACTGATGGGAAATAGAACCCTCGAGAGGAATAAAGTCTTCCTCTCCACTGAAATGTTCCGTCGCGACGCATAACTGAATAGGAGACGACCTGAGACAGGTACAACTCCTGTAGCATGCATGGCCAGATCCAACTGGGCTCCTCGTTCTCGTAGTATAGAGTTGGTAAGTGTCATATAAAGACGTTAAATAAGAACACAATGTGTATTGTCAATTATCGCGTTTAGGATAATGACGTTTGTTATAAAGTGAAGTTAGTGAGAGACTTGAGTACAAGTCCTCGGTATACTGAAATGCAAGTATTTAATCCACTGGTATAGTAGTGTTTGTATGCGTGGGACATACACGTTGTAGTCAGCATCATTCACGCACATAAAATAATAAACAGTGCACAAGAGTGAACAACATTTTACATTAATTATCTTGGTCATTAATTCAAACAACAGATAGCACACAAGCCGGTGTAATCCGGTAGAAAACAGGTTGCAAGAATCCCATACCGTTCACCGTAGATTGTACTTGTTTAGTTCCCGGTCAACGTCTGGTCAAACAAGGTCCTAGAATAGGATTAACTGAGAGGGTTAATTTATGTTACCCTTATATAATAATTCTAGTGGATCTTTTAACAAATCTCGTATCTGTTATTTCATGTGAGGTTTATTTCTTTTAATTACCTCATGATTTCATGTACAACTTATTTGTTATTCCTTTGATTTATTTATAAATCCTTTAATGTACATATATGTATTTATTTATTCATGCACTATATTTGATATTTATTAATTTTTTTTGTCTAGTTGACATAACAACTTATAATTCCTTAACTATATTTATATGCCATACATGGACATAAAATTCTTATAGTTTTCATTATTCCTCCTTTAAACAAAAGTAATAATCATTGGTTACCTTTAAATTCCTTATAACTATTGTAACACCCCCGAATTACAACCAACAATAATACGACGCGCCTAAGTTGGCAGGAGAAGTCTACGCAGCGGTTTCGAACTCTATTCGGGTGCTACAGACGCCAACCACCCATGTGGTTGACAGACCACAATACCAACTCCAAGTTACGGTCTGAATGACTGGAAGTCCAACCTTAACGAAATCCAAATACAATATAAAGTACAACCCAAGTACCGAGCATCTACAGTTTAGTTAATAACTTAAACAACATAACCCTTACATAAGAAAGCATACTACTTAAAAGTCTTGCCCAAATGGACTACCCCCATGGTAGTCGTTCCACCTACGCTCCGTCACGTTCAGATGATCACCTGTAAAAATAAAGGACTCAGCAAACTATGCCGAGTATGAACGTGTGAAGCCCGCATGTTACCGGGCCACACGACTACTTGGTCGAATATTATTAAGTCATTTTACATGCTATATTAAAGCAGTAAAGCACATCACATTACATCATAACATCAAACACACTTCAAGGTAGCATAGCAACATCAACAAACATCCAAGCATAACAAGCTGTCATCATAGCCCATCAAAACGCAACCAAGCACAACAAGCTGCTAATATAGCAACAACAACCATGTAAGTCATCAGACGTGTACATAGGTATGTTTACCAATGATCCTCACTATGGGATCGTTCGAGTGTTGTGTGTTTTCATTTCTTTTCTCTTGTTCCCATGATGTGTATTTTCTTTTTCTTTTCCTTGCACCAGGTCTGGGGATATAGTTTAGATCCCGTGACCATATCATATTGGTGCCAATTTTTTCTTGTTTCTTAAAGAATCACATTTGTGAATTTTCTTATTTGCTTGGTCTCATTACACATGTTTTCCTCTATTCTCTGGCACCGAGTCAGGGGTATAGATTAGATCCCGAGACATCATTATGTAGGTGCTAATCATTCCTTGTTTCTTTAAGGATTATTTGTGAATTCTTTTATCACCGCATGTTGGAGGACGTCTCCTCCATAGCTAGTCCCCCATTCCCGACACCCAGGGTCAAGGAAGCGGTAGTCACCTCTAGACTCCAGGATAAGCTTCACCAATTTGTCACTCCCCCATTCCCGACACCAAGGGTCAAGGAAGCGGAAGTCACCTCTGGACTCCGGGATGTGCTTCACCAACTTGTCACTCCCCCATTCCCGACACCCAGGGTCAAGGAAGCGGAAGTCACCTCTGGACTCCGGGATGTGCTTCACCAAATATATTCCATCATAGACGGTCGAAGGATCTGATGCAGATACCAACTCCCGATCATCCATACCGCGCGGCCCGAGCTGTTGTCTTCCCGGGTTGTTCTCATGTTTCACAGTTGGTACTTTTCGTTTCATTATCATTAAAATCTCGACACCATGGTGGGTGTCATTAGCGGTCCTCTAAAGTTAGAGAGGATTTGTCTCTTTGTATAGTTCTTTTGTTTTGTCTACGTGGTTCGTCATGTCTCACCAAAGGAGACTTGCTCTTCATTATCATTAATGAATAGACACCATAGTGGGTGTCATGGTAGTCCTCAATGGCTTAGAGAGGAGTTCCCTTACAGAGTTTTCATAGTTAGTTGTGGTTCTCGTTTAGGTTTCCCTTTGTAGTTTCTTTGTTTACATAGTTCGTGGTGTTTCATCTCAAGTACCATAACGCGAAAGGGACTAAACTACTGTGTGCGCGCAAGTAATATGCAACAACGATATAACAATCACATAGGCAAGATAGGCAAGCAATCCAAGTTCATGCTTTAATCTTATGTCATTTTCACACAAGGCACACAGCACACAAGCCGTGTAACACGGCAACATACGAACCACACATGTCCATACCTTATTTGAAGCACGAGTCGTCTTACACTCGAAATCCCGGTCGGAGTTCACTACGGCCCTAGCGTTAATTAAAACAATGGGTCAGTTTATTATTTTATGTGACGATAATTTATATCGTATGTTATTCCCTAGTATGTTGTCACATGCTTAGTTTATATGACTCTTAGAACTTCACATGCATTAATCCTAGGCTCAACTTACTCCTAGGATATTCATACCTTTAGTTACATGTTAACTAATTCCTTTTTCCCTAGCTTCGTGTTAAAGCATCTTAAGCGTTATTTATGTAACAAGTTTGTATAAATAGACATAACTCGTCTAGGGTGTTTTCCCTCCTTAGATAGGTAGATGAGGAATGTTTCAATCCTTGTTTAATGGTAATATAGACCATAAAGTATCCCTAAACTCCTTTACACAGCAGTCCAAAAGTTTTCAAGTTGGAAACACAAACATATCGTCTAACGTCACCTTTAAGGTAATAATTGATGTTCAACCTTCTCTCCATGATTTGCTAACCTAGTTATGTTGATTAGCTATCATTTGGGTTCATTATTAAACTTGAATCCCACTTATAGTACCCTTGTGACAGAACCCTAATATCAACGAAAACTGAAACCGCAATCTAATGTTGTTTCTTGTATCTTGTTACTTATAGTTCCATGGATGATTCACTCCCTCCCTCAGTTTTACCCTACTAGGTACATGTGTTAATAATGTTTTAAACTCCAAACCACACTAGTAAACAATCATCAGCTGCTGTACTCAAATGCACAGAACAGAAGCTACCTAAAACTGAAACCGAAATCCACCTTAATTCTTCCTCATTCCTTCCTTTTGTCCTTAGTTAATTGATTCCTAGATTCCCAACTGATTTTGCCAACTGAGTTCATCTCTTTACTAATGTTTTGAGCCACCTGAGCCTCCATAATACTTCTACTACTTCAGTAACTCTTCTGTACAGACACCATACTACAGAAACCGAAATACAAAATCTGTTTCATTTAACTCCATTGTCTAAGTCTCCTCACTGGTATTCTTTCTCTTGTTTCCCCTACTTGTAAACACTCAGACTTATGCATAAACAAAGTCTTAAACTCAAGACTAACCCAAAAATACACCCACGGCACAAACCATACAGAGGCAGGAAGTTGAAACCTTGAAAAAAAACAGAAAAGGAAAAGCGGTGAGATCCTTCTTCCTCCAATCTTTTATGTTTGTTAACCTGTCTTTAAATCTCTCAAATGTGTATATCAGCTTAGACCACATATTGATACTGACTGGGATTTATTGTTAAACCAACCCAACACTTATATCCCACCTGAATTTCGTTTTCACTGAACCCAAGTTACATGGAACGCTAACATTACAGGACTGATGCATTAACTCTGCTAACTTTACTCTCATTCCATTCTGTTACTCATCCCACTGTCTCTCAAGCTTATCCCTATGTACTCATTACTTAGTTAAGTGTTTTATCTCCATTTTAACCTCAAAACTACTCCAATAACCACCCACTTAATCCCCTGTACAGAAACAGAAGCTAGTCACAAATCTGAAAAACTAATAACCTGATGCACCTACTCTCATAGTTTTCTTTCTGTTCCCATTCAGTTTCTATTGTTCCCAAGCTGTTTATCTTCTTAGTTAGATAGCTTTATGTGGTTTTTAATACTCCAACCTGGCCTAACCATACTGGACAGTACTTTAGGAAGATCTTAACATAGCAGGGATAAATCTTGCAACACTGAAATTTAAACTGGTGTACGTTTCTTTTCGGTCATCTAACCTATTTCTTCCCAGTTTTTCCTATTTGTTTACAAGTAGACCTAGGTGAGTAGCAATGTAACAGGTTCATTGATAAGTTAATACAGCCCTTCTGCAACCTGCTTATACAGAAACATGAGTTTAGAAGAAGAACTGGAAATCTGCAACTAGAAATCTGTTGCACTGTGGCTTAAAACTGAATATTTCTGCTTGGTTCCTTCTGTATATTCATCAGTCTGACTTTGGACCTTTCCCTTAATTTGATTACCCACTTAGTTATTTGTTGCAGCAAGGCCTTAACCCAAGGAACGAGCCAACTCAACAATGAAACCATTCCTATAACCTATTTATACAGAAACGTGAAGCTCAAATCTGGTATTTTGATATACTCTCTTCTTTGTCTGTGTTCACGTTTTGGCTGTCCATTTCTCCCAAGTTTTCTTTGTACAGATTACTTAGGTGCATTGGTTAGGTTTTGGGTTTATAAGCAGGTAATACACACCCTTACACCACTTGTAGTTCAGTTACACATAAGCGAGATTTACAGAAAAGAAACTGGAAAAGAAATGAAGAACAGAAGCAATTCTGATATCTTTTCTTCTATTTCCCTCGGGTTTGTTCATAATTCTGAATTCCCAAATCCCTCCCCAAGTTGTAAAACGTTGTATCTGAGTTTTAGCTCCAACACAGAACTGAAACCACCATGAATACATCCCTGAATCCTCTTTACACAGAAACTAAAAAAAACTACAGAAATCTGAAGACAGAAACTTGCATACTTCTCGTTCTCTTTTCTTTTCTGTTTGCTCACAGTTTGTTCTCGATTTATCCCAAAGCACTCACTTACTTAGTTAAGTGTTTAAGTACAGTTTTTAATTCTAAACCAACCCAAGGCACAGACTGAAGCTGCAGAAACATCATTCATACTGAAACACAAGTTTCAGAAACCGAAACCCAAATCTGAATATACTCTCCTTGAGTTTCTTTATTTATTATTTTTTTTGTTTTTCTTTTCTTTCTCAACCATTACCAGGTTGGTTACTACTTTAGTTGAGGGTATTAGCAAGCTTTAGGTTGATTACCAAGTCGATAACAAGCCTACATCTGCAAGGAGTTCTAGTTACACAGAAATGGAAATCAGCAAAACTGAACTCAAGAACTGGTTTGTTCCTCTTCTCTTAAGGCATCAGGTTGGGTTCCTATTTCTTTTTAATCCTCCCAAAGTATTTACAACTTGGTCAGGTGTATTAGTAATGTTTTAGATTCATGACTAAGCCGGTAAGACTCTTATGACTCCTCTGGAAATTTTTGTCATGCAGAAAACGTAAATAGCTTTCACATCTGTACAGAGTATTTATGTAGCTCAATACCTCGAATTATTTCTTTGCTTTGGAGTTGTTTCCTCCTGGTAATCCTTTGACACAGTGTAAACTCCTAGGCCCTTGAGCTCTCGACCTTACTGGGGTGATAACTCAAGTGTTAGACTATGGCAAACATTGAAACAGAGGGACTGAGCAACCGAAGCTTGTTTCAAGGAGATTCACCTTGTGACTTTTTTCAGGTGGGCTTGGAGCTAGTTCCTGGGCCGTACTGGTTCACGTCCTTGACAGGTTTTACAAGGAGATTTCATGCATGAGGAAGAGATAATCATCAAGGATTTAGCGCCCCACCTTCAGGGCATCAGAAAACCAGACAGAGAAAAAGGTTTTAAAATACCTACGCTTACTTACAGCAATTTTGGAGAGAGTTATTTTTGTTCAGCCTACCCCCAAGATCATACCAGCAGGTTCCATGCCGAGTTCTTGCATGAAACAGAAAGAAAATTAGAGGATAGGTGGTTGCTTGGTGTCTCAAGCGCCAGTACACAATAGAGGCTTGGGACACCACGCGACTGAAGTAGCAAGAAAGGGAAGGAGAGTAGTTAGGATGAGGCAAGTCTACCTGACGTGAGTAACAAGAGGCACAGAGGAATCTCTGAACTGGTTGACAAGAAATACCGGTGATCAACTGCTGGAGTTTTCAAAACTGAAGTGGTGCATGGAAACAAATTCCGATGCAGAATCTCATCCCTCCGACTAGGCTAGACAGAGCGAGTCAATGAAGGTTAGCACAGACTGAGGTGCAGGTCTTGTCTGCTATGTGGTGCACGTTTACTAGAATGGCCTTATTGGAGTTTGAGAAAAAAAAAAGAGATTTCTGACGCATGAGCTTGGAATAGAACCAAACTGAGAGGTTGTCTTTTCTGAAATCAAAACGATGGCTCTTGGCTATTTGGGAGTCAGTTTTTTTTTTTTGAGTGGTCTCCAGATTTCAACCAATTTGATCGGTGTGACCACGTGAAGAGGAAGAGCAGCACATCACAAGAAGTGGTGGGATTGGAATTCGAAACACCATTCTGGTATGTCAGTATTGAACTGCTCAAAGGAAACTTGTTGCTGCTCGAGAATTTGGAGTGCGTCTGGCCAGATAAGAAACTGTGTGCCATGTTGTTTCTCTCCCCTTTTTTTGTATTCACTTAGTAGTCTCAGTACTAGTTCTAATTCGGTGGTATTCGTTACTGAATCTAGCGAACAGCTCAAACGGTTAAGCATCTGAAAGGGTATATGGGAGGTCTCGGGTTAAGCCCCCCGGAGCGTTTCTGCTCTTTTTTTTTTTGGAATAAGTTATAAAAGCTTATTTATAAGTATGAACGACTATATAATACGTCGCGTTTATAATTCCTTACGCGACCACTTTATTTCGTGACGTTATTAGTCCTATGTATGTATATGTATCTATATAAATATACACCCCTTTTATTTTGTCGCGTTTTTAGTCTTATATCTATAACGATGCGACTTTACTATTTATTATCTACGACGTTATAGTATGATAACGTTTCGTGTATGTATATTTTTTTAAACGTACATGTATAAGTTACGTTCCCGACATAGTATATACATTGCCATGTTTTCGGGCATGTATATATGCCCGCGCTAAATTTAATTGTCATACGTTAGCATATGTTCGAGTTATAAACGACGCGTTTAATATTTAGGGGTATTTTCACTTACCCCCCTTAAAGAGACTTCGTCCCGAAGTCTTACTTCCTTAACTTATATAACTTATATATTTTCCACCCTTAGCAATCTAGGGATCCAGTCCCGCATTCATTCACGATACTCAAAGAATTAAGTCCCTAATATAACGCTCGGTGCTTCTAAGCACCGTGCCACGTCAGTGGCTTCACACAAGTTCTCATAGTAGACCAAGATGCTAGCCATGTATATAACACGCTACAATGCCAACCAGGACCCACATTCATTCATACAGAGCATATAACATGCGAAAGTGCAACTAAGGCACCAACATCATTCTTACATAGCGTACATAACATTTTCACACACAATCAAACACACAAAACCTCTACAACCAACCACGAGTGGGTGTAGGAATACAACTTAGTAAGTCATCACACATCCAAAACAAAAACGCGCTGTTACCCCCCTTAAATGAGGGGTACGCCCCGTACCCTACACTACGCCGAAACATCGATGGACATATAGGGGTAACATAGTTTCCTTTTATCCTCCAATTCTCATGTGGCTTTCTATGACTAGTCTCCCGCACTGTAGCCGGGCCTGTAACTCTTCGCTCGGGGTTCGCGAAGCCTCAAAGTGCCCTGTGCCCGGTCTCTTGCAGTAGAAACACTCTTACTCTACCGTTTCGCCCTGGCATCAACTCCGGGGTGGTCTTCGAGCATCGTCTACTTTAATCGGCGCCCGGGCCTTTCGCTTGGGCGGCTTCAGACTCCTTAGGCTTGTTCCCATGGTATCTCCCACGTTTCCTGCTCGGGTAGCGCTCATTCTTGCCGCACTCTTCTGTTTACGGTCCTCTGAGTTATCGCCTTTCGCCTTCTTTTTCTTAGCGAATTCCTCATCACGCTCTGAACGTGATCTCTCGACCTGGGATGCTGTGCATGATAGCAGTCCTGTGCATACTAGGGTTAGTGAACACACTCACAATATGTAGTTTAATTCAAGTCATAGTTCAAGTTCAACCTGGATCGTGGCGTAACGACTAGGCCCCATGCCATATCTGATGCGGTGATTCAGTCCACCATAGAAACGCTCCACTAAGATCTCACTGAATATCCCAAGCCTGGAAGTACACGAAGTAGAGCAGTGAACGCAGAGTAGTATTGGTCTACGGTCATCCCCTCGGTCTCTGCTCAGGGTGTCTAACTCAACTCGCTTCTTGGTCCGGAGGTGGGCGGGGTAGTACTTAGCCCTCAGCAACGCAGTGTAAGCATCCCATCCAACGCGGGGTCGGCTAGGTAAAGCATCCTTCACAAGTTTCCCACCTCGCTTGCTGACTCTCGTAGGTAATAGGCTGCGATGTCTGACCTTAGCCTCTTCTGGAAACATTCAAAGAAGTCTCGAAGGCGGTCTCTAGGAGGCTGAATTAGCTCTCATGTAGGTGGGGTCCGTCTCTCCTCGGAACTCTCGGTTGGTCGAAGGTCTGCTAAGCTCTTCACCCAGTTTGTCTCCCTGGGTGGGTGGGGCTGGGTGGCGGGGGTGCCTGCTGGGTCCTGGCTGGAAGCCCATGTGACCTAGGGCGGCTGCTACTATCTCCGCTATGGTCTGCCCTCAGCCATGCTATCCCGTTCCATGTGGCCACGGCCTCGTCCTCGACTTCCAGACATCTGAGAAGTTATTTGTTAGTCAAACAATCACAAGAACTCACTGCAAGTTTATTATCGTCTGCCCTGCCAGCGGTTTAGATCAGTAAAGTCATGCCTCACGATACTAACCCTTAACCCCGTTTCCCCCAATTTAGGTTTCCTATTCTCGGTACTCTCCTCCTTTATTCCATCATCATAGCGCAACTACGCTCTGATACCACTTTTCTGTAAACCCCCGAATTACAACCAACATAATACGACGCGCCTAAGTTGGCAGGAGAAGTCTACGCAGCGGTTTCGAACTCTATTCGGGTGCTACAGACGCCAACCACCATGTGGTTGACAGACCACAATACCAACTCCCAGTTACGGTCTGAATGACTGGAAGTCCAACCTTAACGAAATCCAAATACAATATAAAGTACAACCCAAGTACCGAGCATCTACAGTTTAGTTAATAACTTAAACAACATAACCCTTACATAAGAAAGCATACTACTTAAAGTCTTGCCCAAATGGACTACACCCATGTAGTCGTTCCACCTACGCTCCGTCACGTTCAGATGATCACCTGTAAAATAAAGGACTCAGCAAACTATGCCGAGTATGAACGTGTGAAGCCCGCATGTTACCGGCGCCACACGACTACTTGGTCGAATATTTTAAGTCATTTTACATGCTATATTAAGCAGTAAAGCACATCACATTACATCATAACATCAAACACACTTCAAGGTAGCATAGCAACATCAACAAACATCCAAGCATAACAAGCTGTCATCATAGCCCATCAAAACGCAACCAACCACACACAAGCTGCTAATATAGCAACAACAACCATGTAAGTCATCAGACGTGTGCATAGGTTTTTTACCAATGATCCTCACTATGGGATCGTTCGAGTGTTTGTGTTTTCATTTCTTTTCTCTTGTTCCCATGATGTGTATTTTCTTTTTCTTTTCCTTGCACCAGGTCTGGGGATATAGTTTAGATCCCTGACCATATCATATGGTGCCAATTTTTTCTTGTTTCTTAAAGAATCACATTTGTGAATTTTCTTATTTGCTTGTCTCATTACACATGTTTTCCTCTATTCTCTGGCACCGAGTCAGGGTATAGATTAGATCCCGAGACATCATTATGTAGGTGCTAATCATTCCTTGTTTCTTTAAGGATTATTTGTGAATTCTTTTATCACTGCACGTTGGAGGACGTCTCCTCCATAGCTAGTCCCCCATTCCCGACACCCAGGGTCAAGGAAGCGGTAGTCACCTCTAGACTCCAGGATAAGCTTCACCAATTTTCACTCCCCCATTCCCGACACCAAGGGTCAAGGAAGCGGAAGTCACCTCTGGACTCCGGGATGTGCTTCACCAACTTGTCACTCCCCCATTCCCGACACCCAGGGTCAAGGAAGCGGAAGTCACCTCTGGACTCGGGATGTGCTTCACCAAAATTATTCCATCATAGACGGTCGAAGGATCTGATGCAGATACCAACTCCCGATCATCCATACCGCGCGGCCCGAGCTGTTGTCTTCCCGGGTTGTTCTCATGTTTCACAGTTGGTACTTTTCGTTTCATTATCATTAAAATCTCGACACCATGGTGGGTGTCATTAGCGGTCCTCTCTAAAGTTAGAGAGGATTTGTCTCTTTGTATAGTTCTTTTGTTTTGTCTACGTGGTTCGTCATGTCTCACCAAAGGAGACTTGCTCTTCATTATCATTAATGAATAGACACCATAGTGGGTGTCATGGTAGTCCTCAATGGCTTAGAGAGGAGTTCCCTTACAGAGTTTTTCATAGTTAGTTGTGGTTCTCGTTTAGGTTTCCCTTTGTGTAGTTTCTTTGTTTACATAGTTCGTGGTGTTTCATCTCAAGTACCATAACGCGAAAGGGACTAAACTACTGTGTGCGCGCAAGTAATATGCAACAACGATATAACAATCACATAGGCAAGATAGGCAAGCAATCCAAGTTCATGCTTTAATCTTATGTCATTTTCACACACAAGGCACACAGCACACAAGCCGTGTAACACGGCAACATACGAACCACACATGTCCATACCTTATTTGAAGCACGAGTCGTCTTACACTCGAAATCCCGGTGGAGTTCACTACGGCCCTAGCGTTAATTAAAACAATGGGTCAGTTTATTATTTTATGTGACGATAATTTATATCGTATGTTATTCCCTAAGTATGTTGTCACATGCTTAGTTTTATATTGACTCTTAGAACTTCACATGCATTAATCCTAGGCTCAACTTACTCCTAGGATATTCATACCTTTAGTTACATGTTAACTAATTCCTTTTTCCCTAGCTTCGTGTTAAAGCATCTTAAGCGTTATTTATGTAACAAGTTTGTATAAAATAGACATAACTCGTCTAGGGTGTTTTCCCTCCTTAGATAGGTAGATGAGGAATGTTTCAATCCTTGTTTAATGGTAATATAGACCATAAAGTATCCCTAAACTCCTTTACACAGCAGTCCAAAAGTTTTCAAGTTGGAAACACAAACATATCGTCTAACGTCACCTTTAAGGTAATAATTGATGTTCAACCTTCTCTCCATGATTTGCTAACCTAGTTATGTTGATTAGCTATCATTTGGGTTCATTATTAAACTTGAATCCCACTTATAGTACCCTTGTGACAGAACCCTAATATCAACGAAAACTGAAACCGCAATCTAATGTTGTTTCTTGTATCTTGTTACTCTTTAGTTCCATGGATGATTCACTCCCTCCCTCAGTTTTACCCTACTAGGTACATGTGTTAATAATGTTTTAAACTCCAAACCACACTAGTAAAACAATCATCAGCTGCTGTACTCAAATGCACAGAACAGAAGCTACCTAAAACTGAAACCGAAATCCACCTTAATTCTTCCTCATTCCTTCCTTTTGTCCTTAGTTAATTGATTCCTAGATTCCCAACTGATTTTGCCAACTGAGTTCATCTCTTTACTAATGTTTTGAGCCACCTGAGCCTCCATAATACTTCTACTACTTCAGTAACTCTTCTGTACAGACACCATACTACAGAAACCGAAATACAAAATCTGTTTCATTTAACTCCATTGTCTAAGTCTCCTCACTGGTATTCTTTCTCTTGTTTCCCCTACTTGTAAACACTCAGACTTATGCATAACAAAGTCTTAAACTCAAGACTAACCCAAAAATACACCCACGGCACAAACCATACAGAGGCAGGAAGTTGAAAACCTTGAAAAAAAACAGAAAAAAACGGTGAGATCCTTCTTCCTCCAATCTTTTATGTTTGTTAACCTGTCTTTAAATCTCTCAAATGTGTATATCAGCTTAGACCACATATTGATACTGACTGGGATTTATTGTTAAACCACCCAACACTTATATCCCACCTGAATTTCGTTTTCACTGAACCCAAGTTACATGGAACGCTAACATTACAGGACTGATGCATTAACTCTGCTAACTTTACTCTCATTCCATTCTGTTACTCATCCCACTGTCTCTCAAGCTTATCCCTATGTACTCATTACTTAGTTAAGTGTTTTATCTCCATTTTAACCTCAAAACTACTCCAATAACCACCCACTTAATCCCCTGTACAGAACAGAAGCTAGTCACAAATCTGAAAAACTAATAACCTGATGCACCTACTCTCATAGTTTTCTTTCTGTTCCCATTCAGTTTCTATTGTTCCCAAGCTGTTTATCTTCTTAGTTAGATAGCTTTATGTGGTTTTTAATACTCCAACCTGGCCTAACCATACTGGACAGTACTTTAGGAAGATCTTAACATAGCAGGGATAAATCTTGCAACACTGAAATTTAAACTGGTGTACGTTTCTTTTCGGTCATCTAACCTATTTCTTCCCAGTTTTCCTATTTGTTTACAAGTAGACCTAGGTGAGTAGCAATGTAACAGGTTCATTGATAAGTTAATACAGCCCTTCTGCAACCTGCTTATACAGAAACATGAGTTTAGAAGAAGAACTGGAAATCTGCAACTAGAAATCTGTTGCACTGTGGCTTAAAACTGAATATTTCTGCTTGGTTCCTTCTGTATATTCATCAGTCTGACTTTGGACCTTTCCCTTAATTTGATTACCCACTTAGTTATTTGTTGCAGCAAGGCCTTAACCCAAGGAACGAGCCAACTCAACAATGAAACCATTCCTATAACCTATTTATACGAAACGTGAAGCTCAAATCTGGTATTTTGATATACTCTCTTCTTTGTCTGTGTTCACGTTTTGGCTGTCCATTTCTCCCAAGTTTTCTTTGTACAGATTACTTAGGTGCATTGGTTAGGTTTTGGGTTTATAAGCAGGTAATACACACCCTTACACCACTTGTAGTTCAGTTACACATAAGCGAGATTTACAGAAAAGAAACTGGAAAAGAAATGAAGAACAGAAGCAATTCTGATATCTTTTCTTCTATTTCCCTCGGGTTTGTTCATAATTCTGAATTCCCAAATCCCTCCCCAAGTTGTAAAACGTTGTATCTGAGTTTTAGCTCCAACACAGAACTAAAACCACCATGAATACATCCCTGAATCCTCTTTACACAGAAACTAAAAAAAACTACAGAAATCTGAAGACAGAAACTTGCATACTTCTCGTTCTCTTTCTTTTCTGTTTGCTCACAGTTTTGTTCTCGATTTATCCCAAAGCACTCACTTACTTAGTTAAGTGTTTAAGTACAGTTTTTAATTCTAAACCAACCCAAGGCACAGACTGAAGCTGCAGAAACATCATTCATACTGAAACACAAGTTTCAGAAACCGAAACCCAAATCTGAATATACTCTCCTTGAGTTTCTTTTATTTATTATTTTTTTTGTTTTTCTTTTCTTTCTCAACCATTACCAGGTTGGTTACTACTTTAGTTGAGGGTATTAGCAAGCTTTAGGTTGATTACCAAGTCGATAACAAGCCTACAATCTGCAAGGAGTTCTAGTTACACAGAAATGGAAATCAGCAAAACTGAACTCAAGAACTGGTTTGTTCCTCTTCTCTTAAGGCATCAGGTTGGGTTCCTATTTCTTTTTAATCCTCCCAAGTATTTACAACTTGGTCAGGTGTATTAGTAATGTTTTAGATTCATGACTAAGCGGTAAGAAGATCTTATGACTCCTCTGGAAATTTTTGTCATGCAGAAACGTAAATAGCTTTCACATCTGTACAGAGTATTTATGTAAATACCTCGAATTATTTCTTTGCTTTGGAGTTGTTTCCTCCTGGTAATCCTTTGACACAGTGTAAACTCCTAGGCCCTTGAGCTCTCGACCTTACTGGGGTGATAACTCAAGTGTTAGACTATGGCAAAACATTGAAACAGAGGGACTGAGCAAACCGAAGCTTGGTTCAAGGAGATTCACCTTGTGACTGTTATTCAGGTGGGCTTGGAGCTAGTTTCCTGGGCATTACTGGTTCACGTCCTTGACAGGTTTACCAAGGGATTCATGCATGAGGAAGATTAAATCATCAAGGGAGTTAGCGCCCAACCTTCAGGCATCAGAAAACAGACAGCAGAAAAAGGTTTTAAAATACCTACGCTTACTTACAGCAATGTTTGGAGAGAGTTATTTTTGTTCAAGCTCTACCCCAAGATCATACCAGCAGGTTCCATGCCGAGTTCTTGCATGGAAACAGAAAGAAAATTAGAGGAGGTGGTGCTTGGTGTCTCAAGCGCCAGTACACAGGAGAGGCTTGGGACACCACGCGACTGAAGTAGCAAGAAAGGGAAGGAGAGTAGTTAGGATGAGGCAAGTCTTACCTGACGTGAGTAACAAGAGGCAGCAGAGGAATCTCTGAACTGGTTGACAAGAAATACCGGTGATCAACTGCTGGGAGTTTCAAAACTGAAGTGGTGCATGGGAACAAATTCCGATGCAGAATCTCATCCCTCCTGACTAGGCTAGACAGAGCGGGTCAATGAAGGTTAGCACAGACTGAGGTGCAGGTCTTGTCTGCTATGTGGTTGCAAGTTACTAGAATGGCTTATTGGAGTTTGAGAAAAAAAAAGAGATTCTGACGCATGAGCTTGGAATAGAACCAACTGAGAGGTTGTCTTTTCCTGAAATCAAAAACGATGGCTCTTGGCTATTTGGGAGTCAGTTTTTTTTTTTTTGAGTTGGTCTCCAGATTTCAACCAATTTGATCGGGTGACCACGTGAAGAGGATGAGAGGCAAGCAACATCACAAGAAAGTGGTGGGATTGGAATTCGAAACACCAATTCTGGTATGTCAGTATTGAACTGCTCAAAGGAAACTTGTTGCTGCTAGAGAATTTGGAGTGCGTCTGGCCAGATAAGAAACAGTGTGTGTCCATGTTGTTTCTCCCCTTTTTTTTGTATTCACTTAGTAGGCTCAGTACTAGTTCTAATTCGGTGGTATTCGTTACTGAATTCTAGCGCAGCTCAAACGGTTAAGCATTCTGAAAGGGTATGGGAGGTCTCGGGTTAGAGCCCCAGCGGGAGCGTTTCTGCTCTTTTTTTTTTGGAATAAGTTATAAAAGCTTATTTATAAGTATGAACGACTATATAATACGTCGCGTTTATAATTCCTTACGCGACCACTTTATTTCGTGACGTTATTAGTCATATGTATGTATATGTATATATATAAATATACACCCCTTTTATTTTGTCGCGTTTTAGTCTTATATCTATAACGATGCGACGTTACTATTTATTATCTACGACGTTATAGTATGATAACGTTTCGTGTATGTATATTTTTTTTAAACGTACATGTATAAGTACGTTACCGACATAGTATATAACATTGCCATGTTTTCGGGCATGTATATATGCCCGCGCTAAATTTAATTTGTCATACGTTATCATATGTTCGAGTTATAAAACGCGTTTAATATTTAGGGGTATTTCAGCTTACCCCCCTTAAAAGAGACTTCGTCCCGAAGTCTTACTTCCTTAACTTATATTTTTCCACCCTTAGCAATCTTAGGGATCCAGTCCCGCATTCATTCACGATACTCAAAGAATTAAGTCCCTAATTATAACGCTCGGTGCTTCTAAGCACCGTGCCACGTCAGTGGCTTCACACAAGTTCTCATAGTAGACCAAGATGCTAGCCATGTATATAACACGCTTCAATGCAAACCAAGGAACCCACATTCATTCATACAGAGCATATAACATGCTAAAGTGCAACTAAGGCACACAACATTCATTCTTACATAGCGTACATAACATTTTCACACACAATCCAAACACACAACCTACCAACCAACCACGAGTGGGTGTAGGAATACAACTTAGTAAGTCATCACACATCCAAAACAAAACGCGCTTACCCCCCCTTAAATGAGGGGTACGCCCCCGTACCCTACACTAAGCCGAAACATCGATGGACATATAGGGTACATAGTTTTCCTTTTATCCTCCAATTCTCATGTGGCTTCTATGACTAGTCTCCCGCACTGTAGCCGGGCCTGTAACTCTTGCTCTCGGGGTTCGCGAAGCACTCAAAGGCCCTGTGCCCGGTCTTCTTGCAGTAGAAACACTCTACCGGTTCGCCCTGGCAATCAACTCCGGGTGGTTTCTTCGAGCATCGTCTACATTTAAATCGGCGCCCGGGCCTTTCGCTTGGGCCGGCTTCAGACTCCTTAGGCTTGTTCCCATGGTATCTCCCACGTTTCCTGCTCGGGTAGCGCTCATTCTTGTCCGCACTCTTCTGTTTACGGTCCTCTGAGTTATCGCCTTTCGCCTTCTTTTTCTTAGCGAATTCCTCATCACGCATCTGAACGGTGATCTCGACCTGGGATGCTGCATGATAGCAGTCCTGTGCATACTAGGGTTTAGTGAAACTCTTCACAATATAGTAGTTAATTCAAAGTCATAGTTCAAGTTCAACCTGGATCGTGGCGTAACGACTAGGCCCCATGCCATATCTGATGCGGTGATTCAGTCCACCATAGAAACGCTCCACTAAGATCTCATCTGAATATCCCAAGCCTGGAAGTACACGAAGTAGAGCAGTGAACGCAGAGTAGTATTGGTCTACGGTCATCCCCTCGGTCTGCCTCAGGGTGTCTAACTCAACTCGCTTCTTGGTCCGGAGGTGGGCGGGGTAGTACTTAGCCCTCAGCAACGCAGTGTAAGCATCCCATCCAAACGCGGGGTCGGCTAGGTAAGCATCCTTCACAAGTTTCCACCAATCGCTTGCTGACTCTCGTAGGTAATAGGCTGCGAGTCTGACCTTAGCCTCTGCTGGAACATTCAAAGTCTCGAAGGCGGTCTCTAGGAGGCTGATATAGCTCTCTATGTAGGTGGGGTCTGTCTCTCTCCTCGGAACTCGGTTGGTCGAAGGTCTACTAAGCTCTTCACCCAGTTTGTCTCCCTGGGTGGGTGGGGCTGTGGTGGCGGGGGTGCCTGCTGGGTTCCTGGCTGGAAGCCATGTGACCTAGGGCGGCTGCTACTATCTCCGCTATGGTCTGCCCTGCAGCCATGCTATCCCGTTCCATGTGGCCACGGCCTCGTCCTCGACTTCCAGACATCTGAGAATGTTATTTGTTAGTCCAAAACAATCACAAGAACTCACTGCAAGTTATTATCGCCCTTGCCAGCGGTTTAGATCAGTAAAGTCATGCCTCACGATACTAACCCTTAACCCCGTTTCCCAAATTTAGGTTTTCCTATTCTCGGTACTCCTTTATTCCAGTCATCAGAGCGCAACTACGCTCTGATACCACTTTCTGTAACACCCCCCGAATTACAACCAACAATAATACGACGCGCCTAAGTTGGCAGGAGAAGTCTACGCAGCGGTTTCGAACTCTATTCGGGTGCTACAGACGCCAACCACCCATGTGGTTGACAGACCACAATACCAACTCCAAGTTACGGTCTGAATGACTGGAAGTCCAACCTTAACGAAATCCAAATACAATATAAAGTACAACCCAAGTACCGAGCATCTACAGTTTAGTTAATAACTTAAACAAATAACCCTTACATAAGAAGCATACTACTTAAAAGTCTTGCCCAAATGGACTACCCCCATGGTAGTCGTTCCACCTACGCTCCGTCACGTTCAGATGATCACCTGTAAAAATAAAGGACTCAACAAACTATGCCGAGTATGAACGTGTGAAGCCCGCATGTTACCGCGCCACACGACTACTTGGTCGAATATTATTAAGTCATTTTACATGCTATATTAAAGCAGTAAAGCACATCACATTACATCATAACATCAAACACACTTCAAGGTAGCATAGCAACATCAACAAACATCCAAGCATAACAAGCTGTCATCATAGCCCATCAAAACGCAACCAAGCACAACAAGCTGCTAATATAGCAACAACAACCATGTAAGTCATCAGACGTGTGCATAGGTATGTTTACCAATGATCCTCACTATGGGATCGTTCGAGTGTTGTGTGTTTTCATTTCTTTTCTCTTGTTCCCATGATGTGTATTCTTTTTCTTTTCCTTGCACCAGGTCTGGGGATATAGTTTAGATCCCGTGACCATATCATATGGTGCCAATCTTTTCTTGTTTCTTAAAGAATCACATTTGTGAATTTTCTTATTTGCTTGGTCTCATTACACATGTTTTCCTCTATTCTCTGGCACCGAGTCAGGGGTATAGATTAGATCCCGAGACATCATTATGTAGGTGCTAATCATTCCTTGTTTCTTTAAGGATTATTTGTGAATTCTTTTATCACTGCACGTTGGAGGACGTCTCCTCCATAGCTAGTCCCCCATTCCCGACACCCAGGGTCAAGGAAGCGGTAGTCACCTCTAGACTCCAGGATAAGCTTCACCAATTGTCACTCCCCCATTCCCGACACCAAGGGTCAAGGAAGCGGAAGTCACCTCTGGACTCCGGATGTGCTTCACCAACTTGTCACTCCCCCATTCCCGACACCCAGGGTCAAGGAAGCGGAAGTCACCTCTGGACTCCGGGATGTGCTTCACCAAAATATATTCCATCATAGACGGTCGAAGGATCTGATGCAGATACCAACTCCCGATCATCCATACCGCGCGCCCGAGCTGTTGTCTTCCCGGGTTGTTCTCATGTTTCACAGTTGGTACTTTTCGTTTCATTATCATTAAAATCTCGACACCATGGTGGGTGTCATTAGCGGTCCTCTAAAGTTAGAGAGGATTTGTCTCTTTGTATAGTTCTTTTGTTTTGTCTACGTGGTTCGTCATGTCTCACCAAAGGAGACTTGCTCTTCATTATCATTAATGAATAGACACCATAGTGGGTGTCATGGTAGTCCTCAATGGCTTAGAGAGGAGTTCCCTTACAGAGTTTTCATAGTTAGTTGTGGTTCTCGTTTAGGTTTCCTTTGTGTAGTTTCTTTGTTTACATAGTTCGTGGTGTTTCATCTCAAGTACCATAACGCGAAAGGGACTAAACTACTGTGTGCGCGCAAGTAATATGCAACAACGATATAAACAATCACATAGGCAAGATAGGCAAGCAATCCAAGTTCATGCTTTAATCTTATGTCATTTTCACACACAAGGCACACAGCACACAAGCCGTGTAACACGGCAACATACGAACCACACATGTCCATACCTTATTTGAAGCACGAGTCGTCTTACACTCGAAATCCCGGTCGGAGTTCACTACGGCCCTAGCGTTAATTAAAACAATGGGTCAGTTTATTATTTTATGTGACGATAATTTATATCGTATGTTATTCCCTAAGTATGTTGTCACATGCTTAGTTTATATTGACTCTTAGAACTTCACATGCATAATCCTAGGCTCAACTTACTCCTAGGATATTCATACCTTTAGTTACATGTTAACTAATTCCTTTTCCCTAGCTTCGTGTTAAAGCATCTTAAGCGTTATTTATGTAACAAGTTTGTATAAAATAGACATAACTCGTCTAGGGTGTTTTCCCTCCTTAGATAGGTAGATGAGGAATGTTTTAATCCTTGTTTAATGGAATATAGACCATAAAGTATCCCTAAACTCCTTTACACAGCAGTCCAAAAGTTTTCAAGTTGGAAACACAAACATATCGTCTAACGTCACCTTTAAGGTAATAATTGATGTTCAACCTTCTCTCCATGATTTGCTAACCTAGTTATGTTGATTAGCTATCATTTGGGTTCATTATTAAACTTGAATCCCACTTATACCCTTGTACCCTTAGTGCGACAGAACCCTAATATCAACGAAAACTGAAACCGCAATCTAATGTTGTTTCTTGTATCTTGTTACTCTTTAGTTCCATGGATGATTCACTCCCTCCCTCAGTTTTACCCTACTAGGTACATGTGTTAATAATGTTTTAAACTCCAAACCACACTAGTAAACACTCATCACTGCTGTACTCAAATGCACAGAACAGAAGCTACCTAAAACTGAAACCGAAATCCACCTTAATTCTTCCTCATTCCTTCCTTTTGTCCTTAGTTAATTGATTCCTAGATTCCCAACTGATTTTGCCAACTGAGTTCATCTCTTTACTAATGTTTTGAGCCACCTGAGCCTCCATAATACTTCTACTACACTTCAGTAACTCTTCTGTACAGACACCATACTACAGAAACCGAAATACAAAATCTGTTTCATTTAACTCCATTGTCTAAGTCTCCTCACTGGTATTCTTTCTCTTGTTTCCCCTACTTGTAACACTCAGACTTATGCATAAACAAAGTCTTAAACTCAAGACTAACCCAAAAATACACCCACGGCACAAACCATACAGAGGCAGAAGTTGAAACCTTGAAAAAAAACAGAAAAGGAAAAGCGGTGAGATCCTTCTTCCTCCAATCTTTTATGTTTGTTAACCTGTCTTTAAATCTCTCAAATGTGTATATCAGCTTAGACCACATATTGATACTGACTGGGATTTATTGTTAAACCAACCCAACACTTATATCCCACCTGAATTTCGTTTTCACTGAACCCAAGTTACATGGAACGCTAACATTACAGGACTGATGCATTAACTCTGCTAACTTTACTCTCATTCCATTCTGTTACTCATCCCACTGTCTCTCAAGCTTATCCCTATGTACTCATTACTTAGTTAAGTGTTTTATCTCCATTTTAACCTCAAAACTACTCCAATAACCACCCACTTAATCCCCAGTACAGAAACAGAAGCTAGTCACAAATCTGAAAAACTAATAACCTGATGCACCTACTCTCATAGTTTTCTTTCTGTTCCCATTCAGTTTCTATTGTTCCCAAGCTGTTTATCTTCTTAGTTAGATAGCTTTATGTGGTTTTTAATACTCCAACCTGGCCTAACCATACTGGACAGTACTTTAGGAAGATCTTAACATAGCAGGGATAAATCTTGCAACACTGAAATTTAAACTGGTGTACGTTTCTTTTCGGTCATCTAACCTATTTCTTCCCAGTTTTTCCTATTTGTTTACAAGTAGACCTAGGTGAGTAGCAATGTAACAGGTTCATTGATAAGTTAATACAGCCCTTCTGCAACCTGCTTATACAGAAACATGAGTTTAGAAGAAGAACTGGAAATCTGCAACTAGAAATCTGTTGCACTGTGGCTTAAAACTGAATATTTCTCTGCTTGGTTCCTTCTGTATATTCATCAGTCTGACTTTGGACCTTTCCCTTAATTTGATTACCCACTTAGTTATTTGTTTGCAGCAAGGCCTTAACCCAAGGAACGAGCCAACTCAACAATGAAACCATTCCTATAAACTATTTATACAGAAACGTGAAGCTCAAATCTGGTATTTTGATATACTCTCTTCTTTGTCTATGTTCACGTTTTGGCTGTCCATTTCTCCCAAGTTTTTCTTTGTACAGATTACTTAGGTGCATTGGTTAGGTTTTGGGTTTATAAGCAGGTAATACACACCCTTACACCACTTGTAGTTCAGTTACACATAAGCGAGATTTACAGAAAAGAAACTGGAAAAGAAATGAAGAACAGAAGCAATTCTGATATCTTTTCTTCTATTTCCCTCGGGTTTGTTCATAATTCTGAATTCCCAAATCCCTCCCCAAGTTGTAAAACGTTGTATCTGAGTTTTAGCTCCAACACAGAACTAAAACCACCATGAATACATCCCTGAATCCTCTTTACACAGAAACTAAAAAAAAACTACAGAAATCTGAAGACAGAAACTTGCATACTTCTCGTTCTCTTTTCTTTTCTGTTTGCTCACAGTTTTGTTCTCGATTTATCCCAAAGCACTCACTTACTTAGTTAAGTGTTTTAGTACAGTTTTTAATTCTAAACCAACCCAAGGCACAGACTGAAGCTGCAGAAACATCATTCATACTGAAACACAAGTTTCAGAAACCGAAACCCAAATCTGAATATACTCTCCTTGAGTTTCTTTTATTTATTATTTTTTTGTTTTTCTTTTCTTTCTCAACCATTACCAGGTGGTTACTACTTTAGTTGAGGGTATTAGCAAGCTTTAGGTTGATTACCAAGTCGATAACAAGCCTACAATCTGCAAGGAGTTCTAGTTACACAGAAATGGAAATCAGCAAAACTGAACTCAAGAACTGGTTTGTTCCTCTTCTCTTAAGGCATCAGGTTGGGTTCCTATTTCTTTTTAATCCTCCCAAAGTATTTACAACTTGGTCAGGTGTATTAGTAATGTTTTAGATTCATGACTAAGCCTTAAGACTCTTATGACTCCTCTGGAAATTTTTGTCATGCAGAAAACGTAAATAGCTTTCACATCTGTACAGAGTATTTATGTAGCTCAATACCTCGAATTATTTCTTTGCTTTGGAGTTGTTTCCCCTCCTGTAATCCTTTGACACAGTGTAAACTCCTAGGCCCTTGAGCTCTCGACCTTACTGGGGTGATAACTCAAGTGTTAGACTATGGCAAAACATTGAAACAGAGGGACTGAGCAAACCGAAGCTTGGTTCAAGGAGATTCACCTTGTGACTGTTATTCAGGTGGGCTTGGAGCTAGTTTCCTGGGCATTACTGGTTCACGTCCTTGACAGGTTTTACCAAGGAGATTCATGCATGAGGAAGATTAAATCATCAAGGGAGTTAGCGCCCAACCTTCAGGCATCAGAAAACAGACAGCAGAAAAAGGTTTTAAAATACCTACGCTTACTTACAGCAATGTTTGGAGAGAGTTATTTTTGTTCAAGCTCTACCCCAAGATCATACCAGCAGGTTCCATGCCGAGTTCTTGCATGGAAACAGAAAGAAAATTAGAGGAGGTGGTGCTTGGTGTCTCAAGCGCCAGTACACAGGAGAGGCTTGGGACACCACCGCGACTGAAGTAGCAAGAAAGGGAAGGAGAGTAGTTAGGATGAGGCAAGTCTTACCTGACGTGAGTAAAAAGGCAGCAGAGGAATCTCTGAACTGGTTGACAAGAATACCGGTGATCAACTGCTGGGAGTTTCAAAACTGAAGTGGTGCATGGGAAACAAATTCCGATGCAGAATCTCATCCCTCCTGACTAGGCTAGACAGAGCGGGTCAATGAAGGTTAGCACAGACTGAGGTGCAGGTCTTGTCTGCTATGTGGTTGCAAGTTACTAGAATGGCTTATTGGAGTTTGAGAAAAAAAAGAGATTCTGACGCATGAGCTTGGAATAGAACCAAACTGAGAGGTTGTCTTTTCCTGAAATCAAAAACGATGGCTCTTGGCTATTTGGGAGTCAGTTTTTTTTTTTTGAGTTGGTCTCCAGATTTCAACCAATTTGATCGGGTGACCACGTGAAGAGATGAGAGGCAAGCAACATCACAGAAAGTGGTGGGATTGGAATTCGAAACACCATTCTGGTATGTCAGTATTGAACTGCTCAAAGAACTTGTTGCTGCTCGAGAATTTGTGTGCGTCTGGCCAGATAAGAAACAGTGTGTGCCATGTTGTTTCTCTCCCTTTTTTGTATTCACTTAGTAGGCTCAGTACTAGTTCTAATTCGGTGGTATTCGTTACTGAATTCTAGCGCAGCTCAAACGGTTAAGCATTCTGAAAGGGTATGGGAGGTCTCGGTTCGAGCCTCAGCGGGAGCGTTTCTGCTCTTTTTTTTTGGAATAAGTTATAAAAGCTTATTTATAAGTTATGAACGACTATTAATACGTCGCGTTTATAATACCTTACGCGACCACTTTATTTCGTGACGTTATTAGTCATATGTATGTATATGTAATATATAAATATCACCCCTTTTTTTTGTCGCGTTTTAGTCTTATATCTATAACGATGCGACGTTCTATTTATTATCTACGACGTTATAGTATGATAACGTTTCGTGTATGTATTTTTTTTAAACGTACATGTATAAGTACGTTACCAGACATAGTATATAACATTGCCATGTTTTCGGGCATGTATATATCCCGCGCAAATTTAATTTGTCATACGTTATCATATGTTCGAGTTATAACGGGCGTTTAATATTTAGGGGTATTTCAACTATATAAGTCATAGTTTAAACTTCATAACTCCTTTAATCAAATTCTTTCTTTCTAATTCCTCCTAATATCCATATAGGACCTATATTTATTAAATCTAAATTCTTACCCTTATATTTCGGTTATTTACAAAACAACCACATTAATACATAAACTTTATATTTAAATCTAATCTCATTATATTATAGAGTTTTAACTTCTTATTTAGCAAAATTACAAGTCCACAACATTTTGGCATATAGCTTTTAGAATATTATAACTTTCAAAAATTACAATCTTACCCCTTAAATTCTCGGCCTTATAATTTATTTCTATAATTACAATCTAACCACAAATCTTATAACCTTACATAATGCCTTATAAACTATAGTTTTAATTTTGATTCTCCATAAATGCCGAATTTATATATATAAATTCTTAAATTACCAAACTAACCCAAATAATTCGGCCTTGTCATGTACTTTCCATTAATTACATTTTCACCCCAAAACTTTATAATAGTTACTTAATAACTTATAAACTATAGTTTAAATATTTAATTCTTAAATTTCGAAAGTGAACCTAATAATTCTCTTAATTATGAATTCGCCCACTAATAAGTTCCAAACTTTCATAACAACTTTTAAATTACATAATAGCCCAAAACTTTTAAAAATTATTTTAACACTTGTTTAAATTATCTAAAATTCAAACTAATTCCTAACCTTATATTATATCATATTACTCTAAATATACTCTTAACTCTCGGCTTTCACAATATATACACCAAACTTTGTAAAATTACATCTTTGCCACATAACTTAATTAATTAGCCATTTAAGCACTAATAAAATATTTTTAACTCACTAAACTTTGTAGTATAAGTTTATATACATAAGTAGCTCATAAAAATCTATTTTTCACTTAGGCAATTCGGCCATAATTTAGTCACCATATAGTATATAAAAGTGGATTTATATGTCATAATAAATGTACATAAACTCATATGAGTCATATAACTCATGTAAAAATTATTGTAATGTCTTATATTGATTCTTAGCTCAAAATAAGTATTTTTGCCCTTGACATTTCGGCTTGAATAATATGTAAACATAAATAAATTTTGTGACACAAAAATGTGTCTTAAGGTAAATATTTCCATATATGTTATAGATTATATTTTTGGCATATAATACCATATAGTTTCGGTTTTAATTAACCTAGGAGATGTACATAATTTTTGTATAATTTTTAGAAGCTTAACAAAGCTTATAACATAAAGATTTACTTAGTAAACTTACTTCTTAACAAAGGTGGTTAAGTGCTTGAACTCCTCTTGAATCTCCAAGCTTTCTCCAAGGAAATTCTTTGATGCTCCACTTCGGTATATGCAAGTGGTGAAGGAGTTTGAGTTAGATCTTGAATAAAGATCTTAAGTAGATTTGTAAGTAGTTTCCAAGAATTACCTTAAGCTTTTCTCCTTATAATTCGGCTCACTTAAGGTGATGAAGAAAAGTCTCCTTCATGAAAATGAAGAAGAAAGAGCCTTAGAAGAAGTAGAAATCGGGTTACACAATAAAATGTGCTTTAAGGATTTTCAAGCTTGAAAACTACCTTAAGATAACCTTGAGATGCTCCTTGGTTTAATGTTGGTTTGGACAACCTCCTGGAACAATAGTTGATGCCGAATGCTATGGTGTGCTAGGAAGAGTTTTGCTTCAAGGCTTGACAAGAAATGCTAGGAAATTACCTTAAAGATGAGATAGAAGTTAAAACTCCATTAATGGACTTAAGAGCTTCAAAGGAAGAGTGAAGCTAGAAGAGAGAGGAGAGAGCCTTACCAATTCGTGAGTGAAGTGTGCAAGGAGGAGAAATGAGACTAAGCTCACGTAAAGCAAGAATGCACTTGGAATTTGATTTTTGTTTGTTAATTTTAATGTCAATTGACTATTCTTTTCCTTAGTTTATTACATGAGTTATTGGCTCAATAAATGCCCTCTTTCCAGCATATGTTCGGCCATAAGCAAGACAAGGCAAGGTGGAGAAAATAAGTGAGCTAGAAGACAAGGTAAGAAAAGTAAGGTTTATTCCTTTGATTTTCAATGTTTGTAACTTGTCTTCTTCTTCATTGTAGGTGGACGATTTCCAAGCTCAAATGGAGCTATCAACCGGTGGAGAAGAGCTAAGGAAGAGCAAAGGAAGGTCACTTGCTTAAGAAATCAAAAGGAAAAAGAAAGAATCTACTTTTGCCTTTAGTATTTTGTTTTTGTCTAGCTCACATGGCCTGTTCCTGCATAATTTCGACAGCTTCTGGTCAAATGAGTCCACATACTTTGACATTAAGTATTATAGCACATGGAAGGTGAGTCACCATGTTTTATGCCTTTTATAAATTTTAATGTAAGTTTTATACTAGTTTTTGAGCATAAAATCGGCCCCTATAGAGTGCCTTGTTGACTAGTCCCTCCAACTGATTTAGAAGGTCATTTTAACCCTATTTAAGATTACCAATTCGTGGCATGTCAAAAACTACAAGGCAATTGCGTAAAACGCGTTTTCGTGACACCCGAAGGTGTGTTTTTGTGCTCTAAGGAAATTTTGGGAATAAATTGTTTTATGAGTTCCAAGTGTTTGTAAACACTTATTATAGTAAATAACATATATTAAGATGTTACATTGAGTTATATGGGTTACATCAACCCATGACATAATTTACGGGCCATCGGGACACTCCCGGGCAAAAAGGAGCGCTAAGAAATCCTCCTGTGGTTTTTTGCTGAATTTGAGAAACCACTTCGTGGGTTCTCTTTATAATGGTTAATAATGATGTTAGGAACTCAAGGAATTAATTTTATAGGAGTTCGTGCCACCTCGGCACTCCTCCGGACTTTTCGTGCTTTAGGGGCGTGCGTGAGCACTCCCGAGCGTTTTGCGTTTTTGACTGAATATAGCTTAGGGAATATGTTTATATATTCATATAATAATTGTATGACCATTTGGTTTGAATATTAGAGGGTCATACAAGGTCATGTTTGACCATATGCTTCTAAGGCGTTTTAGCGTTTATGGAGAAACGACTATTTTTACGTACGTTCTCATGCATGGGTTTGCATGCGTACGTGAAATGATTTATATTTGGATTATTTTCCATTAAATAATGGTTTTATAATGTTAATTAGATTTGGGGTATTTCAATCTACCCCCCTAAAAAGGGACTTCGCCCCGAAGTCTCATATCTAAATTCTAAGGTTGTGGGGAATCAAGTTCCACTAAGCATCCACAACTCAATCTAGTTTTTAGGGATCAAGTCCCAAGTCTCTATATACCTAAGTTCATAGTGTACATCAAGCACAACAGGAATACTTGGAATGTCATAACATATACTACAATGTAGTGCAAGGTAGTAAACACAATCACGTTCATTTCAAATAGTGCAACGTAGTGCACATAATATTTCCATTGTAGTGTAACGAAGTACACATCAGCAAGTAGAAGTACAAAGTACATTCAAATACAGTGTTACACAAGAACACATACAAGACAAAGTGTCACTGAAATGCACCAAAGTGCAACAAAATGCATACTAAACTCACAAACGAAAAAGGCTCTCCCCCCAAAAAAAAGGGGTACGCCCCCGTACCCTAGACTAAAGTGTCTAGTCGGTAAATAATGAGGGAAACTTCGCTCGCATATCAGCTTCTAGTTCCCATGTGGCCTCTTCCACATCGTGGTTCGACCAAAGAACCTTTACGAGGCTCACAGACTTGTTTCGAGTATCTCGTGTCTTTCTATCTAAGATTCGTTGCGGTGTTTCCACATACCGCATTGTTGGTTCTAATGAGAGTGTCTCTGGTTGTAGAACATGAGAAGGATGAGGCATGTATTTCTTAAGCTGAGACACGTGAAAAACATTGTGTACTTTGCCCAACTCTGCTGGCAAATCAAGTCGATATGCCACAAGGCCCACCCGCTCTATGATAGCGTAGGGTCCTACAAATTTCGGGCTTAGCTTGCCCTTCTGTCCAAATCTGAATACACCCTTCATGGGTGATACTCGTAGAAATACCTGGTCGCCAACCGCGAACTCAAGGTCTCGTCGCCTCTCATCAGCATATGATTTTGTCTGTCTTGTGCTGCTTTCATGTTATTTCTGATTTGTTGTACTTCTGCCTGGACTTGCTCCAAGTACTCAGGCCCAATGATGACGGTCTCACTAGACTCGTCCCAGCACAATGGTGTGCGACATGGTCTGCCATATAAGGCTTGAAAAGGTGACATCTGTATAGAGGCGTGATAGCTGTTATTGTATGCAAACTCGATGAGATGTAATCTATCTATCCAGCTGCCCTGGAAATCCAAAGCACATGCTCGTAGCATGTCCTCTAAGGTCTGAATAGTCCTCTCTGACTGACCATCTGTCTGAGGATGAAATGCTGTGCTAAGCTTCAATTCAGTGCCAAGTGCTTCGCGAGTAGCTCGCCAATATCGTGAGAGAAATCTAGTATCTCGATCTGAAACAATAGTCTTTGGTACTCCATGATGTCTGATAATCTCTTTCTCAAATAGTTCTGCCAACTTTGGCACTTTCCAAGTGTCTTTCATCGGAATAAACCTAGCAACCTTAGTCAGTCGATCAACAACAACCCAAATCATATTAAGTCCTCCTCTCGTAGGTGGTAGTCCCACCACGAAGTCCATAGAGATATCATAAAACTTCCACTCTGGAACTGGCATAGACTGTACCATACCTCCTGGTCGTCTATGTTCGAATTTCACTTTCTGACAAGTGAGACATCGAATCACATATTCTGTCACGTCGCCCTTCATACCACTCCACCAGAAATACCTCTTTAGATCTTTGTACATCTTAGAAGCTCCTGGATGGACAGATGTGGGAGAAGTGTGGGACTCTCGAAGAATATGCTCCTTTATATCTGTGCTGTCTCTGGGAATACACAATCTGCCCCTCAATCTGATTAGTCCATCATCATGTAGCTGAAACTCATACTTTCCACCCTCAAATGTACCGTCAGACAACTTCTGACTGATCTCCATCATTCGCTGATCACTCTGCTGTGCGCTACGTATGTCGTCTATAAGACTCGAGCTAGCCACAATGGCATTTAAGGAATGTGCTCGTCGACTCAATGCGTGCTACTACATTAGCTTTTCCCTCTTTGTACTGCAAATCAATGTCATAATCCTTGAGAAATTCAACCCATCTTCTTTGTCTCATGTTTAACTCCTTCTGGGTGAATACATACTTCAAACTTTTGTGATCTGAGTATACGGTCATCTGGACACCATACAGGTAGTGGCGCCAGATCTTCAATGCAAAAACAATTGCTCCAAGCTCCAAGTCATGTGTGGGATAGTTTTCCTCATGTTTCTTCAACTGTCGGGAAGCGTAGGCGACTACCTTCCCATTCTGCATGAGTACACACCCTAATCCCTGCCTGATGCATCACAGTAAACTTCATAACCCTCTGTGCCTTCAGGTATAGTCAAAACTGGTGCTGATGTCAAAGCATTCTTCAAATACTGAAATGATTTTTCACATTCTGTAGTCCATGTGAATGGTGCGTCTTTCTTCATTAAACTGGTCATAGGTTTTGCTATTTTGGAGAAGTCTCTGACAAACCTCCTGTAGTACCTGCTAACCCAAGGAAACTCCTGATATCAGTCACTGTCTTTGGCCTAGGCCAGGTGCGAACTGCTTCTATTTTTGCTGGATCCACTGCGATCCCAGCATCTGAGATAACATGTCCTAGAAAGGAAACTCTGTCCAACCAAAACTCACATTTGGAGAACTTAGCATAAAGCTGGTTCTCCCTTAAGATCTCAAGTACATGTCGGAGGTGACTCTCATGCTTCCTTAGACTTTGAATAAATTAGGATGTCATCGATGAATACAACCACGGTCTTATCCAACTGCTCTCTGAATAATCTGTTCATTAAATCCATGAAGACTGCAGGTGCATTTGACAAGCCAAAAGGCATAACTGTAAACTCATAGTGGCCATATCGTGTTCTGAATGCTGTCTTTTCTATGTCTTGCTCCCTGATAGGTATCTGATGGTATCCTGATCTCAAATCGATCTGAAAACACCTTTGCTCCTCTTAACTGATCAAACAAGTCGTCAATTCGTGGTAGTGGATATTTGTTTTTCACCGACACTGCATTAAGCTCCTGTAATCGATACATAACCGAAGGCTTCCATCCTTCTTCTTCACAAAAAGAACTGGTGCTCCCCAAGGAGATACGCTAGGTCGTATGTATCCCTTGTCCAATAAATCTTTCAACTGCTCCTTCAACTCAGCCATCTCTGCTGGTGCCATTCGGTACGGTGCCTTAGCTATGGGACCGGTACCTGGTAGTAATTCAATGGAGAACTCTACCTCTCTGGGTGGCGGTAAGCCTGGAAGTTCCTTTGGAAAAATATCTGGAAATTCCGACACCACTGGCATATCTGGATCAAAATCAGGGTCGTGCTCTACATCCTGAACATAGCATAAGTATACTTCCTTCTGCTTCCTGACTTGCTTGTACATAGACATAGCAGATATAACTTTTATTGATGGTGCTCTAGGGCTCTGGCGGTAGGATACTGTCACTCCTGATGGGCTCTTAAGTAACAGTCTGCGCTCTGCACAAAGAATGCGGCCTCTGTGCCGCCCCAACCAGTCCATCCCGGCTATAACGTCGAATCCTAGACCTCTGAACTCAATAAGGTCAATAGGAAATTCCTCCTCCTTAATGCGGATAGTGGCTCCTCTATAAAGACGAGTGCAACTGATCTTCTCCTTAGACGGGAGTGCCACCTTAAAATCAGGTAACTCTACAGCGTCTAGCCCCAACTTCCCCGCAAGCGAAGGCGAAACGAAAGTATGTGAGGCTCCGGAGTCGAACAGTACTAATGCATCCACTCCATTAACAGGAAAGGTACCAGTGAGGATCGCGCCGCCCTTGCTGGCCTCCTCCTCAGTAAGAATACTTAAGGCACCTTCCGTCTCCTTAGCACAACCTAATAACAGAATCTGAGTAAGTACTTTGATATATGATGGGGTCTAAAGACATTCACTTTCATAACAATAATGCTTCATTGATGAGATGATCTCCTTTCAGATGTCCAAAAACAATTACAATACTAGTACTTTCTAAAAGTCAAACTTAATCTTCCTGGTTTCATGTGAGTGGTGTTTATCACTGTCGAAGGTGCTGTGTTTAGTTTAATCCTTTTAATTCCATGGTATAGCAACCTTGACTTTCCACCCATTATTAAAACATCTCCTGAATTCAATATGATTTTCTTTGCAAGGTCCACACGCTTCTGCTCGCCATAAAGGAACTCTGCGTCATCTCCAATTGACAAAGACAATACTGGTATCCCCTGTTCAAGGGACCCTTTTGTTTCATCATTGTCCTGATGTAGACTAAACGGCCTCCTTCTTCATAGAAGTTGATGATACATAGATCAGCCCTTAGATTGGGAACTGGATCTTCTTCTAGCTGTTGAGCTGTATTAACTGCTTGTTCCACAATTGGTAAAAATTCTTCTGGGATTTTTGGTACTTGTGCTCCATCTCCATTTCTTGTATCCTGGTAGGTCTTTGAGTAAGGATTCCAATCCTTTCCTAAGCACATCATTTTCAGCTTCATCTTTGATCCTCCTGGAAATTCTGGAGTGTAGAACCCTCCTGGTCCTGCTCCCAATTCTTGACATTTCTGATGATTGCAATTTGTGTCTCCGGTGTTAGGTATCCTTTGAGTAATATCAAACCTGGTTGGATAACCTTACATTGTTCGTTCGTTGGTTCTTGTGCTTTGATAGTTTTCTTCCAGGGAGGGCGGTGAGGGGATAGGAAAGCATATCTTATAGCTTCCTACGTGGTTTAAAATTCTACTAGTGAGTCTTATTAGTTCTTTCCTATGCAACTAGGCAATCAAGGCATGCAAGCACTCATTCACATCATCCATTGCTCAATATTAGGTTCACATGGGTTTAGAAGTACCTGGGTTGGTAGAAGGACCAGCCTCATCTGAGCGGTCCATGACATGCAGGGCGGGTCCCGATGCTGGGCCTTTGCCCTTATTTCCCTGAGCCTGGTTTGTTGGTGGAGGGCCAATGCGGTTTGTTGTGGAGGTTTGTGGAGTCGAGTATCGCTAGCTCCATTCTTTGGGTGGTGTTTTGTCTTTGCTCCCGGGCGATAGTTCCTGCTCTCCGGTTCCGGATACACTCGAGGCCCGATGTCCAAATATCTGACAGTGGCGACACTGGACTTTCTCCCTTGGCAGTCACGCCCGGGGTGGGTCCTTTCCACACTGTCTACAGTTGAAACGGCGGACATACTTCTGGCCCGTGTTTGAGCCTGATCCAGAACCTAATATATCAAGGTCAATTATACATCCAACGGTACTGAAGTAATCACAAAAGTTTCAAATTTAACTGTTTGATTAGAGTGCCTACCCTTAGATGGGTAGGTTTTCTGTGGAGTTGCCGCTCCGTAGGTCCTGACTGAGGGTTCCCAGTAGTTTGGTTCCCTTCCCTTGATAGGACCCCTGGCCTTTCTGATAGGGTTTGTTCCTTCTTTGGAGTTCCCCTGCTTGGCATCTTTGCCACAGGTCCGTCCTTCCTCTTTTGGAGCTCAAAGCATCCCTTCTCTTACATGTGATCTCCACCACAATGGAGGCAGCATGGTAACATTCCTGAAATCTCAAGGTATCAATCCTCCAAAATCTCCCATGACGGGGTATAGTAGTAATAAAAAATTCTATCTGGTCACATTTCTCCTGTTTTACCTGCAAGCTGGTGGAATGATTGGTCCCATCCCAAACTGAGTCCAGGGCTCAGTCCCCCGTAGAACGGTCGACCAAAACTGGTCCGAGTATCCTATTCCGGGTAGTAGTCGGAGTAGTGAAGTGAGTGAATTTGCATAATACTCATCCAGTCATTTTCCCGTCTGCTCCAGGGCGTCAAACTCCCTAGTCTTCACCATCCTGGTGTGGGCCGGGTAGTAGTTTTGCCCCTCAGTAGTGCAGTGTAGTGTCCCCCCAAGTAAAGCTGGGTCATCCAGGTGGTCGGCTTTCACCATGTTCCACCAATCTCTCGCTGCATCCTTCAGATAAAGGCAGCAAGCCTTACCTTTTCCCTAGCTGGGACTGCAAGCGTCTCGAACGCTGTTTCCATCTCCATGATGTATGTCTCCAAGTGAGCAGGGTCAGTCTGTCCCTTGAATGCAGTTGGCCTCAGATCAGCCAAACTCTTCACCCAATCCCTCTCTCTGGGCGGTTGGTGGTGGAGGTTAGCTGCTCCTGCTGTGCAACCCCGCGTTGTGCAAATGTGAGCTATTAAAGTAGCAATGTCTGCCAGCCTGACGGCTGGCTCCTCATCCGCCTGTCCCGGCGTCTCCTCTTCCTGACATCTGAGGATGTTGAGGTATATTAGATACTGTGGTCACAATCTTGGTCTTGATAGTAGTCTAAGTAAACTAACTTAAACTCCTTTCAATACTATCTCTCAACCATTTAACCTAAGGCTTTTAGAAATCCTAATCTCGGTGTATCTTGTATCCAGAGCGTAACTACGCTCTAATACCACTTTTGTAACACCCCAACCCGAAATCCAATAACCTGAACGGCGATCACTCCCAAATAAAATACAACTGCAGCGGAAATAAATACAACAACCGGGCGGTATTACAATGCCGTTGGCCACCCTTGTGACCAACAAGGCTAACTCCAAATACAATCTCCAAAAGTCACGGTCTGAATACGAATACAATCCGAGATACTAGGAATCAAACTCAAATGTAAAATACTTAAGTAAAAACAAATAACTAGAAGAAGACTCCCATAGCTTGAATCTACCCCACCTACACTCGGTGTGTGGTAATCTTCTCAACTTCAGGTACCTGAAAAATGGGGGTGCCCCCAAAGGGGCTCAAAAACAATGCTGGTATGGAAAACGTGCAGCCCATCGTCTACCGGGCCACACCAACTACTTTGTCGAATACATGCAGTTCATTTTTATAAAGCTGTAAAACACATAGTAGGATAATAACAAGTATCCATACAAGGACAATAATGTCACATAGAACAAGACTTCAGAAGGTCAAGTTAGCTGAACAGTAATCTTTTAATGATAGTCGGGTCCACACAATGGGACTGACAGGTATAACTGAATATCTCAAATAGTGGAGGTATAGTGACCTCGTTAAGATTGAAAGGTTGGGAAACTAGTCCCTCAGAAGATAACGTAGTTAACTCCTGTACTGAGAAATGTGGGAATCGTACCCTCGAGAGGAATGAAGTCTTCCTCTCCACTGAACTGATGGGAATAGAACCCTCGAGAGGAATAAAGTCTTCCTCTCCACTGAAATGTTCCGTCGCGACGTATAACTGAATAGGAGACGACCTGAGACAGGTACAACTCCTGTAGCATGCATGGCCAGATCCAACTGGGCTCCTCGTTCTCGTAGTATAGAATTGTTAAGTGTCATATAAAGACGTTAAACAAGAACACATGTGTATTGTCAATTATCACGTTTAGGATAATGACGTTTGTTATAAAGTGAAGTTAGTGAGAGACTTGAGTACAAGTCCTCGGTATACTGAAGCGCAGGTATTTAATCCACTGGTATATAGTAGTGTTTGTATGCGTGGGACATACACGTTGTAGTCAGCATCATTCACGCACATAAAATAAAAACAGTGCACAAGAGTAAACAACATTTTACATTAATTATCTTGGTCATTAATTCAAACAACAGATAGCACACAAGCCGGTGTAATCCGGTAGAAAACAGGTTGCAAGAATCCCATACCGTTCACCGTAGTTGCAGTTGATTATACCCTGGTCAACGTCTGGTCAAACAAAGTCCTAGAATAGGATTAACTGAGAGGGTTAATTTATGTTACCCTTATATAATAATTCTATTGGATCTTTTAACAAATCTCGTATTTGTTATTTCATGTGAGGTTTATTTCTTTTAATTACCTCATGATTTATGTATAACTTATTTGTTATTCCTTTTTATTTATTTATAAATCCTTTAATGTACAAATATGTATTTATTTATTCATGTACTATATTTGTTATTTTTTTTAATTGTCTAGGTGACATAACAACTTATAATTCTTAACTATTTTATATGCCATACATGGACATAAAATTCTTATAGTTTTCATTATTCCTCCTTTAACCATAAATAATAATTATGGTTACCTTTAAATTCCTTATAACTATATAAGTCATAGTTTAACTTCATAACTCCTTTAATCAAAATTCTTTCTTTCTAATTCCTCCAAATATCCATATAGGACCTATATTTATTTAAATCTAAATTCTTACCCTTATATTTCGGTTATTTACAAAACAACCACATTAATTCATAAACTTTATATTTAAATTCTAATCTCATTATATTATAGAGTTTTAACTTCTTATTTAGCTAAATTACAAAGTCACATAATATTTTGGCATATAGCTTTTAGATATTATAACTTTCAAAAATTACAACTTAGCCCCTTAAATTCTCGGCCTTAATAATTTATTTCCTATAATTACAATCTAACCACAAAATCTTATAACCTTTACATAATGCCTTATAAACTATAGTTTTAATTTTGATTCTCCATAAATGCCGAATTTACATATATAAATTCTTAAATTACCAAACTAACCCAAATAATTCGGCTTGGTCATGTACTTCCATTAATTACATTTTCACCCCAAAACTTTATAATAGTTACTTAATAACTTATAAACTATAGTTTAAATATTTAATTCCTTAAAATTTCGAAAGTGAACCTAATAATTCTCTTAATTATGAATTCGCCCACTAATAAGTTCCAAACTTTCATAACAACTTTTATAAATTACATAATAGCCCAAAACTTTATAAAATGTATTTTAACACTTGTTTAAATTATCTAAAATTCATAAACTAATTCCTAACCTTATATTATATCATAATTACTCTAAATATACTCTTAACTCTCGGCTTTCACAATATATACACCAAACTTTGTAAAAATTACATCTTTGCCACATAACTTAATTAATTAGCCATTTAAGCACTAATAAAATATTTTTAACTCACCAAACTTTATGTAGTATAAGTTATATACATAAGTAGCTCATAAAAATCTATTTTTCACTTAGGCAATTCGGCCATAATTAAATAGTCACCATATAGTATATAAAAGTGGATTTATATGTCATAATAAATATACATAAACTCATATGAGTCATATAACTCATGTAAAAATTATTGTAATGTCTTATATTGATTCTTAGCTCAAAATAAAGTATTTTTGCCCTTGACATTTCGGCTTGAATTAATATGTAACATAAATAAATTTTGTGACACAAAAATGTGTCTTAAGGTAAATATTTTCCATATATGTTATAGATTATATTTTTGGCATATAATACCATGTAGTTTCGGTTTTAATTAACCTAGGAGATGTACATAATTTTTGTATAATTTTTTAGAAGCTTAACAAAGCTTATAACATAAAGATTAACTTAATAAACTTACTTCTTAACAAAGGTGGTTAAGTGCTTGAACTCCTCTTGAATCTCCAAGCTTTCTCCAAGGAAATTTTGATGCTCCACTTCGGTTATATGCAAGTGTGTGAAGGAGTTTAGGAGTTAGATCTTGAATAAAGATCTTAAGTAGATTTGTAAGTAGTTTTCCAAGAATTTACCTTAAGCTTTTCTCCTTATAATTTCGGCTCACTTAAGGTGGATGAAGAACAAGTTCTCCTTCATGAAAATGAAGAAGAAAAGAGCCTTAGAAGAAGTAGAAATCGGTTTACACAATAAAATGTGCTTTAAGGATTTTCAAGCTTGAAAACTACCTTAAGATAACCTTGAGATGCTCCTTGGTTTAATGTTGGTTTGGACAACCTCCTTGGAACATTAGTTGATGCCGAAATGCTTATGGTGTGCTAGGAAGAGTTTTGCTTCAAGGCTTGACAAGAAATGCTAGGAAATTACCTTAAAGATGAAGATAGAAGTTAAAACTCCATTAATGGACTTAAGAGCTTCAAAGGAAGAAGATGAAGCTAGAAGAGAGAGGAGAGAGCCTTACCAATTCGTGAATGAAGTGTGCAAGGAGGAGAAATGAGACTAAGCTCACGTAAGAAAGAATGCATTTGGAATTTGATTTTTGTTTTGTTAATTTTTAATGTCAAATGACTATTCTTTTTCCTTAGTTTATTACATGAGTTATTGGCTCAATAAATGCCCTCTTTCCAGCATGTGTTCGCCTATAATGCAAGACAAGGCAAGAGGTGGAGAAAATAATGTGAGCTAGAAGACAAGGTAAGAAAAGTAAGTTTATTCCTTGATTTTTCAATGTGTAACTTGTCTTCTTCTTCATTGTAGGTGGACGATTCCAAGCTCAAATGGAGCTTATCAACCGGTGGATGAAGAGCTAAGGAAGAGCAAGGAAGGTCACTTGCTTAAGAA
>CM041782.1:68609576-68764759 GCA_023374045.1 Limonium bicolor | reverse complement strand
TATAAACTGTTCAAACTTACTAATCAGTGCTCCTCGCACTTCATAACTCTTAATTGTTTCCTCCTGGAATGAGTTCTATGACTCTTTTAATCTCATTAGTTTAACTGTGTTCTTCCTTTTCAATTGTCCGCGGTAAATTGCTGTTCTGGTGTGAGTTTGCATCGCTGACTGTCGTACGAAGTCGACTACTTCTCGCGTTTCTTATACTACTCGTTTACATATATGGGGTTCCTTATTGATACATTGCTACTTACCCGACTAACTTATAAATAAGTCCATCAGGTCCACAAGCTCCTTTGGAGTGCGGTCGTCCCACATCTCGTTTAAGTATACTCGTACTGTTCGTCACACGCTTAATTACAACTAATTTGTGAAGTATTCTATTGTCGATCTCCTCTTTCATCATTCCATGATAACACACATGTCGTTCTTCTTAACTTAATCAAGGAATATCCGTCTACTGGGTTCACAACTGCATTATACCTTCTGTATTTAGTATGGACTCGATCCTTTAGTAATTTGAGGTTTCTTTCCTTAGAGCCTCTTATCTCATTTCTCATGTCGATCCATTAGGAATGCACTTCTAGTCCCTTACGGAATGGACAGTGTGCTTCCTGTGAAATCTTTCATCTAATGGTCCAGGCTACTGGCGTTACTGCACAGTCTATCTCCCATTTCCTCACCTTACTTACATCGGTTTTTAATTCATAAATCTGATTGCTTTCGTGTCAATATTTGATGGCTTATATATAGTGGTTGCTTTGCTGCGCACTGTAACTTAATCTACCTGACAGGTATTATTTTCATGGCCTCCACTACCGAAGTAGCTTTAGCTTTCTCATATTGCCCATTGATGGCACAATTATTCGGTCATTTTACTTCAACGTCTTGTCTTATATTCAATCCCCTTCATGGTGTAAACACACTGGGAGTTCCCCAGTTTAATGTAAGGCGGTTGTCGCATCACGTTGTAAAATGGTTATCTCTTAATATGAATGTGTTCTGTTTCAATCTCAGGTTCATAAGTAGGCTAATTTCTCTTACATTCTTTCATCCTTTATGATGTTATTTACCATGTAATTTAACCGGTTACTGAAGAAGTCATCCGTTGAATCACAAGCTCTTTTGAGCATTGGTCACTTGACGTGCCATACTACGCACTCATAATGTTTATCTCTGACGATTGCTAGTTCTTAAATCCTGGGTGTTGGATATGAGGTCTGTCTCTGCAGCCTTCCATATTATTTATGTGTAAATGGAATGTTCTAAGGTAATTTCAAGGTCTACGGTTCCCATTCTCCAATAGAGAGTATTCAATCTCTAAGAAGTGAAAGCCCTTTTTGAGGGGTTTATTCCCACTCATGGCCTCACAACAAGGAGAGGTATCCCCACCCTAAAAGGAATGGTTCGTTCTCCGCCCCTGTCAATAGCACTATCTTAACATTCTCATTGGTGCCCTTTACTGGCAATTCTTCCTCAATTTAGTATAGGTTCTCATAACCACTCGTATGTACGAGTTGTAGTTCATTCATGGCCTAGATAAGCCTTTTATGCTTTCTTGTGCCTCAAGCTCTGATGTATTTAACATCCTTGGCTCGTAGGCCCTTAATGCTTGATTAGTCTCAAGTGATAGCCGTTGTTCGGTTCACTGTTGTATTCTTAATCATCTGTAGGTTATCCACGTAATTCTCTTGTTCTCTGAGCTCTGTCAATGTTGGGTCACACCATTGGATGTAATATTGGGTTTCACAATAAGTTGCTGTATCTCGCTTCCTGCTGTGGAAGTTCGCTTAGGTAATCCGATGTTAATCAGTGTCTGTGACAATACTTTCGCTCTCATAGACTTGCGTCTTTTAGCAATTAAGGATTAGTTTTCATTAGGCCCCTGCCTTCAGGTGTCTAAGTCGGATATTTACCCTGGCTATCATGTGCTGCCATGTCAATACTTCGTTCAACATTCGTTGACTACGCCACCCGTTAATTACTAATCATACTTGGGTGTTAATGAGCTCGGCAAGCAATACTAACCATCGTTTTATGGGTCCTTTTCTGCCCAACTATACCAACTCTATGGTGTAGTCCTTTGAGGTTCTTTTTTTTTATTGCACGTCTTTGATCCTAGGTAGGTCATTGCTTAAATTTGCTTTCTCTGATTCTGTTTCTGGGGTTTATCAACATCTTCAATGAAGAGTGCTATTAATGGTATTATTCTGGGAGTTCATCCCGTTTTTATTAAAAGTTGTTATGTCATCCATCTTCATTGTATGTCGTAATACCTTCCTTGTAGGTTATTACTTACATCTGGTCTTCTCACATCGTTGAGTAATCTTTACGGTTCTTCCATTCAAGGTTAGGCTTGGTTTTGGGTTGATGTTCTTACCTGTAGTGTTGGTTGTCTGTTGTTGATGATCACGTCATTTAGTTTCCTGACCAAGTCCAGCTCCCTGCCGACTGGTGTATTAATTTAGTGGTCATGGTCAGGCCGTCAGGCCCTCCCAATATTTCGCTCATCGGTCTTATGGAATTGTAATCTGGTGTTAATATGTATTATATCCGTGGTTTTTACCATTTGGTCTTCACGGCTTCCTGTATAGCTTCATTGTGGCAGCACTTGCCAAGGCAAGTGCGCCATGCAAGATGGGCTATAGGTACTATGTACGTAGGTAATGGTACACTCTCCTAAACTCCATGTAGGTGGTAGTCCATGGGACTCCTTCTTTGCCCTTTTTGGCTTTGGTTAATTGATTATCTGGGCAGCTTCCTGACTGCTTTTGATTGTATAATTACTTATCAGGGTATTCCTCTTTCTGAAGGAACCCTTTTTCTTTTGCTTTCGCCTTGGTTCTCACTCTCATTTCCACACCTTCGTCGAGGTTATCGAGTATTTACTCTCCTGCGGCACTACGTCGTAGTCCTATCTTGGAGTATGACTTGCATGTGCATTCATAGTCGTCTGGGCTATTGCAGTTAGGTCTTTGCAACCCCTTTTTTTGTAGGTTCGGAGTTACCCGCTTCATAATTGACTTTTAAGTAGTCCCTATGCTCTTGCGTGGTATTATCCCGCTGTTATTGCTTCCTTGGACTGTTGTCCGGTGTTTCTATCACTTCTCTTGTCCTCCCATTGCACTCGTAGTGCTTTCCTTCTTACTGGTATGGCGGGGTTATATCGACTGCGTAGCATGTCGACCCAAGTTGCTGGTAATTATTATCCTCTCATTGGTAGGATTCCGTTGGTAGCGCCTGTTTCAACGTTGCGCTCCAATTAGGACCTTCAAGTCTTGAAAGACTATTGCATAACGAGGTGCTTCTCGTATTGCATAATACTAAGTAATTGCCAGATCGGGTTTTCCTGAGTAAGAGAAGGCTTGTCATCTCTCTGGCGTTCATTTCCGGTATCTTAGAACCAGGGGCGCGGAGGGCGGGCCAGGTATTATAGATATCCGATACACATCGGGGAATCCTAACTAACGCACCTCTCGCACTAACACTCAACCCTTATCCCAAAGTCTAAAGTTCCTAACTCGGTAATTCCTAAGCTCGGTAATTTCCAGTCATCAGAGCGTAACTACGCTCTTATACCACTTTTTGTAACACCCCAACTCCAAATACAATGATCGTCGCCCTAAGTCCATCTCATTCATTAACAACGCAGCGGAAAAGTTATACTAAATTGGTGTTACCGCCGTTAGTCACCCACGTGACTAACTAGGCCTATTCTCTTACAAGTCACGGTCTGACTAACCGGATAATTACTCGAGCATCTATACAATACAATTCATAACCACAACTTATACGGAGTATCTCATATCCTAATACATCATACTAACATCTCATCAATTACTAAACGAGTGTACATGCACAACTCGTGTAACAATGTAAAAGCAACCCGAAGTACTCTCTACCCCTCTAACTCCACTCTCAGGTTTATCCTCGTCTGGCACCTACCTGCAAATTTAAATCACAGGCCCCAAGGGCTCAGCATGTTTGCTGGTATAGAAAATGGCAACCCACAAGCTAGCAGGGTTACACACACTACTTTGTCGTATCATGCAATTGTATATTCAATACAACAATAATAAGAAGTACGATAACAACAACACATTTATGTGAAACATTCACAGCTCAAATAAATCGAATGTCGTGTGGACGCCCATTAATGAGTAAATTAGATTCCTAAATCCTGAGGCCTGAGAATTGTTTAGTTCTCGTGTTTGACCATACCTTAGAAGTGTCAACCGTTCTGTTAATAGAACTGGTTGTTCTCTAACTGAATTGTTTATTTTTGTCGGGTCAAGGTAACCCTAGCCAATGAGTTATTAGCTCCATTGGGTTAATAAACATTAATTCTTAAGTTATAGGGGTGTAGGCTTGACCCTCCCGCCCCTGAATTTGCCTCCCACCTCGAACTGTTCACTCGAGATGGTCGGTCTGTTTGTCGACCCTAGGCGACAAGTCGTAGACGAGCCATATGCGGAAGACAGATCTGATACAGATGCCGACCTCCTAACCTAAACATGCATGACCGGAGTCAGTCCCGGATTCATCTCCAACCAAAGTTCCAGTTAGTTGAAGTCTCATTGACAATTTGTTAGTTAAACCTCTCTCGGTATTAACCAACTAACAACAGGGAGTATTTATAACCTTATACAATTGTTACTAAACATAGTTAATGACCAAGAGCTGAATCAAGTCGTGTTAGTGTGCAATGGACACACAATAACAATACAGTAATTCGGTTTCATGCTTAATCTTGTTTGGTCATATCACAATAACACATAGCACACAAACCGAGGTAGACCCCTTAGCAAGCAAGCTACAAGAATCCCATACCGTGCACAGGAGATTGGCTAGCTCTTAACACCACATTCGCCTAATCCGCCGAACGCCTCCGACTATCTAGATCTGTAACCAGAACTAGTACTAGTATCCTGTCTCTTAGAACTATTTTGGTTCTCTTTTCAACTTAAACCTTTCCCTAGGTTAACCCGGGTATAATAGTATACCGTTAAACGGGTTCGTTCATTTAGGTGCGTTTTTAAACTCAATTCTAATTCATTAACATACTAACGTCGTTAGCAGTTATTTAGTTGCACAGTTAGCAACTTTAGACTTATACGGACCTTGTATTAGGATTTCGTATTTTTCACTATTCATCCGTATTTCACTCTTCATTTATACGGTCTCATATTCTACTATTCATTTATATGGCCTCGTATTTTACTATTCGCCGTATTTCACTATTCACACGTACGTCTCGTATTTTACTGCTCACGTATACATCTCGTATTTTACTGTTCACGTATATGTATTTACTATTCATGTATACGGGTACTATTCACGTATACGGGTATTTTCCATGTATACCAAAATTTACGTATACGTTCGTATGATACTCCGTATCAATACGTATTTATTTTTTTTTCAAATATAACTTGTATTTTCTTTAAAATACATTAAGTATTGATTCCTCCTATACTTATTAAATTACGGGTATACCCCTCGTATAACTTAAGTTATATACGGGTCTCGTTTAACCCCGTCTTAACTCTGTTTCTTTTACAACTTGTTTCTAAATTCTTTATTTAATTTCCTTAACCTTCTAAACACATAAAAATGTGTTATGTACATTCCTTACCCATAGTTTTCTTTTAATTTCCATTTTACTCATAATAAGTTCTAAACTTGTTATCTTTATTTCTAATTTCTTTCAAAGTCTTTCTTAATTAATTTCTTTTATATTGTAACACCCCAACTGCTAATCTCATCATTACCTCTTAAACTGTTACATTATACCATTAAGCTCGCAGCGGAATTCAAATACAACAGAGGGTGATACAACGCCGTTAGCCACCCTCGTGGCTAACCAGGCCTGACTCACATACAGTAACGGTCTGATGGACTGGAACAACCGAGTACTTCATACAAATACCATAAACATTTCACTTCTTTACTATACCGAGTCTACATTATACGGATGCCGATAACATACTCGGACTTACACCTTATTCAAACGCATAAGTAATTACAATCTAACTACCCATGCTCACAGCAGTCCCCGTCCTACTCTCTCGAACGGTGGCCAGCTTCAAGTACCTGCACACTAAAAACGTTCCCCCTAGGGGGTCAGCTTTCGCTGCGCATGAAATTCGCATATACCGCGTGCTAACCGCGGTACACCGACTACTTTGGGTCGGATATACATGGAGTTCATTTTAATCAAACAACATGCATCATGACAATACAATATATATGTATATCACACAAGGAATCTACATCCAATCACGGAACACGATTCCTAACTAACATAACAATGTTGTTAGTTGTAACTGGTTACTCTTAGGCATTGAGGGTTATTCCTCACTATGCCTTGTTTACTTATTCAATACCTCACCCGCTCTCTCGGTTACTTATTCGTATACACACCCATTCTCTTGGGCTACTCATTCTTACACTTACCCATTCTCTCGGGTTACACATTCATATACTCACCCCTTTCTCTCGGGTTATTTATACTCATTACTCACCCGCACTCTTGGGTTATTCATACACAAGCTCTTGTAGATTCTCGAGACCTACAGGTCTCCTACATCACGCTTGTTACTCTCTTTACATACTTAAGCCACAACTCATGGCTCTCTAGCATAGTCTTACTTCCCCGTTTCGACCCTACTCTGGGTCTAGCATGGTGGGAAGGTTCAACTAGCTCACGGAACTCTCTCTTAGTTCCTATCTCTTTTTACATAGGTCCGACTACTCTCGGACTTCTCACATTCCCATATACTCCTCTCTCGGAGTTATAATTTATATCATGTATATTAGTCTAGAAGCATCACTCTCGATGTTTCTAATGACTTAGGGAACATTACTCGAGTTTGGTTAATCTTAGGTTTTAAGAGTTACCTTTACACTCATATGCTTATACATTCGGATATTTTCTTATACCGGGTATAATCCTCATATAAGAGGTCGACCGTATCTCAAGGGAGTCACATAGTCCCTTAGGTCTCTTTTACTTTTCTTATATGTTTACATTATTGGACTAACTTCAATCCTCTCGATGGAGGTCATTTATCTCTCCACTCATATTTATTTCGTGGATTGTTTCAATAAGGTTCTCTAACCGTTATCGGGTATATACTCAACCCGTACATCTCCTTGCATTTTAGGGAGTTCATATGTTTGTGTTATCGTTATACTTTAATCGATAGCTTGTGTGTGTTTGCATAATACCATTGGTTATGTGACTACCCGTTCAACGGGTTTCTAGTCAGTCAGTACTCACTAAGAGTCGGTCTATGCACTAAGTTAGACCACACCGGCATACAAGTATGTTAGCTCATTCAACATACAACAATGCATGCATAATCAAACAAGGGATTATTTTCATGCTTTAATCTTGATTAAGCCGGCACACAAACACACAATCAGAGTAACTCGGTTAGCATACGGGGCATGAGAAAATCATACCTTTCACCGGGGTTTTTACTTTTACCGTGTCATCTCACCAAGCTCGGGTCACGCATGGTTCTCTGATAATGTTTCAACATTATTATTAATACTAATATCATACGGAACATAATAAAATGTTACTCCCGCAGTTACCCCGTTATCCCGTTATCTCGGTTTCACCTTTGTTACTTTAAGCTCTCACTTCTCAAGTGCCTCCAACACTTTCTAACCCTTCTTAGGGCCTTTACATGTCACCAAACAAGGCCTTAACATCTTATAACATCATTAACATTCAAACCCCCATCATTAGCAACCTTTAAAACACTCACGGGGCAATTCTGGGGGTGGTCCGGGACTTGGTCCTTACCCTAAGTCCCGGACCAATTCATTAAATAACTCTCGGGTGAAAAACAACACCTGGTCCGGGACTTTGTCCTGGAGTATAGTCCCGGACCAACATAGCACTTGCACTCTCGGCCCTAATTTAGGTGTGGTCCGGGACTTTGTCCAAGGACCAAGTCCCGGACCCTGCTAAAACCTGCTCCAAACTTGATTTTTCCACTCCAAATCAATCCTTAAACCACCCTTAATCTTTCCATAAACTTTCCACAAGTTTTCCACATGTTTAATCACCTTAAAACATGCTCTAAAACTCTTCAAATCATGGGTTAAACCCTTACTCAAATTCTTGCCCGAAATCACAAATTTGCATTCTCCCTTTTGCACTAATGCACACTTGTGCATTCTCTAACCTCTCTTGACACTTGCATTATTGTTCTTTCTTCATTTAACCATTCCAAAACTTCCAAGATAATGCACACCTCATACCAAGTTCCATGACTCACTCTTAAAGCCTAAAATCTTCTTTGTTTTCTAAAAACTCCTAAGGCACTTACACAACCTCTTTTGCTACAGATTTTGCACCAATCTTCTATATTATCACAAGCATCCCCAAAGTGGTTTACTAACTCCAATCACTCTTCATACATACCTAGCCACTCCTAGGCTATTCGCCACCCAAACCAACACTTAATTCACTTAGATTTCTACACAAATTTTGCCATAGCTTGGCTACTTCTCAAGCATTGTCCAAAACTCTTCTCATCACATTATTCAACCTAAAACTAACCAAACCCATCATGGGTTCTACCAGCACATACAAGTTCACCAATACTCATCAATTCTCTAAATACAATACAATGCATAATTCATAAAATTCATAACACTTAATCAAACACTAAATTCACAATGTTTTCTCACTTGCATTATTTGTACAAGCACATTGCTACCACAACTCAAGTGGGGTTCATTTATTCATTAACCCTTCCCAAATCCTAAGACATATAGGACCACACTAAGATAAGTTTCTTACCTTAAATGTTCACATATTCCTCCTTTGCTCTCCTTCTTTCTCCTCTCTTGATTTTCGGTCAAATTGGTCAATACCCTTATCAACCTCCAGTCAATACCGAAATGGGGTTTAGACACAATTCAATTCACCTAAGCTTATTAATTAAGCTAAGAGGCAAGGAAAGTGCTTAAGGCACAAAATTGAGATTTACCTTGAAACTTTAGGATGGCCTTTTGGTCATGAATCAAAGAATGACTCCCCATGAGCTTTTGAAGCTTGAACGTGGCTCATTCAAGGAAGGAAAACAAGGGAAAATTGGGGAGTTACAAACCGGCCACCAAAGAGTAAAGGAAATGATGGAATTTTATGGTTTTTCTTACCTTAAACCAACAAGGAGACTCCAAGCTCCAAAAAGATGTGGTTTACTCTTCAAATGCCCAAAACCCATGAAAATGAAACTCCTCCATTTGAAATTCCGAAAAGATAGGATGATAGGGCTTGAGGAGAGGAGTTCAAATATATAATTTATTTCGAATTTGGAGCATAAATGAGACTTGGGCATGAGGAAGTGGAGTTGCCATTGGAGCCCTTTGTTGCAGCTTGAAATCGTCCAAGCAAGGAAGGAGGAGGGGAGCATTCGAGAGAGAGGTGAGGGAGTTCAGATGTGAGGAAGGAAATGAGGAAAGAGAAGAAAGAAAAGGTAAGTAAGTAACTTTTCACTATTCCCCTTTTTGACTTTTCAACTCTTCTTTTCTTTGTTAATTAGATAATAGAGAGGGATGACTAGTCTAATAAAACCGGCCCCCACACACTATTTAAACTAGAGCGTTTTTCGTTTTCTTACAGAAAACGCTCGTTATTTTACCCGGTTTGGCACTATTCACTAACCGGGCCCGTTTTTCGGATTTTCTCGTTTCTTCATTTTTAATGGTTATTAAACTTCCATTAATACTTAATTATAGTTATTTAATCAACTATAATTTTTACGGGTCCATTTGACCACTTAAAGTCACGTTTTCGGGTTTTCTCGAAAAACGTGCTTTAGAACTCCGTTAGCGTTTTTCCATTGTTTGGATCCGTTTTCTTCGGGAATCATTCCCGTACACTAATTAGGCCTAACTAAGCCCTAGGAATCCATCTCGGACCCTCTCGAGATCATATATCTCTTATACTCATTTAACGCGCATTTTAGCGTTTTTCGCTTTTCAAGCGTTTTCTCTTTCTTTTGGTTTATTCTTTTTACCAATACTCTTTAGGCACCGTTAGGCCTTTTATAATCATATTAGAGTAATTTAATCGCCATTCCTAGATCCGGGGTATTTCATATATTTTGGTCAATTACCAAAATATACCCAAGTTTGACCAGTCTTTTATGGTCAAACCCCCTAACTTTCCATTAATTATAATATTAACCCTAAAGTTAATTTAACTTAACTTTTTATCCCTTTATCCTTTTAATATCTAATCTTTTGCTAAAAAAATTATTCTAGCTTCTCTAAACATTTCACAAACTGCCATTGACCAAGTTTGACCACGTTTGACCAGGGAAATTACCATTTTACCCTTGTGGTCTTTCCTTTTATCCTAACCCGTTTATTAACCAATTTAACTCCAATTAATTTCTAATTTTCGTAACTAATTTTCCTACAGATTTTTGAACATCAAAAATCATGTTTAACATCTCTAAATCACCAGTTTTAATTATCTAATGTTATAGTATATAAATACCATCTTTTATTAACCTTAAATATACCCAAAACCTTATAAATTCCTTATAACACTTATAAACTCTTTATAAAATGTAAACTTAATTCTACAATTATTTTCTCATCACTTAAACTCTCAAAAATTCATATTAACTCATATATATTTTCAGCCTAGATATTATGTAACCAAAACTTCTCAAATTTTACATATTACTCTTAATTATAGTAATTCCTTCAATTTAACTTAGTTAGATAATTTTTCTAACTCATATATAACCTCCTAATTTTCGGCCACCATTTAAATTATAGTATATGAATTTTTCTTGCATATTATGATAGCTTATATCTTAAGGGTTATAAATCTAACTTTAGATTTATAAGATAATAACATTTAAGGTGTCAAAAATTAAATCTAACACCTAATAAATTCGGCAATAATAAACAAGGTAAACAATAGGTTAGATCATATATAGATCAACAATTAGAACCTTGAAATAGGTAGTTGTAGGATTTACCTTGTATATTAACCATTAGCTTAATATTTAAGCTTGATTTCCTTAGAAATTTTGACAGCAATTTGCTAGAGAAATTGGCTCCAAAATTATAGAATAAGATGAAGAATAAGAAGGGTTAGTAACCCTAGGCACTCGGCCTTGAAGAAAATCAAAGAAGGAAGAGTTTCCAAGAAGGCAATGTTTTACCTCGAGAATCAAAGGCACTTCTTCGTAGTTTGTCCTGAGCATCTGGGGGCTCATAAGCTCTGGTTGTAAAGCTCTTCGAAAGAGGATTCCAACGAGCTATCAATCTTGTTATTTGGACTTAATATGAGAAAGTTATGATCTGTGCAAGACAAGATGTTCTTTAAGGTTCTAATCCAAGAACATTGATGTTTTTGTGATGTTTCTTCAAAGAGAGGAGGAGCTACGAATTTGGAAGCTATCATAATGACAGGTAAGAGTCTGATTAATTAATTATTCAGGGGACAAGGTGATAAGGCAATCAAGGAAAGTCATGGTAGGTGTAAAGTAAACAAAATTGAATTTTAACACCTTTAATGACTCATCATGAAGTAGGCAGCCTTAGTCATGATTTTGTCTGATTTTTTTGTTTCTTCCATATATTTATGTAATATTAGATGTATTAATCTCGTTCATAAGGACTTATACCATGTGTTAGGTATGTTACATAGCCAAAAATGCCTTAAAACACCATTTTATGTGCTTCCGGGTTCACATTGATTATGCAATTTGTTTTAGCTAGTTTAAATGTGTCCTTAATATATTTACAACCTTTAGAAACTTTGTTCATGAAATAGAATGTTGCTCATTCCAATTTAAACCAAGTCGTTTAGTGCTTTCTCCTTGACTTTCGTCAGTTTAGTACCTGTTTACTGTGGACTTTGTATACTTAATTTGTGTGTATACGTAATGGCTCCTATGACCATTTAATTGTTGTTCCCTTATTTCTTTATGGTATTTAGGCTCATTAGCCTTTTCGTTCCATGTATACATGCTTAAAGCACATTTTCTTCTTTAAAGCACATTTTTGTGCTCTAAGGTGCGTTTTCGGTTTAAACGCTAATTCCTCTTAATGCGTATTACTACTCTTAGAGGTATTTCCCATTTGAAATCTCTTGGGAATTTATTGGTAGTTCCCTAATTTATTTGTGCTCTTTAAAACACCATTTGCTCTAATTGTTCCTAAAGCTTGTTTTGGTGTAAATTGTTGTTTAACACTTCTTCTAATGTTTCTAAGGCACGTTCTAGCCTTAGTATATCCTAGTTAGATAGTTCATTAATATATTAAGGTTTGGGGTATTTCAGCTATGGATAAGACGTTCTCCAAATTGTGGTGATAAAAGAGCTCACAAATAATCCTTAAAGAAACAAGGAAAGATTGGCACCTACACGATATGGTCATGGGCACTAACCTATGTCCCCAGACCTGGTGCAAGGAAAGAGAAAGAAAGATATATACTATGAGAATAAGAGAAAGGAAATGAAAACACACAATGCTCGAATGATCCCATAGTGAGGATCATGGGTATAACATACCTACGCACACGTCTTATTATTTACATGATTGTTGTTGCTATACTAGCAGCTTGTTGTGCTTGGTTGCGTGTTTGATGTTGCTATGATGCCAGCATGTTATGCTTGGTTGCTGGTTGCTAATGCCTTGCTACCCTTAAGTGTGTATGATATCATGATGTATTGTGGTGTGCTTTACTGCTTTATTATAGCATGTAAATTGGACTTAATAATATTCGACCAAGTAGTCGTGTAGCCCGACAACATACGAGCTACACATATTCATACTTAACGTAGTTTGCTGAGTCCTTTACAACCCAATTTTTACAAGTATTGAGCCGGATGGTAACGGAGCGTAGGCGGGATGGCTACCATGGGGGTAGTCCATCTGGGCATATCTTTGAGTTTGAGCAGTATGTTTAATGTATGGGTTGTTACCAAACCCGGGATGTACTTTTCAGTTTATGAATTGGTAATTATGATGTAGACACTCGGAATTTGGGAATTGTATTGTATGTTGTATATGAGTTTTGATAGAGGGCTGTTTCCAGTCATCCAGACCGTAACTTGGTGTTGGAAGAGTGGTCGTGTCAACCACGTGGGTGGTTGGCGTCTGTGACACCCAGATGGAGTTTATTCTGCTGCATAGTTAGCTTGTAATATGGCTAGGAGTGTTGTTCGTATGGTTGGATGTTTATTCGGGGGTGTTACAGAAAGTGGTATCAGAGCGTAGTTACGCTCTGATGACTGGAACGGAGAAGTACCGAGTATAGGAAAACCTGAATTCGGGGAAACGTGGTTAAGGGCTAGTATGTGAGGCGCGTTAGTTAGGGTGCTTCCCCAGTAATTACTGGATACCTAACAGACACCTACACCCAACCTCTACGTCCCTAGGGTCCATTTCAGTTCATAGAAAGAATGCTAGAGAGGTAGGAAGCCTCCTCTTACTCGGGGAAACCCGATATGGCATCTACATAATGTTATACAATCAACACGTGAAGAAAAGACTATACTATACAATAGACGATGCCAAAGGGATAATACCCATAGAGGGACCAACTTTAGCGGCAACTTGGGTCGACATGCTTAGCAGTCGATAGGACCCTACCTGACAAGCAAAGAGGACCGAGATATCCCTAAAAATCCAAGAATAAATAAAGCTTAGTTAAATAATTAATTAAGCTAAGGATGGGATGGAGAGAAATTATACCATTCATACACTTGAGAGGTTAATTTTAGTAAGACTCTCATAAAACAACTAAATAAGAGAACATAGTTTGAGACGAAATTACACCATAAAATGGGTACAACCCCTAGTGATTAATAAAGCATGACACAATTTTAAACACTAAAATCTAATGTTTCGGGATTCAATAAATTCCCTGCTCCTTCTTACATTTATCTTCATGCTCTGGATTACCTGAAAGACACAACGCCCCAACTGGCGTACGGTATGCATCGTCACCGCCTCCTCCCTCCTTCTCTATATTCAATTATTCCTCTACATTTCCCAATCTCAAACCAATGCAACCGGTGACCCTTAATGGGTTTATCTCCTGCTTCTACCACTGGTGAACAAGGAACATACATATATTACCAACGTCTTCTCCACTCTCTCTCTCTTCTTGTTCGAAGTGTCTTATATCTCAAGATCGCAGCAATTGTCCCACGAATGAAATACCCCAAACCTTAATGTGTTAATTAATTACGTAATTATAATTTTCTAAGGCTAATTAAGTCCTTAAGATCATTGGTGAACAAATGAAAACCAAAAAGAAAAAGAAAATACGTAAAAGTCACAAAACGTGAAAACGCGTATTTAATTATTTTAGGAGGCACATAACCTTCATTAGGGTTATAAATATATTTTTATACCTTAATTACACATTAAGAACATGTGGGAAAAATTCCGGAAGAAAACGGATCCAAACAATGCGTTAAAACGCTAACGGAGTCTTAAAGCGCGTTTTTTGAGAAAATCCGAAAACGTGACTTTAAACAGTTAAATGACCCCATAAAAATAATAGTTGATTATGTAACAATAATTAAACATTAATGGGAGTTTAAGAACCATAAAAAAAATTAAGGGAATGAGAAAATTCCGGAAAACGGTCCCGGTTAGTGAATAGTGCTAAACCGGGTAAATAAACGAGTGTTTTCTGTTAAAGTACGAAAAACGCTCCAGCGTGTTTACAGTGGTGGGCCGGTTTTATTAACGTAAACAGCTCACTCACATAAGACTAGTTAACTAGTTAAATAAGCAAAAAAAAATGAGGGACCACTTATACCCTCACTCTCTCTCTCTTCTCTCATTTCTCTCTTTTCTTTTCTCTTTCCTCCCTCTCTTTCTTCCCAGCCGGCTCCTCCTTCCTCCTTGCTGCCGATGGAACTCTCCATCTAGCCAACAATGGCTTCCTCCATTCTTCTTCATCCCCAAGCTCCATTTGAGCTCCAAATAAAAACAAACCACATATTCTTCTTCCTCTCATCTCCCTCTATCATCCTCTCTTTTCGAAATTTCAAAAGGATGAAGTTGACCTCCATGGGTTTTCCCCATTTGAAGAGAAAATGGCACCAATGTGGAGCTTGGAGTCTCCTCTTTCTTCTAAGGTAAAAATTTCTAAGAGAAAGTCATTTTTCCTTCACCTCTTGGTGTAATTGATTTTTCACCATTTTGATACCTTGTTTTTCTTCTTGTTCTTGAGCTCTAAATTTATCCTTCAATGGTGGAGTAGCTTCCTGCTTGATTCAAGGGAGAAAATCCCTCTTGAAAACTTCAAAAAGGTAAACCCTAACTTGTGTTCTAGCCCTTTTAATGAATTGAGATATTCCAAGGGTTTAGATGATTAATTAAGTATGTTTTTGTGTTCTTGGATGTTGGGATGGAGTTTGGAAACTCCATACCCTTGTGACCGATTTTGGAGAAGATGAGGAGCAAGAGGTGAATTAAGGGACTTGTGAAATTAAGGTAAGAAAACTACCTTAAACCTTGTTGTAATTGTTTAAGTTGTTTGGGATGGGTAAACAAATTAATGAACCCAAATGTATGGATTGAAAACTATGTTGTAATGTGTTTGGTTGATGTTAGAAGAGGTTGTGAATTAATGTTGAGTTGAGGGCCTTAAGAGCCAATTGTTTGAGTTTGTGATTGATGTTGTGGTTATGGAGTTTATGGTGATTATGTTGTTGTTGATGGTGTTGAGGATTTGTTATATGCTGTTAGGACCCTTGAAAAGGGTGTGGCTGGATTAGGGATGAAAAGCATGTAAATTGATGAGATGGATGTATAAGGTGTATGGGAGGTTATGGCAAAATTTGGATGGAAAATGAGTGTTTGATGATGGTTTGATGGATGAGAGAATTTAGGTATTGAAAGGGGATGTTTAATGTTGAGTAGTGTGGATTGTTGGCTTTGTAATTGTGGATAAATAATGGAGTTAGGTTAGTGCAAAAATCATGGCATAATGGTGCTAGATGACTTGGGATGTCAAGGAGGGAGTATGGATTTTTGGAAGTGCAATTCTGGGTTGAATTTGCCTCTGTTGGCTGAATTTTTGGGTACGTCCGAACTTCCGTCCGGACTTGGAAGTTCGGACATGCCCCGTCGTTTTATAAATTTTTCGGAGTTTTGGGTGTGTCCGGACTTCCGTCCGAACATTGGAAGTTCGGACACTTGAAAGAGTTTTCTCAGATTTTCGTTCGACTTGTGTCCGAACTTAGATGTCCGGACACAAGTTCGGACGGTTAAAAAATTTTCCAGATTTCGTTTCGACTTGTGTCCGAACTTAGATGTCCGGGCACAAGTTCGGACAAACGCCAGTTTTCACCTTCCAAGTCTCGACTTGTGTCCGAACATCGATGTCCGGACACAAGTTCGGACATGTCACAGTTTTCAACATAAATTGCTCGTTTAAGCCCCTTTTGTCCTCCGTTTGCGGGGGTTTGTCTGGGACATGTAGGTGGGTTATAATAACAACTAAAAAGATGGAAAAAAAATCATAATTAAATGTGAAAGTAAACAAGTTAAAAATGTAAAGTTATAAAACTACCGAACGGGGTTAAGCATGGGCGCATTAGTCGTTAAATAATTATGTTACCCCAATACTAATAAAGATAGTCATAATGTTACAAGTTGTCCAAAGAGTTTCAAGGAACATGTGACGGCACATTAGAGTGCACCTTCGGTGACAGGTATGGTTTTCTTGCAACCTGTGTCCTACCGGATTACACCGGCTTGGGTGCCAATGTGTTTTTCTGTGTGTTTGCCACCTTGCAAGATAAAACATGAAATGAGTTTACAGTAATTCATTATTGTGGCGTAATTAATTCCGATACCGCTTAACCTAAATTATGTGTTAAATAATAGTTAACCGACCTTAGGTTCACATAAGAAATCGGTATTCGGAATAAATGTCCCAACCCATGGGAACGTTCTAACTACAGCTATCCGTGCGTTATTGTATGTTGTGACAATGCGTGATGTATGTTACTTGCTTAATATGTTGTTGATGTTGGATACTGTTATCCGTGTTGTTGAATGGGATATGATTCCCTTATGTGTCTAACCGAGTTAGTAACTGAAATACCCCTAAATATTAAACGTATAAATCATAACACGTTTTATAATATGGACCTAAAATAAAGTACGAACAATTAAATCTAGTACATATATATATGTACGAGCACGAAAGAACGTATGCGTAACGTTACGTTACGAAATTAAGACGTCGTGAATAAGTGACGATGTCGTTACGTAACCTCGTAACAAAACAATAATAATAATAATAATAACATGAAATAATATATAAGTACACATACATAACTTATTCAAATTAAAAGAAAGGAAAAAAAAGGGAAGCAAAGACGCTCCCAATGAGGCTCGAACCCGAGACCTCCTGTATACCTTATAGACGCTGTAACCGGTTGAGCTAAGCTCATTTTCAGTATCTCACTCACACGAGTTATAACTAGTATCAAATTAACACGGTAATTAAGAGAAAACAAAAGAGAATAAAACACGCGCCCTCAACACCGGTTCCTTCTTCTTCTTCAATGCATAACCAGATCGTAGAGAATAAAACCCAAACTCTGAGGCGACAGAAGCCTTGTTTTTCAACACCCATACTCCCTTGAAACTTGGAGAGCACAAACACCCCCCCTGAACGGTCCTTGTTTTCAGAGAGAGAAACCCAGCAACCAACATGCTATTCTGTACATGCATTCCTTTCCAAACTCCCACGCCTCAGGCCTTGAGCACCCCAGATTCTTCATCAGAATTTCATCTCCCTAACAGTTATTGAGCTTCTGCATGTAATCTCCTCTTCACTTTGAGAAACTTCGAAGGCAATCCACTCCATCTCTTCTCAGACCTGCACAATACAATACCCCAACTGTTTTTTTTTTCTCAATACTGTTTTTCTCCTGCTATCGGGGTTGTCCGAGAATCCAAGCATAAGTTCCTCTAATTTCCTTTCTGTCTCACGCAAGACTTTGCATGCCAATTACTGCTTGAGTCCTAAAACTAAGTCCTCCTCCCTCTGATTCATCAGTTTGTGCCGATCATATCGAGCTTAACCACTCCATTTTCCCTTCTCTGTATGGTATGCGTACCCCATGATACTCCATCACTGAAGGGCTTGAAGAGCTCTGAGCAAAAGAAAAAAAAAGAACCTGCAAAAGAATTCTCCCTGGAACCTAACAGGAAGGTGGAGTTTCTGAGACAGTTTCCCCTTCGCTTCAGTCATTATCTCTCTGATTTGTCAAGACTAACTCCTAAGTGATTTCTCCTCAGTTGTTGTCGAGTGAATCTGGAGCTGGAAGCCTCGCGGTGTGCCAAAGGTCAACGAGGGAAAACAGCTAAGAGATCATAGTGGTGAGCTATCCTTTGGACTGATTCCATGATTCACAAAACAAAATAAATCTAACATGTTTCAGTTAGTAAGCCTTTCGAAATCTGTCACATTGTATTCTGTCCACTAGGTGTCTAGAAATGATATATAGATGTGGTGATGCAGTATTAATGAACTTAAGGCAAAAAGGGAACTCCCTACCAACCTGGTAGACGTGTGAGGAAAACAAAGCCCAGATAAACGAATAAAAAAATAAAAACAGGATGAGGAAAAGAAAAACTAAAGACAGATTCTGCATGAATAGCTCTAGGAGATTTGGACCTTTCTGTAATGGGTTGTTGAGGAGTTTGAAACTGTATTAAGCTACATAAATGAATCACCAAACAACGTGGGAAGATAGGAGATGGTTTATGTAGCAGAAACAGAAAACAAAAGAAAACTGTCAAGTCTCAATGGTTCAGTATTTTGAGTTCAGTTGAAGCAGTTCTGTACAACAAAAAAAAACAGGGGTGTTGTCCATACTGTGTGGAGCAGTTTCAAAGTTAAAGCCATATGAAAACTCTCAACTAAAGTAGGAGTTAACATGATAATGTTAGGAACAAAGAAAAACAAAAAAAAACTAGATCAGGAATAAACAGAATAAATGAACAGAAGAAGGAAACAAAAAAAACGTACCAGCTCATGTTGCAGTTTTACCAGTTTTTGCAATCTCGATTTCTGCGAGTTAATCCCTGAGTTTAAAACATATCTAAACCACCTAACTAAGTAAGTAGTTTGGCATAAATTGAAAGACAAACTCATGGACAAAGAAAGAGAAAGACTAAGGTATAACAGTCTTATGTTTCTTTTACTTGCAGGCACCAGTTTCCGAATAAGGAACTTTCCAGTAGAAATATCAGTGTATTCTAGTTTGGGTCTAAGTTTACAACACTTAACTAATGGGTTGCGTGATTTGGGGAAGGAATTTAGAAGTTGGGTTAGTAAGCTAGCCCTAAACTGAATCCATGAACAGAAAGTAAAGCTATCTGTCAAGTTCCAATTGTTGGGTGTCTCAGATTTTGAAACATTAGTTCTGTGCAGTAGCTCGCAGAAAAGATTGTAGGAGCTGTACTTGCTCAGTAATCAACCCAAAACAAATTACCCACGCACCTAGGTAAGCAATAAGTAATCTAGGTTGTGGAAACATCAGTCAACTTATCTGAACATCAGTAAGAAACACAAGAGTGCAGGGTTAGTTTTTTCCAGTTTCTGTAATGTTGTGTTCTGCATACTAAATTTCAGAAGGGTAGTCCTTGGCTTTTGGGATCTGTTTTGGGGATTAAAACTATACTAAGATATTCAATTAAGTAACTATATTATCGAGGGAGAGAAACAAGGAAAAAAAAAACTGATCTGTAACAGAAGGTAGTAAAAGGAATGTGAACAGAACTCGATATTTCAGGTTGGTGTTTTATTTTCTGAGACTTCTTTCTGCGTGCTTGAGTACAGAGGTGGGGTGAGTGTTTTACTGGGGTTAAATTAGAATTTAAAAATATGCTAAGATATCTAACTAAGAAGGTGAATGACTTGGGAAACTAGGAAACAGATTAATAGAACAGAAGAGAAACTTGTGTCAGTTTTATAACTCCAGACTTTGTGCAGATCATTTCTCAGAGATTTGTGTAATAAGGTTCTGTAGCTTGAGCTTAATGCTTTGGTTGTCTTAAAGTTGAAACTTTGTTAAACTATGTAACCAAGTGCTAAATAACCAGAGGGAATCAGAGGTCAGATGGAGAAACACAAAAAGAATAGAAGAAAAGATATTAATTAGTGATTCAGTTTGCTAGGGTGATTGTTCTCTGTATAAACGACTTTCAGAGGGGATAAAGAAGTTGAAGTAACTTGTTAATGAATCCATAACATTTCTAACATGCCAAACCAAGTGGGTAAAGACCCTGGGAAGAGCTAAACATCAGTCGAACTTGATAGAAACAAAAACAGGAAGAAGTATGTAGATATCGGTTTCTGATTTCAGTGTTCCTACAACTTGTATGGTCTGTATAATATCATTACAGAGGGGTTAACGATGCTGCTTATGGATGGTTTTTAATTTAAAATATCCCTAATACACCTAACTGAAGTTATACACGCTTGTGAAAGGTAGAAACCAAAGAGATACATCAGAAAAGGAGTTGGGATTGAGGGATGCACAGGTTGTTTACTTCAGCTTCCTGAAATTTATGTTCCAGTAAGGTCAACTTCCAGAGGTGGTCTAAGGGTGGTTTGGTTTAAAAATAAACTCAGATCCTATCTAGTAACTGCATCTAGGATGGCAAAACGTGTTTGAGAAGACTAAACATCAGTGGAACCAAAGACAAACAAGAACCAAGAAGAAACATACAAACTGTGGTTTCAGATTTCGATAATAAGTAGCTTCGGTATAGTTGGTATACAGGGGTATTAAGAGTGTGTTGATAGTTAATGATAAATCCAAAACAGTACTAATACCTCTGACTAGTTAATGAAACCGTGTGGGGGAGAGTAAGCCTCGGTTGATACATTAAGGGAGAGGTCAAGTGGGATTAGACATCAAAATTATGTTGCAGTTTGGTGAATTCTGGACTGCTGTATAAATGGATTCTACTGGTATCTTATGGTCTATATTATCAATATGCATGGAATAAACATTACCCACCTATTCATTTAAGGGGGAATACACATTAGACAAGTTATATCTAGGTTATATAAACTTGTTACATAAATAGCACCTCAAACGCTCCAAACCATTTACTAAGGAAACGGGACTTAGTTAACATGTAAAACAAAGATGTGAATATTCTAGGAGTAAGTTAAGCCTAGAATTAATGCTTGTGAAGTTCTAAGAGTGAATATAAACCAAGTATGTAACAACATACCTAGGGAATAACATACGACATAAAGTGTTGTCACATAAAATGATAAACTGACACACTATTTTAATTACCTCTAGGACTGTAGCGAACTCCGACCGGGACTTCGAGTATAAGACGACTCGTGCTGCGAATAAGGTATGGACATGTGTGGTTCGTATGTTGCCGTGTTACACGGCTTGTTTGCTTTGTGTGCTGTGTGCTGTGTGTGAAAATGACATAAGATCAAAGCATGAAATTGGATTGCTTGTTTATCATGTTGTATGATTTCTCTCATTGTTGAATATATCATTGCGCGCACACAGTAGTTTAGTCCCTTTCGCGTTATGGAACTTGGATGAGACTCAACGAACTATGTAAACAAAGAAACTACCTAAAGGGAAAACTATACGAGAACTACTACGAATTATGAAAACAAAGAAAACTCATAAGGGGAACTCCTCTCTAAACCATTGAGGACTACCATGACACCCACTATGGTGTCTATTTATTAATCCTAATGAAGAGCAAGTCTCCTTGGTGAGACATGACGAACCACGAAGACAAAACAAAAGAACTATACAAAAGAAAACCCCTCTTAACTATAGAGGACCTCTAAAGACACCCACTATGGTGTCGAGTTACAAAGATGATGATAAGCCAGTAACATGAGAATGGATAGGGATACGGACCCTTAGTATCCGGAGCAGAGGCTAGTAACATTGAGAAGGATAGGGATACGGACCCTTAGTATCCGGAGCAGAGGCTAGTAACATTGAGAAGGATAGGGATACGGACCCTTAGTATCCGGAGCAGAGGCTAGTAACATTGAGAAGGATTAGGGATACGGACCCTTAGTATCCGGAGCAGAGGCTAGTAACATTGAGAAGGATTAGGGATACGGACCCTTAGTATCCGGAGCAGAGGCTAGTAACATTGAGAAGGATAGGGATACGGACCCTTAGTATCCGGAGCAGAGGCTAGTAACATTGAGAAGGATTAGGGATACGGACCCTTAGTATCCGGAGCAGAGGCTAGTAACATTGAGAAGGAATAGGGATACGGACCCTTAGTATCCGGAGCAGAGGCTAGTAACATTGAGAAGGAATAGGGATACGGACCCTTAGTATCCGGAGCAGTGGCTAGTAACGTTTGAAAACAACATAGAGAGAAAGAGCTATCCGGGAATGGAGGATTGGCTGTGGACAAGACATTCCCCAAAGTGTGGTGATAAGAGAATTCACAAGTAACCTATAAAGAAACAAGGAATGATTAGCACCTACATAATAAAGTCTCGGGATCTAATCTATATCCCCGGGCTCGGTGCCAGAGAATGGAAGGAAACATGTGTAATGAGACCAAGTAAATAAGAAAATTCATAAAAGTGATTCTTTAAGAAACAATGAAAGATTGGCACCTATATGATATGGTCGCGGGATCTAAACTATACCCCCAGACCTGGTGCAAGGAAAAGAAAAAGAAAATACACATCATGGGAACACGAGAAAAAATGAAAACACACAACGCTCGAACGATCCCATAGTGAGGATCATTGGTAAACATACCTATGCACACGTCTGATGACTTACATGATTGTTGTTGCTATATTAGCAGCTTGTTATGCTTGGATGTTTGTTGATGTTGCTATGCTACCTTGAAGTGTGTTTGATATTATGATGTAGTGATGTGCTTTACTGCTTTAATATAGCATGTAAAATGACTTAATAATATTCGACCAAGTAGTCGTGTGGCCCGGTAACATGCGGGCTTCACACGTTCATACTCAGCGTAGTTTGCTGAGTCCTTTACACCCCAATTTTTTTTCAGGTCTTGTGCCAGACGATAACGGAGAGTAGGCAAGGGTGACTATCATAGGGGTAGTCCACATGGCAAGACTCTTAAGTAGTATGCTTTCTTATGTATGGGTCATGTTGTCTAAGTTAATAACTAAACTGTAGATGCTCGGTACTTGAGTTGTACTTTTATTGTATTTGGATTCGTTAAGTTGGACTTCCAGTCATTCAGACCGTAACTTGAAGTTGGTATTGTGGTCTGTCAACCACGTGGGTGGTTGGCGTCTGTAGCACCCGAATAGAGTACGAAACCGCTGCGTAGACTTCTCCTGCTAACTTAGGCTCGGCGTTTAATTACTGATTGTGATTCGGGGGTGTTACAGAAAGTGGTATCAGAGCGTAGTTGCGCTCTGATGACTGGAATAGAGGAGTACCGAGTATAGGAAAACCTAAATTTGAGAAACGGGGTTACGGGTTAGTTTGTGAGGCTCGTTTAGTTAGGATCCATTTCAATCCGTAGGAAAACGCTAGAGAGGTAGAAAGCCTCCTCACACTCGGGAAAACCCGATCTAGCGCTTACACAATGACCTATAATCAATCCGGAAAGGAAAAACTATGTAGTTCTATCTTTTCATCGATGTTTCAGTTTAGTGTAGGGTACGGGGGCGTACCCCTCTTTTAAGGGGGGTAAGCGCGTTTTGTTTTGGATGGGTGTTTGACTTATTGTGTTGTATTCCTACAACCACGCGTTGTTGGTTGGTAGGCTTGTGTGTTTGGATTGTGTTATGTGAATGGTAGGTACGTGCATGTACACTCTATTATGAATGAATGTGTGCCTTGGTTTGCACCTTAGCATGGTTGATATACATTGCTAGCATCTCGGTCTATTATGAGAACTTGCGTTAAGCCACAATGTGGCATGGTGCTTAGAAGCACTGAGAATCATAATTATGGGACTTAATCCTTTGGTTATCGGAAATGAATGCGGGACGTGATCCCTAAGATTATCATGAGTAGAAAATATAAGTTAAGGAAGTAAGACTTCGGGACGAAGTCTCTTTTAAGGGGGGTAAGCTGAAATACCCCTAAATATTAAACGTATAAAATCATAACACGTTTTATAATATGGACCTAAAATAAAGTACGAACAATTAAATCTAGTACATTATATATATGTACGAGCACGAAAGAACGTATGCGTAACGTTACGTTACGAAATTAAGACGTCGTGAATAAGTGACGATGTCGTTACGTAACCTCGTAACAAAACAATAATAATAATTAATAACATGAAATAATATATAAGTACACATACATAACTTATTCAAATTAAAAGAAAGGAAAAAAAAAGGGAAGCAAAGACGCTCCCAATGAGGCTCGAACCGAGACCTCCTGTATACCTTATAGACGCTGTAACCGGTTGAGCTAAGCTCATTTTCAGTATCTCACTCACGCGAGTTATAACTAGTATCAAATTAACACGGTAATTAAGAGAAAACAAAAGAGAATAAAACACGCGCCCTCAACACCGGTTCCTTCTTCTTCTTCAATGCATAACCAGATCGTAGAGAATAAAACCCAAACTCTGAGGCGACAGAAGCCTTGTTTATTCAACACCCATACTCCCTTGAAACTTGGAGAGCACAAACACCCCCCCTGAACGGTCCTTGTTTTCAGAGAGAGAAACCCAGCAACCAACATGCTATTCTGTACATGCATTCCTTTCCAAACTCCCACGCCTCAGGCCTTGAGCACCCCAGATTCTTCATCAGAATTTCATCTCCCTAACAGTTATTGAGCTTCTGCATGTAATCTCCTCTTCACTTTGAGAAACTTCGAAGGCAATCCACTCCATCTCTTCTCAGACCTGCACAATACAATACCCCAACTGTTTTTTTTTTCTCAATACTGTTTTTCTCCTGCTATCGGGGTTGTCCGAGAATCCAAGCATAAGTTCCTCTAATTTCCTTTCTGTCTCACGCAAGACTTCGCATGCCAATTACTGCTTGAGTCCTAAAACTAAGTCCTCCTCCCTCTGATTCATCAGTTTGTGCCGATCATATCGAGCTTAACCACTCCATTTTCCCTTCTCTGTATGGTATGCGTACCCCATGATACTCCATCACTGAAGGGCTTGAAGAGCTCTGAGCAAAAGAAAAAAAAGAACCTGCAAAAGAATTCTCCCTGGAACCTAACAGGAAGGTGGAGTTTCTGAGACAGTTTCCCCTTCGCTTCAGTCATTATCTCTCTGATTTGTCAAGACTAACTCCTAAGTGATTTTCTCCTCAGTTGTTGTCGAGTGAATCTGGAGCTGGAAGCCTCGCGGTGTGCCAAAGGTCAACGAGGGAAAACAGCTAAGAGATCATAGTGGTGAGCTATCCTTTGGACTGATTCCATGATTCACAAAACAAAATAAATCTAACATGTTTCAGTTAGTAAGCCTTTCGAAATCTGTCACATTGTATTCTGTCCACTAGGTGTCTAGAAATGATATATAGATGTGGTGATGCAGTATTAATGAACTTAAGGCAAAAAGGGAACTCCCTACCAACCTGGTAGACGTGTGAGGAAAACAAAGCCCAGATAAACGAATAAAAAAATAAAACAGGATGAGGAAAAGAAAAACTAAAGACAGATTCTGCATGAATAGCTCTAGGAGATTTGGACCTTTCTGTAATGGGTTGTTGAGGAGTTTGAAACTGTATTAAGCTACATAAATGAATCACCAAACAACGTGGGAAGATAGGAGATGGTTTATGTAGCAGAAACAGAAAACAAAAGAAAACTGTCAAGTCTCAATGGTTCAGTATTTTGAGTTCAGTTGAAGCAGTTCTGTACAAAAAAAAAAACAGGGGTGTTGTCCATACTGTGTGGAGCAGTTTCAAAGTTAAAGCCATATGAAAACTCTCAACTAAAGTAGGAGTTAACATGATAATGTTAGGAACAAAGAAAAACAAAAAAAAAACTAGATCAGGAATAAACAGAATAAATGAACAGAAGAAGGAAACAAAAAAAACGTACCAGCTCATGTTGCAGTTTTACCAGTTTTTGCAATCTCGATTTCTGCGAGTTAATCCCTGAGTTTAAAACATATCTAAACCACCTAACTAAGTAAGTAGTTTGGCATAAATTGAAAGACAAACTCATGGACAAAGAAAAGAGAAAGACTAAGGTATAACAGTTTATGTTTCTTTTACTTGCAGGCACCAGTTTCCGAATAAGGAACTTTCCAGTAGAAATATCAGTGTATTCTAGTTTGGGTCTAAGTTTACAACACTTAACTAATGGGTTGCGTGATTTGGGGAAGGAATTTAGAAGTTGGGTTAGTAAGCTAGCCCTAAACTGAATCCATGAACAGAAAGTAAAGCTATCTGTCAAGTTCCAATTGTTGGGTGTCTCAGATTTTGAAACATTAGTTCTGTGCAGTAGCTCGCAGAAAAGATTGTAGGAGCTGTACTTGCTCAGTAATCAACCCAAAACAAATTACCCACGCACCTAGGTAAGCAATAAGTAATCTAGGTTGTGGAAACATCAGTCAACTTATCTGAACATCAGTAAGAAACACAAGAGTGCAGGGTTAGTTTTTTCCAGTTTCTGTAATGTTGTGTTCTGCATACTAAATTTCAGAAGGGTAGTCCTTGGCTTTTGGGATCTGTTTTGGGGATTAAAACTATACTAAGATATTCAATTAAGTAACTATATTATCGAGGGAGAGAAACAAGGAAAAAAAAACTGATCTGTAACAGAAGGTAGTAAAAGGAATGTGAACAGAACTCGATATTTCAGGTTGGTGTTTTATTTTCTGAGATTTCTTTCTGCGTGCTTGAGTACAGAGGTGGGGTGAGTGTTTTACTGGGGTTAAATTAGAATTTAAAAATATGCTAAGATATCTAACTAAGAAGGTGAATGACTTGGGAAACTAGGAAACAGATTAATAGAACAGAAGAGAAACTTGTGTCAGTTTTATAACTCCAGACTTTGTGCAGATCATTTCTCAGAGATTTGTGTAATAAGGTTCTGTAGCTTGAGCTTAATGCTTTGGTTGTCTTAAAGTTGAAACTTTGTTAAACTATGTAACCAAGTGCTAAATAACCAGAGGGAATCAGAGGTCAGATGGAGAAACACAAAAAGAATAGAAGAAAAGATATTAATTAGTGATTCAGTTTGCTAGGGTGATTGTTCTCTGTATAAACGACTTTCAGAGGGGATAAAGAAGTTGAAGTAACTTGTTAATGAATCCATAACATTTCTAACATGCCAAACCAAGTGGGTAAAGACCCTGGGAAGAGCTAAACATCAGTCGAACTTGATAGAAACAAAAACAGGAAGAAGTATGTAGATATCGGTTTCTGATTTCAGTGTTCCTACAACTTGTATGGTCTGTATAATATCATTACAGAGGGGTTAACGATGCTGCTTATGGATGGTTTTTAATTTAAAATATCCCTAATACACCTAACTGAAGTTATACACGCTTGTGAAAGGTAGAAACCAAAGAGATACATCAGAAAAGGAGTTGGGATTGAGGGATGCACAGGTTGTTTACTTCAGCTTCCTGAAATTTATGTTCCAGTAAGGTCAACTTCCAGAGGTGGTCTAAGGGTGGTTTGGTTTAAAAATAAACTCAGATCCTATCTAGTAACTGCATCTAGGATGGCAAAACGTGTTTGAGAAGACTAAACATCAGTGGAACCAAAGACAAACAAGAACCAAGAAGAAACATACAAACTGTGGTTTCAGATTTCGATAATAAGTAGCTTCGGTATAGTTGGTATACAGGGGTATTAAGAGTGTGTTGATAGTTAATGATAAATCCAAAACAGTACTAATACCTCTGACTAGTTAATGAAACCGTGGGGGAGAGTAAGCCTCGGTTGATACATTAAGGGAGAGGTCAAGTGGGATTAGACATCAAAATTATGTTGCAGTTTGGTGAATTCTGGACTGCTGTATAAATGGATTCTACTGGTATCTTATGGTCTATATTATCAATATGCATGGAATAAAACATTACCCACCTATTCATTTAAGGGGGAATACACATTAGACAAGTTATATCTAGGTTATATAAACTTGTTACATAAATAGCACCTCAAACGCTCCAAACCATTTACTAAGGAAACGGGACTTAGTTAACATGTAAAACAAAGATGTGAATATTCTAGGAGTAAGTTAAGCCTAGAATTAATGCTTGTGAAGTTCTAAGAGTGAATATAAACCAAGTATGTAACAACATACCTAGGGAATAACATACGACATAAAGTGTTGTCACATAAAATGATAAACTGACACACTATTTTAATTACCTCTAGGACTGTAGCGAACTCCGACCGGGACTTCGAGTATAAGACGACTCGTGCTGCGAATAAGGTATGGACATGTGTGGTTCGTATGTTGCCGTGTTACACGGCTTGTTTGCTTTGTGTGCTGTGTGCTTTGTGTGAAAATGACATAAGATCAATGCAAATTGGATTGCTTGTTTATCATGTTGGATGATTTCTATATCATTGTTGTATATCATTGCGCGCACACAGTAGTTTAGTCCCTTTCGCGTTATGGAACTTTGAGATGAGACTCAACGAACTATGTAAACAAAGAAACTACATAAAGGGAAAACTATACGAGAACTACTACGAATTATGAAAATAAAGAGAACGCTATAAGGGGAACTCCTCTCTAAACCATTGAGGACTACCATGACACCCACTATGGTGTCTATTCATTAATCATAATGAGGAGCAAGTCTCCTTGGTGAGACATGACGAACCACGTAGACAAAACAAAAGAACTATACAAAGAGAAAACCTCTTAACTTAGAGGACCTCTAAAGACACCCACTATGGTGTCGAGTTACCAAAGGTGATGATAAGCTAGTAACATTGAGAAGGAATAGGGATACGGACCCTTAGTATCCGGAGCAGAGGCTAGTAACATTGAGAAGGAATAGGGATACGGACCCTTAGTATCCGGAGCAAGGCTAGTAACATTGAGAAGGAATAGGGATACGGACCCTTAGTATCCGGAGCAGAGGCTAGTAACATTGAGAAGGAATAGGGATACGGACCCTTAGTATCCGGAGCAGAGGCTAGTAACATTGAGAAGGAATAGGGATACGGACCCTTAGTATCCGGAGCAGGCTAGTAACATTGAGAAGGAATAGGGATACGGACCCTTAGTATCCGGAGCAAGGCTAGTAACATTGAGAAGGAATAGGGATACGGACCCTTAGTATCCGGAGCAAGGCTAGTAACATTGAGAAGGAATAGGGATACGGACCCTTAGTATCCGGAGCAGGCTAGTAAACGTTAAAACAACAGAGAGAGAAGAGCTATCCGGGAATGGAGGATTGGCTGTGGACAAGACATTCCCCAAAGTGTGGTGATAAGAGAGTTCACAAGTAACCTATAAAGAAACAAGGATGATTAGCACCTACATAATAAAGTCTCGGGATCTAATCTATATTCCCGGGCTCGGTGCCAGAGAATGGAAGGAAACATGTGTAATGAGACCAAGTAATAAGAAATTCATAAAAGCGATTCTTTAAGAAACAATGAAAGATTGGCACCTATATGATATGGTCACGGGATCTAAACTATATCCCCAGACTGGTGCAAGGAAAGAAAAAGAAATACACATCATGGGAACAAGAGAAAAGAAATGAAAACACACAACGCTCGAACGATCCCCTAGTGAGGATCATTGGTAAACATACCTATGCACACGCCCTGATGACTTACATGATTGCTGTTGCTATATTAGCAGCTGGTTGTGCTTGGATGCGTTTTGATGGGCCTATGATGCCAGCTTGCTATGCTTGGATGTTTTGGTTGCTATGCTACCTTGAGTGGTTTGATATTATGATGTGATGTGATGTGCTTTACTGCTTTAACATAGCATGTAAAATGACTTAATAATATTCGACACAAGTAGTCGTGTGGCCCGGTACCATGCGGGCTTCACACGTTCATAACACCCCCAAATAATGTAACAATAATACGACGCGCCTAAGTTAGCAGGAGAAGTCTACGCAGCGGTATCGAACTCTATTCGGGTGCTACAGACGCCAACCACCCACGTGGTTGACAGTCCTCATTACTAACTCCATGTTACGGTCTGAATGACTGGAAGTCCCAACTTAACGAAGTCCAAATACAATACAAAGTACACACCCAAGTACCGAGCATCTACAGTTTAGATAATAACTTAAACAACAACCCTTACACAAGAAGCATACTACTCAAAGTCTTGCCATGTGGGATACCCCCATGATAGTCCTTCACCTACACTCCGTCACGTTCCGGATGATCACCTGTAAAAATAAAGGACTCAGCAAACTATGCCGAGTATGAACGTGTAAGCCCGCATGTTACCGGGCCACACGACTACTTGGTCGAATATTATTAAGTCTTTTACATGCTATATTAAAGCAGTAAAGCACATCACATTACTTCATAATATCAAACACACTTCAAGGTAGCATAGCAACATCAACAAACATCCAAGCATAACAAGCTGGCATAGACCATCAAAACGCAACCAAGCACAACAAGCTTGCTAATATAGCAACAACAAATCAGTAGTCATCAGACGTGTGCATAGGTTTGTTTACCAATGATCTCACTATGGGATCGTCGAGCGTTGTGTGTTTTCATTTCTTTTCTGTTCCCATGATGTGTATTTTCTTTTTCTTTCCTTGCACCAGGTCTGGGGATTATAGTTTAGATCCCGTGACCATATCATATAGGTGCCAATCTTCATTGTTCTTAAAGAATCGCTTTTATGAATTTTCTTATTTACTTGGTCTCATTACACTGTTTCCTTCCATTCTCTGGCACGAGCCCGGGAATATAGATTAGATCCCGGACTTATTATGTAGGTGCTAATCATTCCTTGTTTCTTTATAGGTTACTTGTGAACTCTCTTTCACCACACTTGGAATGTCTTGTCCACAGCCAATCCTCCATTCCCGATAGCTCTTTCTCTCTCTGTTGTTTTTAAACGTTACTAGCCACTGCTCGGATATAAGGGTCCGTATCCCTATTCCTTCTCAATGTTACTAGCTTCTCCGATACTAAGGGTCCGTATCCCTATCCCTTCTCAACGTTACTAGCCTTGCTCCGGATACTAAGGTCCGTATCCCTATTCCTTCTCAATGTTACTAGCCTCTGCTCCGGATACTAAGGGTCCGTATCCCTATTCCTTCTCAATGTTACTAGCCTTTGCCTCGGATACTAAGGGTCCGACCCTATTCCTTCTCAATGTTAACTTAGCCTTTGCTGATACTAGGGTCCGTATCCCTATTCCTTCTCAATGTTACTAGCCTTTGCTCCGGACTACGGGTCCGTATCCCATTCCTTCTCAATGTTACTAGCCTTTGCTCCGGATATAAGGGTCCGTATCCCTATTCCCTCTCAATGTTACTAGCCTCTGCTCCGGATACTAAGGGTCCGTATCCCTATTCCTTCTCAATGTTACTAGCCTCTGCTCCGGATACTAAGGGTCCGTATCCCTATTCCTTCTCAATGTTACTAGCCTCTGCTCCGGATACTAAGGGTCCGTATCCCTATTCCTTCTCAATGTTACTAGCCTCTGCTCCGGATACTAAGGGTCCGTATCCCTATTCCTTCTCAATGTTACTAGCCTCTGCTCCGGATACTAAGGGTCCGTATCCCTATTCCTTCTCAATGTTACTAGCCTCTGCTCCGGATACTAAGGGTCCGTATCCCTATTCCTTCTCAATGTTACTAGCCTCTGCTCCGGATACTAAGGGTCCGTATCCCTATTCCTTCTCAATGTTACTAGCCTCTGCTCCGGATACTAAGGGTCCGTATCCCTATTCCTTCTCAATGTTACTAGCCTCTGCTCCGGATATTAAGGGTCCGTATCCCTATTCCTTCTCAATGTTACTAGCTTATCATCACCTTTGGTAACTCGACACCATAGTGGGTGTCTTTAGAGGTCCTCTATAGTTAAGAGGGGTTTTCTCTTTGTATAGTTCTTTTGTTTTGTCTACGTGGTTCGTCATGTCTCACCAAGGAGACTTGCTCCTCATTATGATTAATGAATAGACACCATAGTGGGTGTCATGGTAGTCCTCAATGGTTTAGAGAGGAGTTCCCCTTATAGCGTTTTCTTTATTTCCATAATTCGTAGTAGTTCTCGTATAGTTTTCCCTTTATGTAGTTTCTTTGTTTACATAGTTCGTTGAGTCTCATCTCAAAGTTCCATAACGCGAAAGGGACTAAACTACTGTGTGCGCGCAATGATATATTCAACAATGATATAGAAATCATACAGCATGATAAACAAGCAATCCAATTTCATGCTTTGATCTTATGTCATTTTCACACAAAGCACACAGCACACAAAGCAAACAAGCCGTGTAACACGGCAACATACGAACCACACATGTCCATACCTTATTCAGAGGCAAATGTCGTCTCACACACGGGTTCCTGGTCGGTGTTCGTTACGACCCTAACGCTGATTAAAAACAATGTGTCAGTCCATGATTTCATGTGACAACATCTTATTCTAGTTTATCTTATTTATACCAGGGGTTATTCCCTAAGTGAGTCGCTGAATGTACGGTTATTTTTAAACCTTAGAACTTCCCAAGTATTATTCCTAGGCTTATCTACTCCTAGGACATCCACAACGTTAACTAAGTCATTTCCTCTAGCTAGTGCGTTAGAGTATTATAAGCACTAACATGTAACAAGTTTATTTAAGATGGACTTTTATTTGCCTAAGTGGTATTCTTTCTTTAGCTAAATAGTTATGCTTCAAGCTCCTTATTTACACAATAACACTCCTCAATCACTTCTAGGACTCCCTTACATTGTAGCTTAAATGTTTCAAACTGAAATAAGGTTCTTGTGTGTAACCTTATTCTCCTCGCCCTTTTAATGTATCTAACCGGGCCTAAACTTCACGAGATGTTCCATAAGTTTAGATAAGTGTATTAGGAGGGTTTTGGGTTTATTATCACTCCAACATCACACTCATAACACCCATGAACAAGTTATACAGAAGGTACAGCTTTACCGAAACTGAAAACATACTTACATATTACTTCTTGATCCTTGTTTTGGTTTAGTTCAACTGCTGTTTCATTCATTCTCTCAATATCTACAAACTTACTCAGGTATATTAGGGGTATTTTAGATTCATTAGCAGTTCACTACAATCCCATCAATCCCCTCTATGCCAAGTTATACAGAACCGACAGTTTTCAGAAAAACTGAAAAGCACAATTTGTATATCTCTTCTTCCACTCTTCTTTTAGTTCCTCGACCAGTTCCTAATCCCACCCAAGACTTTCAACCAACTAGATGAGTGCATTAGGGAGGCTTTACTTTGAAATAACTCAAAATAAGGCTGTTAATAACTCTGAGAACTGGTTCTACAGAAGACCGAAGACTGGAGGACTGAAACCAAAATCTGATATGCTTCATTTCACCCCTTTCCTTGCTCACGAATCTGTTTTCTGTTTATTCAACTTGCTTACTCATTTACTTAGGTAGTTTATCCAATTTTTTTAACTCCAACACACCCCAGGTGACACGGTTACACTCTCTGAAGTTTGCTTACACTGAAACAAGGAAATTCTCACACAACTGAAGTTATGATACTGTTTTTCTTTCCGTTCTGTAATCTGCCTTTCATCTCTCCCAAGATGTTTGGCTTCCTTTTTATGTGTTTTAATATGGCACGAATTAAACCATTGAGAACCCAAAGAACTTCTGTGGTAAGTTACAGAGAAAACAGCAGTCCACACAAAACTGAAAACACAACACACAAAACTTGCACTTCTATATTCTGTTTCCTACTCTTTGTTCCTGAGTTTCTTTTAATTCTCGCCCAAACTTCTTACCCAGTTATCCCTGTGTGTTCTCCAGGGTTTTAACATCTAAGATAGACCCAAGCATTTAGATAGAATATTGAGATGTCCCAAGGAATCAAGGAAAACTGAAACCTCCGGCTGAAACTAAGCAGGACTGATACAAAACTGATAACTCTCCCTTGATTTCTTTCTACTCATTCTCACTTCTGATTTTTAATCTTCCTTCAACTTGATTACCCATCTAGCTTTAAGTGTTAGTAGTGTTCTAGACTCAGAGTCACCCCAACAGAACACCCACCCAGTTTCTGCACTCAAGTACACAGGGAAAAAGTTTTCAGAAAACGACACCAACCTGAAATATCGATTCCTGTTATTACCTTCTGTTACAGATCAGTCTTTTCTTCCTGTTTTTCTCACTCGATAATCTAGTTAACTAGTTGAATGTCCTAATACGGTTTTAATCCCCAAGACAGATCCCAAATGTCAAGGAATACATTCCTGAAAACTCTCAACATAGAAAACCACAACCTGCTAAGTTAAACCCCAAATCTGATATTTCCTCTTTCTCTGGTTACTTCCATTTTTATCTTTCCCACGGTGTTTACAGGTTTTCTCCAGTGCAGTAGAATTGTTTTGGACTCATTAGCCACCCAGTACAATCTTTTATAGTTCTCTGTAACGGTCATACATAACCTAAGTTTCCAAAGAAAACTGCAGCTCTGAAAAATACGCCTCTGTTTCTGTTTTTCTTCTTTTCTTCTCTTCTGTTTCTCTTCTTGTTCTTTAACCTGACTCCCAATCTCTCCTGATTGTTTACCCACTCACGTAAGCGTTTTAGCAAAATTTTAAGGGAGTTAATAGACACTCATATCCCACTGAAGCTTGTCTATACTGAAGCATGAAATTGTATGAACTGAACTAGACTGATATACTCTTTCCTAACTCTTTTTTTTGTTTGTTTACAAATCTGATTTTCAATTTCTTTCCTTTTAGCTCATTTATCAGTTTCTCATCCCACCTAGTTTTGTGTTGCAGAGTTATTTAGGTGCATTAACTAGATGTTGGGTGAATTAGCAAGCTACAGCAATATTTTAAAACCTCCGCTAATCAGTTTTACAGAACTGAAACACACTGAGAATTCAGAAACCTAAACCGATATTCCTTTTACAGGTCTGTTTTTTTTCTTCAGTTTCCTTTTGTTCAACTGGGTTTAGCTACTTATCAGGTGGTTTTACCTCGCCATAACTTTCCAAATAGACCCAGATCAAGTATTGCTAAGGTTACAGGAACTCACCCCTACTGAAACACTTGAAACTGCTACCCACCTTACCTCAGTTATACAGAACTTAAGAATCTCAGAAAAAAACTGTAAAACTGTAACAGCAGAAACTAATTTTCTCCAACTATTCTCTTCTGTTTTTCACGTAGCTGTTTTTTTTCTTTCATTTTGAGTCTTCCTCCACTTGATTACCCACCCAGCTAGGAGTATGGTTAGGTTGTAAGTATATTAACCACTAGGACAGTTGATACACTGGGACTACATATTACATGCTTGGTATAATTATCAGATTGACAAATCTGCTCCTTCTTGTGTTTTCTATTTATGAAGACAGTTCAAGAATACTCACCAATCTAGTAACTTGACAGGCTCTTCTTGGCCAGTCCTAAAGTGCAGGAGGGGACTTCAGTTCTTTAATCACTGGACAGCCACTGGAGAGAACCCCTGGGAGTTGAACTTGACAGAATCAGAATAGCCAATGACTGAAAGACAGGAACAGAAAGAGGAGGGAACTTGGTGGGGTCTTTTCACCTCGCTAGTCCTTTGAGCTTATTGCTCCAGATTTTTCCAAGAGTTTGGACTGCAACTCGAACAGACAGACAGGAGAGGGACCACAAAGGGTTGAAGTTCACTGATAAAAAAAATATGCAGGAGTAATGTGTCAGTTTTCACTTCAAACTGAGACAACCGAAGCAAGACTGGTTGTGACCTACCTGGACCGATATTCACAGCAGGAAACTGACCCTTTATCTGTTCTTGTATTTGAAGGAGAATGCTACAAGTTAACCAGGGACCTTTTGCCATGCGAAAGAAATGGAGTTACTCTTTCTTTTTGACTGAGAACAAAAGAAATCGAGGAAACAGAAAGGAAGTGAAATCCAATAGTACTTACTTTGCGCATCAGGAATCAGAGGTAGTGAAGATTGTTCCTGCCCATGCAGAGCAATGCAAGGCAGGAGAGTGAAGGAAGGAATTTACGGTTTTATGAATCAGATGGCACCAGGTATGGGAGACTAAGACAGGGCTAACTCAGTGATTAGTGGGGGCAAGTTCCCATGGAAATTTTGTGAGGGTTCGGGTCAGAGCAGGCCTGATGCGTGAGAATTTGTAACCAAGCTCTGATGTATAGAATTTGTAACAGAGGCAGGTTTTGTCTCTTGACTGGAAAGCGGACTGATGACCATGGTCAGTTGTAATGGTCTCCTCGATTCACAATGATACTGAGACAACTGGGTATGGAGATAAATATTAGCCAGTGGAGTTTTAGTCTCCGGTTGTAGGGAATTGTCACGGGGAAAGTGCCTGCAGTCATTATTCTTTTTTTTTTGTTCTTGGTTTCAGCGTATACCAGAGAGACTGAGGAGGGAATATCCGTGAGGTGTGAATTTGTTCACGTTAGTTAATTTCCTCCTTGTTATTCTCGGACATAACCAAGAGGTATGGGCTATTGAGAGGGGACAGAGCTGTCGCCTGTGAGCTAGAGCAGGGAGAAGGAGTTGATCCTCCTTGTTTTCCGTTTCTGTGTGTTTTTTTTTTCTGTTTCTATAGTTTGATGCTGCGGTCTCGAGGAAGAAGAACCCGATCTTTGCTATCGGTATATTTTTAGTCTTTCCCTTTGTAGTTACTTATTAGATCCGATACTTATTTTGGTTCAGTGGTCTAAGTTACCGAATTAGAGCCTAGCTCAACCGGTTAAACACTCTGGGAAAGTACGGGAGGTCTCAGGTTCGAAACTTGGTGGGAGCGTCTTTGCTCCCCCCTTTTTTCTTAAAATCAATACACAAGTTTATTTTATATTTATGTGACTATACATTATATCATGTTATTATTATTATTATTATTATTTCCTTTTTGTTACGAAGTTATGTGACGACATTGTCCCTTATTTACAACGTCACGGTATAGGTACGACCATATATTATATCGTGCTATTATGTATTTCCTGTAATGACGTTATTGTCACTTATTTACAACGTTACAATATCGTAACGCTACGTACGTGTGTTTTCATATTCGTACACACATATATATATACATCCTAGATTTAATTATCGTACGTTATTTTATGCCCGTATTATGAAACGCGTTATGATTTTATGCGTTTAATGTTCAGGGGTATTTCAACTTACCCCCCTTAAGAGAGACTTCGTCCCGAAGTCTTACTTCCTTAACTTATACTTTCCATTCCTAGTAATCTTAGGGATCCAGTCCCGCACTCATTCACGATACCCAAAGAATTAAGTCCATAACTATAATGCTCAGTGCTTCAAAGCACCATGCCACATCAGTGGCTTCACACAGGTTCTCTTAGTACACCAAGGAGCTAACAATGTGTATATCATGTCAAAGTGCAAGTCAAGGCACACAATGTTCATTCATACAGAGCATATATAACATTTTCACACGCGATCCAAACACACAAACCTACCAACCAACCACGAGTGGTTGTAGGAATACATCATACTAAATAAACACATCCAAAACAAAACGCGCTTACCCCCTTAAAAGAGGGGTACGCCCCGTACCCTACACTAAGCTGAAACATTGATGAAAGGATAGGGGTACCTAGTTTTCCTTACCGGATTGATTATATGTCATTGTGTAAACGCCAGATCGGGTTTTCCCGAGTGTGAGGAGGCTTTCTACCTCTCTAGCGTTTTCCTACGGATTGAAATGGACCCTAAACTAACGAGCCTCACAACTAACCCGTAACCCCGTTTCTCAAATTTAGGTTTTCCTATACTCGGTATTCCTCTGTTCCAGTCATCAGAGCGCAACTACGCTCTGATACCACTCGTTCATACTCAGCGTAGTTTGCTGAGTCCTTTACACCCAATTTTTTTCAGGTCTTGTGCCAGACGATAACGGAGAGTAGGCAAGGGTGACTATCATAGGGGTAGTCCACATGGCAAGACTTTAAGTAGTATGCTTTCTTATGTATGAGTTATGTTGTTTAAGTTGTTAACTAAACGGTAGATGCTCGGTACTTGAGTTGTACTTTATATTGTAGTGGATTTCGTTAAGTGGGACTTCCAGTCATTCAGACCGTAACATGGAGTTGGTATTGTGGTCTGTCAACCACACGGGTGGTTGGCATCTGTAGCACCCGAATAGAGTTCGAAACCGCTGCGTAGACTTCTTCTGTTAACTTAGGCACGTCGTCTGATTAATGATTGTGTTTTGGGGGTGTTACAGAAAGTGGTATCAGAGCCCATCAACACGCAACCAAGCACAACAAGCTGCTAATATAGCAACAACAATCATGTAAGTCATCAGACGTGTGCATAGGTATGTTTATCAATGATCCTCACTATGGGATCGTTCGAGCGTTGTGTGTTTTCGTTTCTTTTCTCTTGTTCCCATGATGTGTATTTTCTTTTTCTTTTCCTTGCACCAGGTCTGGGGATATAGTTTAGATCCCGTGACCATATCATATAGGTGCCAATCTTTCCTTGTTTCTTAAATGATCACATTTGTGAATTTCTCTTGTTTGCTTGGTCTCATTACACAAGTTTTCCTTTATTCTCTGGATAGCTCTTTTCTCTCTCTGTTGTTTTTAAACGTTACTAGCCACTGCTCCGGATACTAAGGGTCCGTATCCCTATTCCCTCTCAATGTTACTAGCCTCTGCTCCGGATACTAAGGGTCCGTATCCCTATTCCTTCTCAATGTTACTAGCCTCTGCTCCGGATACTAAGGGTCCGTATCCCTATTCCTTCTCAATGTTACTAGCCTCTGCTCCGGATACTAAGGGTCCGTATCCCTATTCCTTCTCAATGTTACTAGCCTCTGCTCCGGATACTAAGGGTCCGTATCCCTATTCCTTCTCAATGTTACTAGCCTCTGCTCCGGATATTAAGGGTCCGTATCCCTATTCCTTCTCAATGTTACTAGCCTCTGCTCCGGATATTAAGGGTCCGTATCCCTATTCCTTCTCAATGTTACTAGCTTATCATCACCTTTGGTAACTCGACACCATAGTGGGTGTCTTTAGAGGTCCTCTATAGTTAAGAGGGGTTTTCTCTTTGTATAGTTCTTTTGTTTTGTCTACGTGGTTCGTCATGTCTCACCAAGGAGACTTGCTCCTCATTATGATTAATGAATAGACACCATAGTGGGTGTCATGGTAGTCCTCAATGGTTTAGAGAGGAGTTCCCCTTTTAGCGTTTTCTTTATTTTCATAATTCATAGTAGTTCTCGTATAGTTTTCCCTTTATGTAGTTTCTTTGTTTACATAGTTCGTTGAGTCTCACCTCGAAGTTCCATAACGCGAAAGGGACTAAACTACTGTGTGCGCGCAATGATATATTCAACAATGATATAGAAATCATACAACATGATAAACAAGCAATCCAATTTCATGCTTTGATCTTATGTCATTTTCACACAAAGCACACAGCACACAAAGCAAACAAGCCGTGTAACACGGCAACATACGAACCGCACATGTCCATACCTTATTCGAAAGCACGAGTTGTCTTACACTCGAAGTCCCGGTAGGAGCTCGCTACGTTCCTAGAGGTAATTAACACAGTGTGTCAGTTTATTATTTTATGTGACGACACTTGTATCGTATGTTATTCCCTAGGTATGTTGTCACATGCTCAGTTTATATTGACTCTTAGAACTTCACATGCATTAATCCCAGACTCAACTTACTCCTAGGATATTCACATAGTTAACTCACACGTTAACTAAGTCTTTCCCTCTAGTTTACGTTTTAGAGTATTCAAGCGGCTACTTTGTAACAAGTTTTCCTACGATAGAATTAACTTGCCTAAAGTGTACCCTTTCCTTGGATAAATAGTTATGTTGTAAGCTCATTAATTACATAATAATACTCCTCAATTATTTCTAGAACTCCTTCATATTGAGGCTTAAGTATTTCAAAACCGAAACAAGGTTCTTGTACATAACCTTACATTATAACCCATTTAATGTATCTGAGGGTGTCTAAACTTCCCAAGTTGTTTTGTAAATTTAGCTAGGTGCATTAGGAGGGTTTTGGGTTCATTATAACTCTAACTCTACCTCATAACACCCATGTAATTCAATTATACAGAAACTACATCTTAAACGAAATCTGAGATACAATCTATATATTTCCTCACGTTCTTGTATCCAGCTAGTTCAACCAATGTTTGATCCTTTCCTGTAGAATTTACCCATCAGCTATGGGTGTTAATACTGTTTTAGGCTTACAACTAAACACTCACATCCCTTCTACTCTTAAGTACACAGAAACAGCCCAGCCTTGACAATCTGAAAATAAAAATGAATTGGAACCACATAACCACAATCTCTCCTTTGATTCTGTTTGTAAGTTGTTAATCTGCCCTTTTTTTTTCTATATATCTGTCCCAAAAGTGTTTATAACCTCCCCTAGGAATATTAGAGATGTTTTAAATTGAAACCAGCTCTAAGCACACCCTCACCTCACCTACATATAGGTGTACAGAACTAAAACCAACAACAAAATCTGAGATATGAACTGATATCTCCTCTTGTATCCCTGTTCAGTATTTCTTCCAATTCTACCCAATCTTACTTACAGATTTATCTAATACCTTAGCCATGTTGTGGTCTGTTTAGCAAGATAATACAACACTCACACACCACTGGTAATTTGGTTACACAGGGACAACTTCTAACTGAAAACTGAGACTAAACCTACATCTTTATGTTTGACTCTTGATTGTAGTTAGTTATCAGTTCCTAATCCCACCCTAATTTCTTTACAGATTCAATTAAGGGTATTAGATAGGTTTTGGGTTTATTAATAAACCAACACAACTCCCTCATAATACCTGCACTTCAGTTAGACAGAGGTGGCAATTTCAGAAAAGAATTTGAAGTGGATTCGGTGCAGTTTCCATGATTCTTGCTTGCAGTTAATCATCCTGGCCTCTCCTTTTTCCTAGGAACTTATAAACTTAATAGGGTATGTTAGAGGTGTTTAGATTCATTGGGTACTCAGTTCCACCCCTCCACATCTCTCTGTACAAAACTATACCAAACTGCAACAGAAGTCAAGACTGAAAAACTGAAATTGTAAAACTGAAGCATCTCTTTTCCTCTAGTATTTCTTTTCTGTTTATTCCCGAATCTGTCCTTCCCTTTATCCCTAGGCATCTACACTCTTAGTTACATGACTTAACAAGGCTGAAAGTCCATTTTCAACCCAATTAAACACTCATGTACTCCTGTACTAACTATACAGAAAACCAAAAACAAAAAAAAAAAAAAATCTGAACTGACTCATGCCCTGCTGTGAACTCCCTACTGTTGTTTGGTCTTCTGTTATTAAAACTTTTCTGAGTTTGGTGTCTTAACATGATTATATCCTCACAAGAACCCACAACACTTGTTATCCTCACTAATGCATCATTATACTAGAACAGAAACTGTAAAACTGGAAAGAAACAGGACCCACGACTTCAGGAAAAACAGAAAGCGAAAATCTAAAATACAAAATCTGTTATCTTCACTTCTATCTCTTTTCTCAGTACACGCATATGACTTTCAATTCTTCCCCGAGTTACCTACACAACTAGTTATGTGTTATCAGGGTTTTAATTTCAGAACAGTCTCACAACCACATTGCTTAACCCTCTTAAAGACTAATATGCAGAAACCGAGAATTCTGAAGATGAAATCTGCACTGGTGTGTCCTCTTGCATTGGTTTCTTTCTGTACTCCAGACTGACTTTCCACCCCTCTCATTTGTTTACACTTAGCCCCACGCTTAGTAAGCTTTTAGATCAGTCATAAGGTAGACACAATCTCTTAGATTACTTCAGTAAAGGTGGTACACAGCAAAACATAAAAAATCTCAAAACTGCTATAGAAACTGATGAGTTATGCTCTTATTGTTTCCCTTCTGTTTCACCACTAACCTGTCCTTTAATTCTGCTCTAAGATGTGTACATCTTGCTTGAGGGTATTAGGTAAGTTTCAGATTTATTAGCCACTCAATCCCACCCCGTATATCCCTCTGTGATAATGTTATACAGACAACATGCGTTGCAGGAAAACTGGAACCAGACACTCACACTCTGCTATATTCTTCTGTTATATACATAACTGTCTTTCAATCTATCCTTAAGCACGCACTTACCCAGTTCAGTGTTCTATCTACCTTTTAAGCTAAAACTAATCCAATACACACTTACCTAGCCTCTGTACCGAAACTGAAACTGACGTCTGATATGTATTTTTTTTATTTCTTTTTCAACCTTATTACGTGACTAGCAGGTTAATAAAGGGCTTAAGCCTTGTTTTACACTCGTTAATAAGTCAACTCAACACCCATATTACTTCTGGCACACTTGTTACTAAATGTTTCAGAGTTAACTAGCTTCTAATCCTAGAGCAGTCTCCAGAATTAATCGACACATTCTCAGTTTCGATCCAGGTAGTTCTTCCGCTGTTGTTTAAGTAGTTCGCATCCAGTTTTTTTTTTTTCATTACCAGTTTCATTCTTCTTGAATTTAATCTGCATGTTTCCCTCAGTATTGTTGCTAAACATCAAAACGTCTACCTTAGTTGTTCTGTTGTTTTACTAGTACGCTCGTAACCAGGCTTCACAAGCACTCACCAATCCCATTTCAGGTAATTTAAAAAAAACGCAGCAACAAGTACTCTCATTTCAGGCCTAGTTTCTGTCACCACTTCCCAGACAACCTAATAACCTCTCGGCAACCATAACATAGAGCTTATAACTCAATAATTAGCTCCTAGTATATCAGTTCTGCTAGTATGACAGCCCAACGTATACCCAGATTTTTTTGTAGTAGTTTACCCGCTTAATAACATTAGATCTTCACGCTAGTTCCTGGTAACTCACAAGCGCATTTTTATCTCATTAAGAACCTGGTGTGTAGACCACCGTTTAGCCAATTCACTAATCTTATTATCCCTAGTGTTTCCCAGCCCATTGTTACAGATTTAACATAACGGCTTCAAACAGAATTTTAATACCATATCAGATTCAGTTTTAGAGCAAGAGTTTAGATCACAACCTCAAGGTTTTGAAGTAGGTTTTTCTTTCTTTTCCTGGGTAATTCTGGATACTCTCTGGGCTGGTTCCGCATCTAGACAGAGACAGGTGTCAGCCTCAGCTGTTGTTCACTTCAGATTTAACTAGCAAATATTAGTTGACAAGGTTCTCGGTGGTTTTACCTTCGAGGATTTGTGAGGGTGAGTTGCAACTGAGTGTTGCTTTAGAATCTCTAGCCTTGCTGAGCCACTCGCACAACAGTTTCTGGCAGCCAAGGAAAGGAAAATAATGGGTGGTCAAGCAAACAACCCCCACGGCACTAAAACAGAGAGAATAAGGCAAGGATCCAACGGTTTTGTGGCCTCACCTTGCGTCTGATTTTGGGACAGCTTAGGAGGTGAGTTTCTGGTTATTTCTTTGGCGCAACCTTGCGGAGGTCTCCAAGAACGGTTCAAGCATGCAAAAGATTAAACAACCAGGGAAGTCAGTACTCATGGTTTGAACCTCAAACGGAGGGACTAAAGACGCTTACTCACTAGAGTTCCAAGTCTTTTCTGCCCTTACCTTCAAGAGCTCGAGGAGGGAGTTATTCTCCAACTCTCAGAGATCCTTCAAACATGCTTTCATACAGAGTTTATGCGAGGAAAGATGGAGGAAGTTAGAGGAGTTGTGCAAGGATTTCTTTACGAAGGACCTGAACAAAGAGACTGAAAACAGAAGTGGAAGGACTCCCAGATAGCATTACCTTGCGCTAGTGAATGGCGTGGGTCTCTCTTTTTGTTTCCAGGACTTCCAGAGGTTCGAACAGGCGGGTGCATGCAAGGTCTAAACGAAGAGAGATGCCGAAAGTTAGAGCAACTGAACAAGAAGTTTTCGGCCAGACAGAATACGGACATGCAACAAGGAACAAGAGGAGAAACTTGTGTTGGAAAAAAAATCATGGAGGACTGAAGGAGTAACCTCGCTCCAGATCTTGAGAGGCTTGCACCAGAACTTAGGGAACTCCAAGGTCCTGCTCTGGACTTGCATGAAATCGGGAAAGCAACTGGGAGAAGGTGAGGGTTGTGTGGGTATAGGAATCGGAGCTCACACATGCAAGGAGGAATGGAGACATTTGTTTGAAAAACAGAGAAGGCAGTTTACATGGGAAAGATGGAGTGGTCTGTTGACTGGGCTACAGACTCCCGCGTGGAGGGAACAGGAGCACAGTAGGAGGGTAATTCACATGCCAGATGGAAAAGCTACAGACGTTTTGATAATCAAGGTCGGATTCAATGGATGCGTGATAAATTAAGTGTGGGTTAGTGGTCTTCCACATTTACAGAAGTCAGGAGGGTGGGTTACTTTTATTATAGTTTTATACAAGAATGTAGTAATACTTGGGTAATTGATTTATTTCCCGTGCCATGGAATATAAATCGGTGTGTACGAGTCCTTACGTTATAATGTTACTTGAACGAGGTTGTATCCAATAACATATTTCGTATATTATGTTCTCGTAGCAGATGTTATGTTGTATCGTAGTTGTATGACGCAAGTACCCGGTCTATCTTAGTTTACATAATGTGCTACACTAGCTTCGTACACAAACGTCCTAGCACGGTATAATTTAATTTGCTTAATGGTATCGGTTAATGTCAAAACCGTTGAGTACACATGCGTATGTTACATTATGACTCGTTTATATTCACGGACATAAGTATATCCCTCAGTATCGTAGGTTATAGGTTATACCGTGATTATATTACTGTGACCGGTTTATTCAACATATTCACGATTTTTCTGCATTTTAATTAGTAGGGGTGTTTCAACCTACCCCCCTTAAAGAGACTTCGACCCGAAGTCTTGTCTCATTAATTAATGTCCGTGTTTTGGCCACTCACAGGGATCAAGTCCCGAATTCGTTATCACTAACCAAGGGATCATGTACCGTAAAATTCATAGTTCTATTCCACCATTTGTGCTTATAAGCACTACGCCACATCGGTGGCTTCACCCAGTTCTCAATAATATTCCAGCGTACCAGTACCCAGTAATATTCATATACTGTACTCATATGTACTCCAAAAAAACAAGTCATTCATTCCTAACCACAATGTTTCCAAAACAACTCATACACAGATCACACACAATGCATCACAATCCAAACACATCAAGCGAACAACAGCACAGCAAAAACACAATCCAAACACATCAAGCGAACAGCATCACAGCAAAAACGTAACGCGCCTACCCCCCTTAAAGATGGATTACGCCCACGTAATCCCCAGTATTTCATCCTTGAACATTAGTTCAAGATGTTGAAATCTCGTGAAGCATTCCAGTTTTGTTATGTAATGTAGTCTTTTTTTTTATATATAAATTCCTCAAGGTCTTAACCATGCTAATGGTTTGGTTTCTGTATCAAAAGGCCCTTATCTGTATCCATACAGAACTACTAACAGATTTGATTCGGGTTTAGTCTCTATGTGTTTAAGGTATTGGCAGATAGGTCACTTGTTAATCTGCTGGAAGATGTGTGAAACGGTCTACCAGCTTCTGCTGTGCGACTCTGATTTCCTTAGGGTTCCGCTTCCCCTTTTTATTCGTTTACAATGTATTATCTAGCTCCTTTGAATCTTTATAATTTAGTTGTAAAGGTCTCTTTATTGACACTTGGTATTTCGATCTATACATGGTCTTGGTGGGTTGTAGCTTATCTATCCATTTACCCTGGATTTCAGAAGTTATGGTCAGTGTGTCTTTCATCGTCCGGATCATTCTTTCTGGCTGACCCCTATTGTTATAACAACATGGTTATTTTGTATTACCGATCGTAATTGTACGTTGACGGTTAGTTTACTCTCCTGGCATTTTTACTTATTTTATGGCTTGATTTGTATCGTCAACTTAAACCTTTCTTCGTCTTCAGGTAACCTTTATTTCTTATCCCAATTATGGCATTTGACACTGCTGGTTGACTTCAATTAGTTTGAGTCACAAGGTCACTGAATCATTTATGTTAGAAGTTTCTATGCTTGTAAATCGTTTATCATAGGACATTTAGTTTCCTTATCATCACCACTGATCTTATGATCGTATCAGGCAGCAGTTTGCCGACTAGTTTTGCTTATTCATAAGGACTAGTGTCGTTATTAGGTTTCGCCAGGAGCTAAAAAGATTGATTACTACCGGTTACTTATTGCATCTGATTGCAGTAGTATGCGTTTTTTTTTTTTATGCACTAATAGTTATATTATTGATAACATCACATCATTTCTGGTTCTTACGTATCTGAGTACCCTTGTGTTTATCTCAAGTTTTCGAACCATATCCATGTATTTAGGTGGTTTCATCATCTTGTATCAACACCGTTTCTCTCGCATTTTTTAATTATCCACTTTATAAACTTTCACTTAATTGTAGTTTATGTGCCCACTGGAAGGGGGTTTCGAGAATCATCCAACACTGACGTGATCAGCGTAAATGTCGGACTACCCCTTCACCCCATTTTATGCGCAGTGTCCCTTGACCTGGCCAGGGTCAAGTTCAACCTTGCACGTCCGATTTAAATAAGCAATCAATTAATCAGATTTGAATTCTTATACTACTCGTATCTAGCCATCTGGCAATCAATTCATGGGCTAGTGCCAAAGTCTAAGCCTTTAGATTAATTGTTCAGATTTTTTTTTGTTAACTGTATATATATACACATATACTGGTGTGTTATAACCCTCTTGATTTGTATATAGGTTCCCATGTGAGTATTCCAATAAGTTTAATGATATACTAGTTCATGCATTTAGATCCTCCTGGTATTATCCGCTCTTCACATTTCAATCCTCGTACCATATGTAGATATGTTCATGTTTGTTTCCTATATACATGTGGTCTCATAATTTTTTTTGTGTTAGTCAATTGGGTATACAGTTGTATACTTCCCAACTCTTATGCTATTACTATTATCCTCAACGCTTGCAAACTATTATCTAAATTTACCACATGATTCCTCCCATATCTTGTTTAAAATTTCAATACCCAATTAGTCATATATACTTGGTTTCCTCCTGTTATTTTCCTCTTCATAGATATTTGACTGATTTTTTTTTTTTTGTTGGACCAGTTAAGCTCACTTTGATCTGACTTAAACTTCACCCGTTTCCCATATTAATCCTTTATGGGTCTCGTAATCCATTTGTTATTTTCTGCTTATTATTCCTTGTGTGTTTCTCTTACTTGAAATAGTCTAGCTTTTTACCTTCTTGGTCCACTAAACGAGTGGTAGGTACTTCGTATCTATCACCACTGAGGTCTCAATATTTATTTTGATCGTTGAGTTGTATTGTTAACTCAAGTTAGGTATGGTTGATTTACTAATCATGACCTTCTTTAATTGAACCTGTTTACTCCTTGGGTTTTGTTAATTGCTTATTTGAGCTTTATTTATTTTATAATCTTAGGGTATTTCGGTCCTCTTTGCTTGTGAGGTAGGGTCCTATCGACTGCTAAGCATGTCGACCCAAGTTGTCGCTAAAATTAGTCCCTTCACGGGTATTATCCTTTTGGCAACGTCTTTTGTAAGGTAAAATTTTTCCTTCACAGGTTGATTGTATGACACTAAGTAGATGCCAGATCGGGTTTTCCCGAGTGTGAGGAGGCTTTCTACCTCTCCGGCGTTTTTTTCTATGAATTTTAAGGAAACATTAGGGACGTGGAGGGTGGGTGTAGGTATCTGTTAGGCATCCAGTAATTAGTGGGGAAGAACCCTAACTAACGCGCCTCACGTACTACCCCAACCCTTGGCTCACTGTCAGAATTCCTAATTCCAGGTTTTCCTATACTCGGTACTTCTCTGCTCCGGATACCACTTTCTGTAACACCCCGAATCACAACCAATAATAAACAACGCGCCTAAGTTAGCAGGAGAAGTCTACGCAGCGGTTTCGAACTTATTCGGGTGCTACAGATGCAACCACCCACGTGGTTGACAGACCACAATACAAACTCCAAGTTACGGTCTGTATGACTGGAAGTCCAACTCTAACGAAGTCCAAATACAACATAAAATATACAACCGAGTACCGAGCATCTACAATATAAGTTCTAATCCAACAACATAAACCGAAGGTACAACCCATACGTTAGAGCATACTACTAAAAGCCTTGCCATGTGGACTACCCCATGATAGTCCTTCACCTACTCTCCGGCATCGTCCAGGCCCATACCTGTAAAAATAAAGGACTCAGCAAAACTATGCCGAGTATGAACGTGTGAAGCCCGCATGTTACCGGGCCACACGACTACTGGTCGAATATTATTAAGTCATTTTATGCTATATTAGAGCAGTAAAGCACATCACATTACATCATAATATCAAACACACTTCAAGGTAGCATAGCAACATCAACAAACATCCAAGCATCACAAGCTGGCATCATAGCCCATCAAAACGCAACCAAGCACAACAAGCTGCTAATATAGCAACAACAATCATGTAAGTCATCAGACGTGTGCTAGGTATGTTTACCAATGATCCTCACTATGGGATCGTTCGAGCGTTGTGTGTTTTCATTTCTTTTCTCTTGTTCCCATGATGTGTATTTTCTTTTTCTTTCCTTGCACCAGGTCTGGGGATATAGTTTAGATCCCGCGACCATATCATGTAGGTGCCAATCGTTCCTTGTTTCTTAAATGGTTACTTGTGAATTCTCTTATCACCACAATTTGGAGTACATCCTGTCCATAGCTAATCCTCCATTCCTGGATAGCTCTTTTCTCTCTCTGTTGTTTTTAAACGTTACTAGCCACTGCTCCGGATACTAAGGGTCCGTATCCCTATTCCTTCTCAATGTTACTAGCCTCTGCTCCGGATAAGGGTCCGTATCCCTATTCCTTCTCAATGTTACTAGCCTCTGCTCCGGATACTAAGGGTCCGTATCCCTATTCCTTCTCAATGTTACTAGCCTCTGCTCCGGATACTAAGGGTCCGTATCCCTATTCCTTCTCAATGTTACTAGCCTCTGCTCCGGATACTAAGGGTCCGTATCCCTATTCCTTCTCAATGTTACTAGCCTCTGCTCCGGATACTAAGGGTCCGTATCCCTATTCCTTCTCAATGACTAGCCTCTGCTCCGGATACTAAGGGTCCTATCCCTATTCCTTCTCAATGTTACTAGCCTTGCTCCGGATACTAGGGTCCGTATCCCTATTCCTTCTCAATGTTACTAGCCTCGGCTCCGGATACTAAGGGTCCGTATCCCTATTCCTTCTCAATGAACTAGCCTCTGCTCCGGATACTAAGGGTCGTATCCCTATTCCTTCTCAATGTTACTAGCTTATCATCATCTTTGGTAACCCGACCATAGTGGGTGTCTTTAGCGGTCCTCTATAGTTAAGAGGGGTTTCCTCTTGTATAGTTCTTTTGTTTTGTCTACGTGGTTCGTCATGTCTCACCAAAGGAGACTTGTTCTTCATTATCATTAAAGCATGGACACCATAGTGGGTGTCATGGTAGTCCTCAATGGCTTAGAGAGGAGTTCCCCTTATAGCGTTTTCTTTGTTTACATAATTCGTAGTAGTTCTCGTAAGTTTTCCCTTTATGTAGCTTCTTTGTTTACATAGTTCGTCGAGTCTCATCTCAAATTCCATAACGCGAAAGGGACTAAACTACTGTGTGCGCGCAATGATATATTCAGCAATGATATAGGAATCATACAACATGATAAACAAGCAACCCAATTTCATGCTTTGATCTTATGTCATTTTCACGCAAAGCACACAGCACCAAAGCAACAAGCCGTGTAACACGACAACATACGAAACCACACATGTCCATACCTTATTCGAAAGCACGAGTTGTCTTACACTCGAAGTCCCGGTCGGAGCTCGCTACGTTCCTAGAGGTAATTAACACAGTGTGTCAGTTTATTATTTTATGTGACGACACTTGTATCGTATGTTATTCCTAGGTAAGTGTGTATTGGATTAGTTTTAAGCTTAAAAGGTAGATAGAACACTGAACTGGGTAAGTGCGTGCTTAAGGATAGATTGAAAGACAGTTATGTATAACAGAAGAATATAGCAGAGTGTGAGTGTCTGGTTCCAGTTTTCCTGCAACGCATGTTGTCTGTATAACATTATCACAGAGGGATATACGGGGTGGGATTGAGTGGCTAATAAATCTGAAACTTACCTAATACCCTCAAGCAAGATGTACACATCTTAGAGCAGAATTAAAGGACAGGTTAGTGGTGAAACAGAAGGGAAAACAATAAGAGCATAACTCATCAGTTTTCTATAGCAGTTTTGAGATTTTTTTATGTTTTGCTGTGTACCACCTTTACTGAAGTAATCTAAGAGATTGTGTCTACCTTATGACTGATCTAAAAGCTTACTAAGCGTGGGGCTAAGTGTAAACAAATGAGAGGGGTGGAAAGTCAGTCTGGAGTACAGAAAGAAACCAATGCAAGAGGACACAACCAGTGCAGATTTCATCTTCAGAATTCTCGGTTTCTGCATATTAGTCTTTAAGAGGGTTAAGCAATGTGGTTGTGAGACTGTTCTGAAATTAAAACCCTGATAAACACATAACTAGTTGTGTAGGTAACTCGGGGAAGAATTGAAAGTCATATGCGTGTACTGAGAAAAGAGATAGAAGTGAAGATAACAGATTTTGTATTTTAGATTTTCGCTTTCTGTTTTTCCTGAAGTCGTGGGTCCTGTTCTTTCTTTCCAGTTTTACAGTTTCTGTTCTAGTATAATGATGCATTAGTGAGGATAACAAGTGTAGTGGGTTCTTGTGAGGATATATCATGTTAAGACACCAAACTCAGAAAAGTTTTAATAACAGAAGACCAAACAACAGTAGGAGTTCACAGCAGGGCATGAGTCATTCAGATTTTTTTTTTTTTGTTTTTGGTTTTCTGTATAGTTAGTACAGGAGTACATGAGTGTTTAATGGGTTGAAAATGGACTTTCAGCCTTGTTAAGTCATGTAACTAAGAGTGTAGATGCCTAGGGATAAAGGGAAGGACTGATTCGGGAATAAACAGAAAAGAAATACTAGAGGAAAAGAAGATGCTTCAGTTTTACAATTTCAGTTTTTCAGTCTTGACTTCTGTTGCAGTTTGGTATAGTTTTGTACAGAGAGATGTGGAGGGGTGGAACTGAGTTCCCAATGAATCTAAACACCTCTAACATACCCTATTAAGTTTATAAGTTCCTAGGAAAAAGGAGAGGCCAAGATGATTAACTGCAAGCAAGAATCATGGAAACTGCACCGAATCCACTTCAAATTCTTTTCTGAAATTGCCACCTCTGTCTAACTGAAGTGCAGGTATTATGAGGGAGTATGCTTTCTTATGTACGAGTTATGTTGTTTAAGTTGTTAACTAAACTGTAGATGCTCGGTACTTGCGTTGTACGTTATATTGTATTTGGATTTCGTTAAGTTGGACTTCCAGTCATACAGACCGTAACTTGGAGTTGGGATTGTGGTCTGTCAACCACGTGGGTGGTTGGCGTCTGTAGCACCCGAATAGAGTTCGAAACCGCTGCGTAGACGTCTCATATTACCGTTAGGCTCGTTGTTTAATTATTGATTGTTATTCGGGGGTGTTACAGAAAGTGGTATCAGAGAAGTACCGAGTATAGGAAAACCGCATGTTACCGGGCCACACGACTAATTGGTCGAATATTATTAAGTCCATTTTACATGCTATGATAAAGCAGTAAAGCACACATTAGTACATCATGATATCATACACACTCATCGGTAGCATAGCAATATCAGCAAGCAACCAAGCACAAAAGCTGCTAATGTAGCAACAACAATCAAGTACATAATACAATGTGTGCGTAGGTATATTATACCGTCGATCCTCACTATGGGATCATTCAAGAGATTGCGTATTGTTTTCTTGTTCTCATTACATATGTTTTCCTTTCTTCTCTTGCACCGAGTCAGGGGATATAGATTAGATCCCGAGACTTTATAATGTAGGTGCTATTCATTCTTTGTTTCTTAAATAATCACATTTGTGAATTTTCTTATTTGCTTGGTCTCGTTACACATGTTTTCCTCTATTCTCTGGCACCGAGTCAGGGGATATAGATTAGATCCCGAGACTTTATTATGTAGGTGCTAATCATTCCTTGTCTCTTCAAGGGTTACTTGTGAATTCTTTTATCACCGCACGTTGGAGGACGTCTCCTCCTTAGTTCACACCTTTGTTCATACCTTAGTTCATACCTTAGCTCATACTTTAGTTCATAACTCCATTCCCGGCGTCGTACGTCGAGAAAGAGGGTGCGTCTTTTAGACCCCAGTTTATGCTGTTCAATTAGCTGATCCTCCAATCCCGACGTCAGGTCGAGACAGAGGGGTCGTCTCTTGACCCCAGGTCATGCTTCCCAAATTGCCAATCTTCCAATCCCGGCGTCGTTCGTCGAGAAAGAGGGATCGCCCTTTTAGGCCCCAAGATGTGCTCCACAATGGTCGGTCGAAGGATCTGATGCAGATACCAACTCCCGAATATACATTCAATACCGTGCGGCCCGAGATGTTGTCTTCCCGGGTTATTCTCATGTTTCACAGTTGATACTTTTCGTTTCATTATCATTATAATCTCGACACCATAGTGGGTGTCATTAGCGGTCCTCTAAAGTTAGAGAGGAGTTGTCTCTTTATATAGTTCTTTTGTTTTGTCTACGTGGTTCGTCACGTCTCACCAAAGGAGACTTGCTCTTCACTATCATTAAAGCATAGACACCATAGTGGGTGTCATGGTAGTCCTCAATGGTTTAGAGAGGAGTTCCCCTTATAGCGTTTTCTTTGTTTCCATAATTCGTAGTAGTTCTCGTATAGTTTTCCCTCTATGTAGTTTCTTTGTTTACATAGTTCGTTGAGTATCATCTCAAAGTTCCATAACGCGAAAGGGACTAAACTACTGTGTGCGCGCAATGATATATTCAACAATGATATAAAAATCATGCAACATGATAAACAAGCAATCCAATTTCATGCTTTGATCTTATGTCATTTTCACACGAAGCACACAGCACACAAAGCAAACAAGCCGTGTAACACGGCAACATACGAACCACACATGTCCATACCTTATTCGAAAGCACGAGTTGTCTTACACTCGAAGTCCCGGTCGGAGCTCGCTACGTTCCTAGAGGTAATTAACACAGTGTGTCAGTTTATTATTTTATGTGACGACACTTGTATCGTATGTTATTCCCTAGGTATGTTGTCACATGCTCAGTTTATATTGACTCTTAGAACTTCACATGCATTAATCCCAGACTCAACTTACTCCTAGGATATTCACATAGTTAACTCACACGTTAACTAAGTCTTTCCCTCTAGTTTACGTTTTAGAGTATTCAAGCGGCTACTTTGTAACAAGTTTTCCTACGATAGAATTAACTTGCCTAAAGTGTACCCTTTCCTTGGATAAATAGTTATGTTGTAAGCTCATTAATTACATAATAATACTCCTCAATTATTTCTAGAACTCCTTCATATTGAGGCTTAAGTATTTCAAAACCGAAACAAGGTTCTTGTACATAACCTTACATTATAACCCATTTAATGTAGCTGAGGGTGTCTAAACTTCCCAAGTTGTTTTGTAAATTTAGCTAGGTGCATTAGGAGGGTTTTGGGTTCATTATAACTCTAACATCTACCTCATAACACCCATGTAATTCAATTATACAGAAACTACATCTTAAACGAAATCTGAGATACAATCTATATATTTCCTCACGTTTCTTGTATCCAGCTAGTTCAACCAATGTTTGATCCTTTCCTGTAGAATTTACCCATCAGCTATGGGTGTTAATACTGTTTTAGGCTTACAACTAAACACTCACATCCCTTCTACTCTTAAGTACACAGAAACAGCCCAGCCTTGACAATCTGAAAATAAAAATGAATTGGAACCACATAACCACAATCTCTCCTTTGATTCTGTTTGTAAGTTGTTAATCTGCCCCTTTTTTTTCTATATATCTGTCCCAAAAGTGTTTATAACCTCCCCTAGGAATATTAGAGATGTTTTAAATTGAAACCAGCTCTAAGCACACCCTCACCTCACCTACAATATAGGTGTACAGAACTAAAACCAACAACAAAATCTGAGATATGAACTGATATCTCCTCTTGTATCCCTGTTCAGTATTTCTTCCAATTCTACCCAATCTTACTTACAGATTTATCTAATACCTTAGCCATGTTGTGGTCTGTTTAGCAAGATAATACAACACTCACACACCACTGGTAATTTGGTTACACAGGGACAACTTCTAACTGAAAACTGAGACTAGAACCTACATCTTTATGTTTGACTCTTGATTGTAGTTAGTTATCAGTTCCTAATCCCACCCTAATTTCTTTACAGATTCAATTAAGGGTATTAGATAGGTTTTGGGTTTATTAATAAACCAACACAACTCCCTCATAATACCTGCACTTCAGTTAGACAGAGGTGGTAATTTCAGAAAAGAATTTGAAGTGGATTCGGTGCAGTTTCCATGATTCTTGCTTGCAGTTAATCATCCTGGCCTCTCCTTTTTCCTAGGAACTTATAAACTTAATAGGGTATGTTAGAGGTGTTTAGATTCATTGGGAACTCAGTTCCACCCCTCCACATCTCTCTGTACAAAACTATACCAAACTGCAACAGAAGTCAAGACTGAAAAACTGAAATTGTAAAACTGAAGCATCTTCTTTTCCTCTAGTATTTCTTTTCTGTTTATTCCCGAATCTGTCCTTCCCTTTATCCCTAGGCATCTACACTCTTAGTTACATGACTTAACAAGGCTGAAAGTCCATTTTCAACCCAATTAAACACTCATGTACTCCTGTACTAACTACACAGAAAACCAAAAACAAAAAAAAAAATCTGAACCGACTCATGCCCTGCTGTGAACTCCCTACTGTTGTTTGGTCTTCTGTTATTAAAACTTTTCTGAGTTTGGTGTCTTAACATGATTATATCCTCACAAGAACCCACACACTTGTTATCCTCACTAATGCATCATTATACTAGAACAGAAACTGTAAAACTGGAAAGAAACAGGACCCACGACTTCAGGAAAAACAGAAAGCGAAAATCTAAAATACAAAATCTGTTATCTTCACTTCTATCTCTTTTCTCAGTACACGCATATGACTTTCAATTCTTCCCCGAGTTACCTACACAACTAGTTATGTGTTTATCAGGGTTTTAATTTCAGAACAGTCTCACAACCACATTGCTTAACCCTCTTAAAGACTAATATGCAGAAACCGAGAATTCTGAAGATGAAATCTGCACTGGTGTGTCCTCTTGCATTGGTTTCTTTCTGTACTCCAGACTGACTTTCCACCCCTCTCATTTGTTTACACTTAGCCCCACGCTTAGTAAGCTTTTAGATCAGTCATAAGGTAGACACGATCTCTTAGATTACTTCAGTAAAGGTGGTACACAGCAAAACATAAAAAATCTCAAAACTGCTATAGAAACTGATGAGTTATGCTCTTATTGTTTCCCTTCTGTTTCACCACTAACCTGTCCTTTAATTCTGCTCTAAGATGTGTACATCTTGCTTGAGGGTATTAGGTAAGTTTCAGATTTATTAGCCACTCAATCCCACCCCGTATATCCCTCTGTGATAATGTTATACAGACAACATGCGTTGCAGGAAAACTGGAACCAGACACTCACACTCTGCTATATTCTTCTGTTATATACATAACTGTCTTTCAATCTATCCTTAAGCACGCACTTACCCAGTTCAGTGTTCTATCTACCGTTTAAGCTCAAAACTAATCCAATACACACTTACCTAGCCTCTGTACCGAAACTGAAACTGACGTCTGATATGTATTTTTTTCTTATTTCTTTTTCAACCTTATTACGTGACTAGCAGGTTAATAAAGGGCTTAAGCCTTGTTTTACACTCGTTAATAAGTCAACTCAACACCCATATTACTTCTGGCACACTTGTTACTAAATGTTTCAGAGTTAACTAGCTTCTAATCCTAGAGCAGTCTCCAGAATTAATCGACACATTCTCAGTTTCGATCCAGGTAGTTCTTCCGCTGTTGTTTAAGTAGTTCGCATCCAGTTTTTTTTTTTTTCATTACCAGTTTCATTCTTCTTGAATTTAATCTGCATGTTTCCCTCAGTATTGTTGCTAAACATCAAAACGTCTACCTTAGTTGTTCTGTTGTTTTACTAGTACGCTCGTAACCAGGCTTCACAAGCACTCACCAATCCCATTTCAGGTAATTTAAAAAAAAACGCAGCAACAAGTACTCTCATTTCAGGCCTAGTTTCTGTCACCACTTCCCAGACAACCTAATAACCTCTCGGCAACCATAACATAGAGCTTATAACTCAATAATTAGCTCCTAGTATATCAGTTCTGCTAGTATGACAGCCCAACGTATACCCAGATTTTTTTGTAGTAGTTTACCCGCTTAATAACATTAGATCTTCACGCTAGTTCCTGGTAACTCACAAGCGCATTTTTATCTCATTAAGAACCTGGTGTGTAGACCACCGTTTAGCCAATTCACTAATCTTATTATCCCTAGTGTTTCCCAGCCCATTGTTACAGATTTAACATAACGGCTTCAAACAGAATTTTAATACCATATCAGATTCAGTTTTAGAGCAAGAGTTTAGATCACAACCTCAAGGTTTTGAAGTAGGTTTTTCTTTTTTTCCTGGGTAATTCTGGATACTCTCTGGGCTGGTTCCGCATCTAGACAGAGACAGGTGTCAGCCTCAGCTGTTGTTCACTTCAGATTTAACTAGCAAATATTAGTTGACAAGGTTCTCGGTGGTTTTACCTTCGAGGATTTGTGAGGGTGAGTTGCAACTGAGTGTTGCTTTAGAATCTCTAGCCTTGCTGAGCCACTCGCACAACAGTTTCTGGCAGCCAAGGAAAGGAAAATAATGGGTGGTCAAGCAAACAACCCCCACGGCACTAAAACAGAGAGAATAAGGCAAGGATCCAACGGTTTTGTGGCCTCACCTTGCGTCTGATTTTGGGACAGCTTAGGAGGTGAGTTTTGGTTATTTCTTTGGCGCAACCTTGCGGAGGTCTCCAAGAACGGTTCAAGCATGCAAAGATTAAACAACCAGGGAAGTCAGTACTCATGGTTTGAACCTCAAATTAGTACTAATGTAAGTCCTTTTATGTTGTTCTGTTTTTGTGGTGTAACTCATTTCTTCATTTTCCCAAACGTGTTCATGACTTAGCTAGGTGTGCTAGTGATGTTTTAGGTTCATTAGAAATTCATTACCAGACACCCACGGCCTCTGTACCACTACACATTAGCAAGAATTACAGAAGAGAAACTGAAAAAAAGAAATGCAAAACAGAAGTACGAATCTGATATCCTTTCTTCTATTTTCTTCCGGTTTGTTCATAATTCTGAATTCCCAAATCTCTCCCCAAGCAGTAAAATGTTTTATCTGAGTTTTAGCTTCAACACAGACCTAAAAACACAATGAATACATCTCTGAATCCTCTTTACACAGAAACTGAAACTGATACATTTTTTTTCTCCCAAATTTGTGTTCTGTTTACTCAACTGCTTACTCATTTAGTTAAGTAGTTTATCCAGTTTTTTTTTTGACTCAAAACACACCCATAACTTGATAGCACTACTGGAGTGTCCTAATACTGAAACCAAGAAAAAACTGAGATCTGAAAAGAAGATCAGAACCCATGAACTGATGAACTTTCTTGTCTGTGGTTTTCCTTCTGCTTAATAACCTGCCCTCCACCACTCTCTCATTAACAACTCACATAGTTAGTGTGTGATAGTTTTTTTTAAGTTTCCAACAGACCTAAAATGACATGGGCCACAACCCCGGAAGTTCTTTATACAGAAAAGCAAAAATTCTAAAACTGAAATAATGCGCTGCTGTAACTCTTTTCTGTGTTTTGTTTTCTGTTGTTAAACCTATCTCTCAGTTTTCCCGAACTTGTGTAGTTACTTACTTATATGTTTTCATACAGTTCTAACTCTAATCTAACCCCGGGCAATATATCAAAGCTACTGAGAAGTCACCAAACTGAATCAAGAATTCTGAAATCACATGCTGCTATATTTTCTTACTTCTTGCAGCCTGGTCACGATTATGGTCTTGGGTTTCCCCCTAGATTGTCTAGCCATTTAGTTAATCACTTTATTCCTAGTTTTGATCTTCAAAACAGATCCATAATAGGGTGAGCAACACTCCTGGGAACTCACTACACCAACACTGTTTTTTGCATAAAAACAGAAACTGAACAACCGATACAGATGTATATTTTTTTTTGTCTTCCTGTTCTTAAATATTTACTAACTCTTAACTCCTTCCTCTCTGTTGGGTTATGTGGTTAAGTGTTTTATCTAGTTTTAATTTCGAGACAGACTCATAACAGCATGGTTAGCTACAGAGATTGCAATAAAAACAGAAGGTACAAACTGAGGTATTTGTTCCTGTTCTATCAAGCTGATAGCTGTCTTAGTTGTGTTTAAGTTTATAGACAAACCAACACCCCCTCTGTAACACTTCTGGGTAACGGCATAAGAAACGAAAACCTCTATTGAATCCGATGTACTTAATAATTGAACTTGACAATCTAGCTTTGTTTTCTGATCATAGTTTCAGGTTAGAGTTAGCTCACCAGTGCAGTAGCTTAGTTTTTTCCTCGGCTGATTCTTGGCACACATGTAAAGTCTCAGGCCCTTGATAACTGAGAAGGAGTGATCAATTGTTAGGTCCTCTCAAAACCAGCAGAAGTGGAAAAGTTACTGGAACCAGAGGCTTGGTTTTCTTTTCTTTTTATGTCGACCTCACCTTCGGGTTGTGCTCCAAGGAGGAACAGGTAGCTTTTACCCAGGGATCTCTTGCGAACAAGCCTAGGGAGCTGCATGGAAGTCCACGCATGAGAGGAGACAGGTGCTTTGGGTGAATGATCTTGTAGTGCTTCGGACATCAGAAAAAAAAGAAGACAAAGAACAGAAGGAAAGACCTGCAGCAAGATTTGTCTCAAGGTCTCACCGTGAGTTGAAGTGCTGCAGTTGTTTCTGTTCGTGAAGAACCAAGGGAGCTTAAGGAAGATTTCTTGTTGCTGTTCGTAGGAGCTTGTTACCCCCTTCATGGATTAAATTCCCAGACCGAGTTATGCAAGATTGAAGAGATAATGAGTTAGACCGCAGAGACAATCTCGGCATGAGACAGAGAAGAAAGAAGGGACTAATGACTGATGTTCACCTTGCTGGAATCGGCAACTGGTGTGTCTGCTCCAGGACTTGCACACTGAGATCAACTCTCGTGAGCGACAGACACAAGTTGGATTGATCCAGTGAAGTAATGACTTAAGAGAAGGAGTTGGGTGGGTTTATCACCCGCGACTAATCATGCCAGAGAGAAAAGGAGGCACTGGTGCAAGCAGGTGTGGGACTTCCGGTGCCAGGCAGAGTGTGATTTGCATGCAGGAGACATCACCTAAGAGTTTGTGATAGTGTGTTTGGTGGAGAATAAACTCTCGTGGGTTGTGGTGTAGTAACTGATGAAATGTTCCACCGAGTCTGACCTCTGTTCTCGATCGCGTAAGACGTGGGAACAAGGAGATCGTGGGTGAGGGAACTGCAGTCCGTCATTGAGCAAAACAAGGGAAGAGTGGCATGGAAAGAAGGAGGGGTGAGAGTGGGAACTTGTACTGTGTTCTGGTATTAGTGATTAGCCATTTGTTACTGCTAAAAAAAAACGATGTCGATGGTGGAAAGGAGGAAGGCATGGCGGGATATTATGTTTGTTAATTATTCAGTGGTTCACTTTAGGCAGTGATCTAATAGTCTAATTCATCTAATGATATGCATCAGCACTCTTGTGTTTAGAGGTGTGATTTATTACCGAATACGAGCCTAGCTCAACCGGTTAAGACGTTTACAAAGGTACCGGAGGTAACGGGTTCGAATCCTAGCTAGAGCAAGTTTGCTCTTCTTTTTTTTTATAAGTGCATATCCATGCTTATTTATCGTTGTTGCTTATATATACATACGCAACTATTTTACCTTGTAACGTTATTGATTATACCTATATATATATATATATATGTACGACTATTTTATTTGTTGCGTTTTAGTTATAGGTACCTATGCGACGTTATTGGTTATATGTACCACGTCGTAATATTATACCATTGCGTACATGTAATTCCGTATACGTACATATATAAGTACGTGACCGTATTAACATAGTGACGTTGTCGTGTTTTCGGGCACGTATAAGCCCGTACTAAATTTAATTGCTCGTGTATTATCACATGTTCAAATTATGTAACGCGTTATACCTGGATAGTTACTCCCGGATAATCTTATGTTTTTTTTTGTACTTAGCTATTTAGGGGTGTTTCAGTCAAGGGCTTTCTTCTCCACCTTTCAAAATCTCCAATATTTGAAGTTGCCCACCATGGCCATGGATATAGCTCCATTTGAAGAGAAAAGTGGATTTTCTGGAGCTAGGATGTCTCCCCTTTGATTCAAGGTAAGAAAAATCATAAAAATCCATTGTTTCCTCTATTCTCTTGTTCAGCCAATTTTGGCTTCTTAAATACCTTGTTTTTCTTCTTTGTATGAGCATTGATTCAAGCTACAAAAGCTTAGTGGAAGCTCTCCCTTGATTTATGACCAAAATCCCCTTCTAGGGTTCTAAGGTAAATGCCCTAATTTTTGTGCTTTAAGCACCTCCCTTGTAATCTAGAGTAATTAAGGAGTCTAAGTGAGTTACATAGTTCCTAATTCCCCATTTGAATGTTGGTCTAGAGTTTTGGCAATGGTATTGCCCCTTGACTGAAAATTGGAAGAGAAAAGAGAAGAGGAGAAGAAAGTGAAAAAGAAGCACTTGAAAGCTTAAGGTAAATAAGCTACCCTAATGTCTATCTTTAATGTTTTTGATATTAAAGGATGGGAAATTAAAAGAATGAACCCAAATGAATTGTGTTGGAATGTGTTAAATTGATATGAGAGAGAATGGTAGTTATGCCTAATGTAATGGTGTAATTGATGTGTGATTTAAGGGCCTTTGAGCCAAGTGATTTATGGTTATTGCATTATATTGTGATTGATGAGATTTAGATGAGATCGTGTGCTGGTAGAATCCATTGAGGATATGGCTAGTTGATTATGTTTAGGTACAGAAAATAATGCATTTGGGCATGTTAGAATTGTAGAGGAAGTATGGCGAAATTTTTGTAGAAATCAAGTGTCTTAGGTGATGTTAGTTGTTGGAGAACCTAAGATTAATTAGGAGGAAGTTGAGTGTAATTCAGTGAATTAAAAAACACACCAAGACTAGAGTGTAAGAGAGTTAAAGAGTTGTACGAAAAAATGTAGCAAAAAGGGTATATGAGTGTCTTGGATTTGCTAGAGAAGAACTAAGGTATAGAACTTGGGTAATAGAGATGAATATACTTAAGAAGGATTTGGTATGGTCAAATTGGTTGAGAATGAGGTGAAAACTGTCATGGGAATGTTGGTAATGCATTAGTGTGCTTAATGTGCAGAAAATGAGAGTGAGCATTTGTAGAATTGATCAAGGATTGAATGATAGGTTTGGTCAATGGTAAGAAGGTTTAATGTGTGTTTATGGTGTTATAACATGTTTGGGAACATGTGGAAAGGTTAGAAAAGAAATGGGTAAGAAATGAGGTTGGAATAGAGATAAAAACTGTCAAAACGTGGCAGCTTTTAGCAGGGTCCGGGACTTAGTCCTTGCACAAGTCTCGGACCACTTATTAAAATGAGCCAGAATTTTTTATATGTATTGGTCCGAGACCTAGCTTGAGGACAATGTCCCGGACCACCCCATTAAACCAACAGAGAATACGCTTAGACAATTGGTTCGGGACTTGAGATAGGTACAAGGTCCCGGACCATAATAAAATTCCACCCAAGAGTTTCCTACATGAACTGGTCCGGGAGTTAAGGTCCAGACAAGGTCCCGAACCACTCCCAAAATCCAACCGTGAGCTTGAAAAGGAATTTAAATGATGGGGATCGTTTGGTACTGGTATTAGATGATGATTAAGATATTTTTGGTGACATGTAAAGGTCATTAGGAGTATGAACAAGTGTAATATATGATGTGAAGTTAGAATTATAAGTTAATGTTAATGACAACATTAGGAACTTATATCACAAGTAGTAATGAATGAGAAACCTTAAGATAAAGTGGGTTGATAATGGGGAGAATAAGGAAATATAAGAGACACAAGTGTCGTAGATAAATAATAAGTAGTCGAGGTTAATAAGGAAATTAATCGTTCGACTGAATGAATTATAGGAATGAGAACTAGTCGGAATGGAAGCCGGGACTAAGAGATCGTCATGTTAGGCTAGCATCATCAAGGTGACAGGTATTGTTTTCTTACAATCTGTGTCCTACCGAGTTACACTTGGCATGTGTGCTACTTGTTATTGTGTGCTAACCATCCTTGTTTGAGTATGTGATCTAACTGAATATCGTAGATCAACTCACAATGAAATAATGTTTGGGTAGCGACTCGTAGAAAGAGTCGATACACAAAGTAATTAAAACGTGGAGAAACATGTAAGAAATCTCAACTAGAGAATAACTGTAGTTCAACCTTATGAACTCAACTGAAAGATGAACAGAGATATACGGGACTATTGAACTCCCTCTTAATGATAGTCGACCTCCTATATGAGGATTCGACCCGATATGAGAAAATGACCCGAACGTATAAGAGAGTAGTTTCGGTTGCTAGTTGAATCTTCCCACTATGCTAGACCGGTATAGAGTCAAAAACCGAGGAAGTAAGACTAGAACCCGAAAAGCCCGGTGGTGAGAATTGTGAATGTCTCTGCCCAGAGGTCAAGAGAATTGACTTAGAATTACTCAAGAGAATTGACTTAAAATTATTCAAGAAAAGAATAATCGAGAGAACAAGATCGAGACCGAGAGTGTCTATAGATCTAAGAGAACAAGTAAAAAGTATCCGAGTAAGATGGATAAGTATTTAAGTAATGAGTATGAGGCATTGTTGAGGTAGAAACCCTCAAGGCCTAAAGAACAAGAAAATGTAAACTAACAAACCTAATGTGTTAGTTTTGTTGATTGTATTCCATTGTTGAATACTTGTGTTAAATGCGAGAATGATGTGTCTTTACAGCATTTCATGTTTTGATTTAAATAAAATCAATCGCATGTTCAAATGAGAGAATTAGTTGGGTGTGACCCAGTAGTAACGGATTGCACGACTACCATACCAGTAAAGGTGTTGAGCCCCTTTGGGCCACCCATTCTTTTTCAGGTACATTGGAGCAGACCATCGTTCTAGAGTAGGACAGGGAGTGCTGTTATTCATGGGTAGTTTTACTTGAGCATTTATGTATTACTAATAGAGTAAGACCGAAACTGTTATCGGCAAATTGAGGATTGTAATAAACTCGGTATAGAATTGGTTGAGGATTGTACATGACTCGGTTTAAAAATGGAATAAGTTTGTACTATAAGTACTCAGGAATTCTGGTCCATCAGACCATTACTGTATTTGAATTAGGCCTTGTTAGCCACGTTGTATTAGAATCCCCGCTGTGAATGTAATGATGAATGAGACAATTTAAGAGTTAATGATGTGATTAGCGGTATGGGTGTTACAATTTTTTTAACCAAACAGCATTATGGCCACTACTCTTATTCTTCCACATTAAAACCATTAAACTTAACTAAACATTTTAAGGTTTCTTAAGTCCCATTTATCAAACAAAACAACTATGAACTCTAATAACACCCACTCTTAAATCAAACCCCAATTGGTCCAAATTAATCTCAAATTAGACCTGCCTATATTTAGAATTGTACTTATACACATCCGATTAAACAACATACCCATCTCTACCAAAGTTACCAAGCATCAAAGCCTTGAAATCAAAAATCCTAGAAATGGTACTTAGCACAATGGATTCTTTTCCATTACTCCCTCTCGGTAAAACAACATGTAGAAATTATGGTTTTATCATCAACTTTATAGGCTATTAACCTAGCCATTTCCTTAACACCTCAACGATACCAACTTCCAGCTTGGATATATTTGGTTTATAACTACCAGTTAAGCAAAATAATAAAGATTAAAAGTTTTTGATTAACTTTTTGGGATTAATTTTGTTACCCCCTTCATCTTCTTCTCCTAACCATTCACCTTTTGTTTAGTTGCAGCCTGGTGGCTGTCCAAGTCGGAAGAACAGAGGTCCAGATCTCAATCTCAACTCCTTCTGAAGTCTAATTAACCTTAGAACCTTAATTTTCAATAAATCTCCAAACTCAAAGTTTCTCATCTTGTTTTCATGCTTAATTATATATTCATCCTAAAATTGCCAATCCCTCCAACTACGTAAAATTGTAATAAACTACACTATCCTAAAATTACTTAAACGCAACAATATACCACCGAACCATAGCATAAGCACCTTTATTCATCTAATCTTAAAGATTCAATATTAACTCTGAATTTCCAAATTACCAAGAATGACAGTTAACCTATCAGCTCTTGTTTCACGCCCCGTCAGTTTCTAACAGATTATACCAAAATTTAGTATAACACAAATTAATAAATTAGCGCTAATTACACACTCATCTCCATCATAACCAAGAATCAATCAGTTAATATATCAAAGGTCAGGTGTTGCTAAGTAGTTAAGGATTAAGGCTTTTCACTAGTTTACTTTGGTTTTAGCCATAACCCTACCTTTCCAACAAGCTAAGATAACACAAATCCCCCCAAATCATATTGACAGTTATGTTACAATCATTAAACATATTAATCAGGGTTTGAAAAAATTTCACCTTTTGATTTGATTTCCTTTTTTTACCTATTCAAGAAAGAAGGGGAAAATCAGCACTGGCTTTAAGCTCATATAACATATAAGGAAGGTGCTGATTGAAACCGAACAGAGGCAACTTGTCACCCCAACTTATCCTAACAAGAACCCTTAAATTGGTTAGGGTTTCTCTTGTTTTTTTCAGTTTGGTTAGATCGAAGCCATTCCTACTTGCTTCAACATTCAAATGATAGGGAACAAGTTAGAGTTGAACTCGGTATAGAGAAAATTTAGGGAGAAAGAAATGATATACCAAGGAATGAAGCCTTACCATAAGGCCTTGAGTTCATTTGCAAAAGAAAAGCACCACCAATTATTTGTCTTTGTCCTTCAAATTTCCCAACATGTCAAGGAAAGGAGTGAAAATAATTAAGGCTGGTGTTAATTTTGAAAAATCCATAATCGAAACAAGGACAAAGCCTTACCGTATGTACTCCTCTTTGACTGTTTTGATTCACCTGCCTAATCTCCACCAACCTCCCCAAAATCGGTCTCAAAATGGAAGATTGCATAGGGTCGGACTTAAAGTTGTTGTTTCTTTGCTCAGAAAAGACAAAACGATAGAGGAAATCAAATAAGAATAGAAGAGTGCAGAGCATTAATTCTTGTTCTCCATTTAGGGTCTGAGATGAAGGAGAAAAGAAGACTGAAGAGTAGCACGACAAAGCATGTATTTGAAAGTAAAGGAAAGGAGACACAACACATATATTTCTTGGTCCCTGTATATTTCTTGCTCGCCGATTAGGGTTGTTCAGAGGGAATATAGAACTTCAGAGAAATGGGGCGGTAGTGTTAGAGAGCTAGGTTTGATTTTGCAAAAAGAGTAATTGGGTTCTGGAAATGGAGGGAGGCGCCGACCATGATGTTCTAAATTGCCAGGTATGGTTTTCAAGGAATAAGGAGGAGATTGAGGGGCTGTGAAGAGAGGTGTTGGGCTTCCGTTCGCCAATTAAGGTTTCGAAATTCTTTTTTTTTTGAATAAAAGATATGATATATTAAGAAACGAGTTGATACACGAGTTCCGGCATAGAAACCGGTGTCCATAAACCCGAAAACTTGTTATATTGGGCATGATTAGCTAAGCTATGCGAAGCTATGTTTACATCTCACGGAATGTGATAGTATTGAATATGCGTAAAATGACTAGCCGACATGAATACAATCTAAAATTGTCGTCGTCGATGGCAACAGAGGAGACGGACCCCCCCCCCCCTATCCAAGTACTGGATAACAGACTGACAATCTGAAAGAACCCGACAGGACCTATAATCATAAGCATCAGCCAGATCAAGGGCGGCGGCAATAGCATTAGCTTCTGCATCAGAAACCAGCATGGGAGACCTCATGTGCAAGCAGCGTGCTGCTATCAGCTGTGATCCTTGACGAGCCACCACAGCACAACCAACGTTGTTTTGTAAATCCAAACTGGCATCCACCCAGAGCTCAATAAAATTTGGATAACGCTGGCGGTGTACCTCCAATGACAGCAATGGTAATGAAGAACTAGTCGTAGCAGCCATTGAAAGGTAACTAGAAGCCTGGCACCAGCCATGATCAAGGTCCCGCACACGTCCATGATTAAACTGACATCTTGCATACCACAACTTCCAAAAGAATTCCAGATACTCAGCCACCCTTATCTTAAGAGATTCCATGCAAAGAGAATGAACCCAATCCCGAAATGCATTATCTGTTCGAATTTGAGGTGGCAGGTGATACCCAAAGGTGGCCCAAAGAGAATGTACCGCTGGGCATTGATAAAAGACATGCAGCATAGTTTCCGATGAATCATAGAGAAGGCAGTCAACAGGCATATTCACTCTTATGCGATCCTTAATCACGAGATACCTCTGTTTAATTAAAGAAAGGGAAAATTCACGAGATACCTCTGTTTTCTTTCTTAATTCACAATATACCCTTGTGGTTTTAGTTATTCAACTTTAAACATGCTTAAATGTTGTCCAAAATTGATGAAACTTTACATGGACGATGCTAAAGTGTTATATTTTGGTCCAATATCAAATTTGAAGTTTTTTAAGCTCACATGTGACCTGTGGGACCCAATGAATATGTGACTGTTCATTGGGTCTCACAGGTCGCATGTGAGCTTAAAAAACTTCAAATTTGATATTGGACCAAAATATAACACTTTAGCATCGTCCATGTAAAGTTTCATCAATTTTGGACAACATTTAAGCATATTTAAAGTTGAATTATGAAAATCACCGGGGTATATTGTGAATTACGAAATAAAACAGGGGTATATCGTGAATTTTCCCTTAAAGAAATAGAAGAGGGAGGTGTTGGTCCTATGGGCGGGCCATTTTTTTTCTCAATCTAGCTCTTTTATTTTGCTAGTTTTTAGAACTTATTAGTGGTTAGTCATTTTTAATTAATCTGCATGGCTCAAATCGTTTTTCTTTAGCCTTTTGGTCACTAAGAGGCTCACATTTATGCTAGTTTGCTAAATAAATTTCCAAGTTTTCTCATATTAATTTGTGCTCTCATTTTATGTAATAATGTATATCACATGTTATACCATCTTTATTATTTAATTCCTCTATTTAACTTCATTAATTCATGGACGTTTAATAACCCTTATGACCATTAAAATTAATTATGTGTAAATATAATCAAGATTTCATAAATCCTTAATAAAATAAGACTCAACAACTAATTAATTATATAATTTGGCTTTAATAGTTACGAACTTAAGCCTTGATTATTTTATAACCTTCCGGGATATTTCAAGGGATGGTGCTATTAGTTATTATTGTCAACAATTTATTTTGTTCTATTGATAATCCTAAGGGCATCCACAATAATAAGGGTGGATTTTACTCTTAAAATAATAATATTTTATTCTTATCCTCACAATCTCTCTCTTCTTTTGCTAAGACACCCACTTTTGGGGGTTCTTAGAGCATCCACCGCGGTGTGGATTCCATCCTTTTATGTCAGTAAAAAATAAAAATAGTGCTACAATGGAGTGGTATCCACCCTTATTCTCTCTCATCGTTGCTTAAATAAGCAATGCTCTGCAAATCAATCCTATTGGTCGTAACGTTGTGTCATTAATAAAAATAAATAAAAGTCATAGTATCTTGCTAAAAACCATAGATGAGAAGGGAGAGAGTGTTAAGGAACTCTACCATTGTAGAGATGAAAGTTCCTTATAAAATAAAATAATATATTTTACTGACATGGCATCTAAAAAAAGCTAAGAAACTCTTCACAGTTGTGGATGCCCTTAGTTAAGAAACTCTCGCACAATTTCTCTCCTTCATATCATAATTTATCTTTTTGTTTTACTAATTTGGGGTGGATTCCACACCATTGTGGAGTCCTAATGTTTTAGTTTGTTATATTGACGATCCTTATGTTTTATTTTGTTCTATTGATGACCCTAATGTTTAAATGTAGACCCCGGTGACTCAAATTCTAGGTATGTCGCCAGTGATAAAGCTAAAGGTGGAGGAAAGCACGACGCTCTAACCAGCTGAGCTAATAGACCATTTTAATTAGTGACTGTTAGTATTGTATATCATGTTAATAAATACTAAATTAGAATGTACCAACAAAATAGTGAAATTCATGAAATGTTACTTTTATCTAATTATTAGAAAATGCCACTACATTTGATTCCTAATTCATGAAAGGTTCACCGGTGATAAAGCAACAGGTGGTGGAAAGCATTCAAAAGGTAGAAAATACTGGAAAAAAAGGCTAATGCAAGTCTCAGACCTAAGACCCTTCACGTTATTAGCACAAAGTTCTATCCAACTGAGCCAATAGGCCATTTTGATATTAGAGTGTACTAATAATATAGTGAAATTCATGAAATGTTACTTTTATCTTATTATTAGAAAATGTCACTACATTTGATTTCTAATTCATGAAAGGTGGTGGAAAGCACTAAAAGGTGGAAAATGCTTAAAAAAGATGGCCCATGCAGGTCTTGAACCTGCGACCTTCGCGTTATTAGCACGACGCTCTAACCAACTGAGCTAATAGGCTATTTTGATTAATACCTGTTAGTATTCTATATCATGTCAATAAATACTAAATTAGAGTGTATTGGCAAAATAGTGAAATTCATAAAATGCTACTTTAATCTGATTAATAGAAAATGCCACTGCATTTGATTCCAAATTTATGAAAGGTTCACTAGGTGGTGGAAAGCATTCAAAAGGTGGAAAATACTTAAAAAAAGAGGCCAATGCAAGTTCACATTTGTGATCTTCGCATTATTAACACAAAGTTCTATCCAACTAAGCTAATAAGCCATTTTGATTAATTATTGTTAGTATTCTATATCATGTCAATAAATAATAATTTAGAGTGTACTAACAAACTAGTGAAATTCATGAAATGCCACTTTTATTTGATTATTAGAAAATGCCACTACATTTGATTCCTAATTCATGAAAGGCTACTCTGGCCATTGATCAGCAGCATAAAACATAAATACTCATGCCAGTTTACATAAAACTTTAGTTCACAATATGTCACTAGATGTAAAAAATGTATACAAATATAATACTAATAAAATATAAAAAAATAAAAACATTTAAATATTATTATAGATGAACATTTATAGAAAATTTTGAATTTCATAAAAAGGAAATAAAATTGAAGTAACAATTAATATTTATCTAATCTAAACATATTAAAAATTCAGCCAAAAATAGAATTTATTATTTTATTTTTTTCTTTACTTTCCTTAACCCTTAACCTAACTTCTTCACTGATATATTTGCAAGTAGTTAGGTAATAACTCAATGCCATAAAAAATAGGATTATACATGTCAATTAAGCAAAAGTAATCTCATATGACATGAGGTGTTTGTGTACGATGTATCAAAGTTAGAAAATTTGACCCACCACATAATGCATTAATTTTTTTTAAAAAATAAACTAGGTGTCACCTTTAGTAATGTGTTATTTACTTAATATGGTAAAAATTAATAAACTAATATTACTATCACCAAACTGATTCGACAAAATTATAATCTCATAAGTTATCTATAACTGCAAATATTTTAGAAAATAAGAAGAAAAACCGGTAAAAAATGACAAATGTGTAAAGTAATTATTTTATATTTTTTTAAATTGTATCCCTTGCAAGAGTATATATATAAATCATAATTTTGTTATGTTATATATAGTTACATTAAATCTGATTACGAGTGACAAAGAATTTGTTATATGTACGAACCTGATTGCATGCATAAATCTAATATGTAAATATTTTCATTAGAGATGCCAATGACTCGGGTCCGAGCCGAGTGGAGTATCTCACGCCTTCATCACCCTTATGTATCATCATTCGTTCATCCATTTGTCACCCGGATTCCTATTATCCATCCTCCATTCTTCATCCATCAATGTGATTCGGGTGGATCGGTAATGATTGGGTGGAAGTTTTTTTAAATAAAATTCTTTGAGTCATGAAGAATATGTAAAATTTATTATTATTTTTTTCCTTTACATACAATAAAAAACTGTTTTAGTTACCAATGAATTGCTACTACATAAATTGGTAAATTATAAAATTACTAGTGATGTTTAATGTTATTAACACACTGGTTGTTATTATGCTACAATAACAACAATGGTAGCTAAAAGTTTTAACCAGTAGCCAAAATGTCTACCACCTTACAAGACTAATACCATCAATAATAGTTATTTTATCTTTCATCTTAGTTCTTTTAGCAAAAATAATTTTTCCACCAATATCGGTAGCTAAATTAAAGAACTGCTACTGCTAGTTGATGCTGAGCTATTGTGCCATTTTTTTTAGCAATGGTAGCAAAAAAATTATAACCGGTAGCTAACTTGCTACTATCCTAAAAATTGTTACAAAGTAGATAAGTGAAATTATGAAATTGCTACTGACACTTTGTCATCATTGTTATTGTGCTACTATTTAGGTGATATTAGTAATTATTTAAAACTAGTAGCTAATTGTTATTACCTCAAAATTCAAAATTGCTACGAACTAATAATGGTAATAAAATACAGTTGATATTGTGCTAAATATAAGAAATCATAGCTAATATTCTTAAGTGGTAGAAAAATTATTGGTGTCTTAAAACGTAAACGAATGATTACTATATAGATCGAAATATGAACACAATTATAATTACGAAAAAGCAGCTAGAGTTTTAAAAAGTTAACCTAAATAATTGTATATAAAGTTAAGGAAAAAATATAGTTTTTCAATTTCCACTCGTTCAGTTATGCATATATATGTGATTAATAATACTCAAATCTCACTTTTTGCTGAAAAGAGTAACAAAATAGTATTACCCGTTTATAATTGTGAAGAAAAAAGAGAATTTTCGAAATTATCATAAACAAATACAAATAATGTTAAGATATTATTTTTCTAGTAATTGATTACTTTTAAACTATGCATATATATATGGCTAGGAATATTTTCAAAAACCCCATTTTTTCTCAAAAGAGTAACAAAATAGTATAGAATTAATTAAGTATACAAGCCCATTTTATAATCATGGCGAAAAAATGTATAATGTTATGAAATTATCCTAAATAAATGTATATAAGTTAAGGAAAAATGTATTTTTCAGTAATTAAGTACTTTAGAACTATGCATATATATTTGAATAAAAAATATTTGTCAATTTCACACTTTTCATATAAGAGTAACAAAATGGTATGTATCATAACCACCATGTTAAAATGATGGGAAAATTCACGATATATCCTTGTTTTCTTTCGTAATTCACAATATACCACTGTGTTTTTCGTAATTCAATTTTAAACATGCTTAAATGTTGTCTAAAATTGATGAAACTTTACATGGATGATGCTAAAGTGTTATATTTTGTCCAATATCAAATATGAAGTTTTTTAAGCTCACATGTGACCTGTGGGGCCTAATGAATATGTCACATGTTCATTGGGTCCCACAGGTCACATGTGAGCTTAAAAAACTTCAAATTTGGATTTGGACCAAAATATAACACTTTAGCATCGTCCAAGTAAAGTTTCATCAATTTTGGACAACATTTAAGCATGTTTAAGGTTGAATTACGAAAAACACAGGGGTATATTGTGAATTGCAAAAGAAAACAGGGGTATATCGTGAATTTTCCCTAAAATGATTAAAAGAAGAGTGGAGACCCTGGGTTAGGAGGAAAAAAAAATGTAATCACGCGCACGGGAGTCTTTGGGGGTTAGGAGAGAAAAAATAGTTTTGTCAAATATAACTTATAAATATAAATGCAAAAATGAAAAAAATATACATTTATTCATCATCATTCATGCTCTTCAAAACAAGATGCATCATCGATATGTTTTGGTAAACTTAAAATTTTATGTTTTCAAAAGGAGTATATATTAGGTATCTTTAAATTGAATCTTATTCAATAATAAAATGAAACTGATTCATTAACTAAACGAATCTTCTTTAAGATTTAGTTTTCTTAAAATTAAAGTTCACCTTTAGAAAAACAAAAGATTCACATTATTTAAAGTGAAAGACTCACTTTTCTTAAATATAAGATTCATTTTTCATGAACATTTGATTAACCTATCATCAAAGAAATATTCACTACTAAATAAATGAAAGGTTCATATTATTCTCATATAAATATGTGGTAAGATTCACTTTTATTAAACAGTTGATTCACTATTTAAAAAAACTATTCACTTTTCCTAAACGAATGATTCATATTGTTCTCCAAAAGTTTGTGATATGATTCATTTTTCTTAAATTAAGATTCACTTTTCTTAAATAAAAGATTCAGTTTACTTAAACATGTGATTCACTTTGTTTAAAAGAAATATTCACTTTTCAGTAAACCTTAACCACCCCCAATCCCCTAAAAACCACCATAGAAATGCTAAAAACTCTGAAGGCTTTTTAACGGTTTGTAGTGATGGGTTTAGGGTCTAACATTATGTTACCCGTCAAACACCCACAAACCCTAAAAAAATGTCGAGTGAGTGGCGACAATATAAAGTGTAAAACTAATGCCAAAAACATTATCCTACCTCTCCCCCAAAGAAATTGTAGTGTTTGTAATGCAGGTTTAGGGTCTAACGACCCCGGTTCGCTTTTTAACAACCTTTGATTTATTTCTCTTAAACTTAAGATTTACAATGAATCTTAAAACATATATACATACAAAAAATTTAAAATTTATCAAAATATATTCACATTGGGTCTTATTTTGAAGAGCTCGAATTATGATGAACAACGGTATAAAATTTATGGTATTTGGACTAGATATAATAAACTACAATATTTTAAAACTTTACGAAATTGTAACACCCCATCCAAAGCCTATCGTGGTTATCGCAAACTGAACACTTAATCGAATACGTCGCAGCGGAAATAAATAACACCTGGACCTTGCCACGGTCTGATCATTAGAATATACCGGCTTAACATTTACAATACCTATCCAAAAATACTTATCCAGCTCAAATATCAACATTCACAAAACCACAACCAACCGAGTACTAGTATCTTAAACATAATCTCAACTTACATCAGTTTAATATAAACAGTCGGGTGCACAGGCGCAACCCGAACTCAAAATAAATATCCCACCCTAAGTCTAACCGCTCCTACTCTCGTAGTGCGTCCTCATGGGCCTCTTACCTGCAAGTGTAAAAATAGCCCCCGAGGGGGTCAGCACGAATGCTGGTACACCCTCTCATGGCCCCCAAGCTAACGGGGCTACGACGACTAATTGTCGATAGCATGGAAATTGATTACATACACAAGCATAATATGAAGTGCAATAACAATAACCACAAATGAACAGATATAGTTCACAACCAATGAACGACTCAAGCGTTCCCCTAACAAGTGGGTTAGTAACCCCCTCCTTAGTCCTCATTTCCTTAATCTCAGTTCCTTACCTTACCTTAATCTTAATCTCAATCTTAATCTTAATCTCAGTATACAAACCTTTCCTGGAAGGGATTGGTTGTAGCTTAATTCGAACCTGGGATTTAGGTGATCCCACCGCACCATCTTAATGCCACCTACTCTGGACGGGAGTCCAGCGTAGCCGAGCCGGCAACCGGCCCTAGGCTACAAGTCCGAAGACAAGTCCTTAAGCGGAGGGCGGATCTGATTCAGATACCGTCCCCCTTTTCCTTAGCATGCATGACCGGAGATCGGTCCCGGGTTTCCTCTCACTCAAGTTCCGGTTAGTAGACATCTTAGACACCATATGCTAGCTAAGCCTTAACGGGCATTAACCAACAACCATCAAACTTAACTCTTATTCTTAACTCAGTAAGTACTAAACTTGGTTAGTAGCCATCTCAAGTCTCGCGGGTTAGTGTAAAGACAACACAAACACACGAGAATAAATATAACCGGTTGCATGCTTTATCTTATTTAAGTCATAGCAAGTAAACAGATAGCACACAAGCCGAGGGACACCTCGTTAGCAAGCAGGTCACAAGAAGGACTGTACCGTTCACCGTCGATCGTTGTTTGTTTAACCTTCTTCGGGGTCCCAATTCACAAACCTAAAACATTAATTCATTTTTAGGTCATTAGTTATTTGCACCTTACTTAACTCACTTAGTCCCTAAGGACTCCCATTCAATAACCTCTCAAATCTTTGTCACTTAGCTTACAAACATATTTTTAAACATTAAAGCTTATACTTAATCTTAACTTAATTCCTTAAGTTCTTAGTGTCCCAATCACTACCACCCTACCAAAGGTATACCTTATTACCTAGTACCCTTCTTAGAATTTAAATTTTTTTTTTTAAGTGTTAAGGGCCGTCCGACCCACCGTCCGACCCACCCTCTGGGTTGGACCATTCCAGTAACTTTCGGGTTTGGAAAACCCTACATGTCCGACCCATGTCCGACCCAACCAACTGGGTCGGACCATTACAGAAACTTTCCGTCTTCTAAAACCTCTCATGTCCGACCCACGTCCGACCCAACCTTCTGGGTCGGACCATTCCAGAAACTTATTTGCCCTTTGAAAATCACCCGTCTGACCCATGTCCGACCCAACCTTCTGGGTCGGACCATTCCAGAAACTTTCCCTGGCGTTAAACAGAGGCCGTCCGACCCAAACTTGGGTCGGACCCCTGGGTCGGACGCCACTAAATCATGCCCAAACTTTGCCAAATCTTTTCTAAACCTTTCCTCAAGCCATACAATATGTTCTAACATCATTTAGACCCTTAAACCCACCTTAGAGCATCCTCCAAACACATTAAATCATTCACCAAGTTTCACCTTAATCATTATACATTTTCCTTGTAATACTGCCACACTTGTAATGCTTTCCTCTAGGTTTCTAGGTGGTGGTTCATACCTAATGTAACCACTATGCCAAATGTTTTCTTCACCACTATAACATCATCTCCCAAGCATCTCTCACTATCTAAAACTCTTTTAAGCATTTACTTAAAGTTCCTTCACAAGTTTAAACTTCCATCATCAACACATTATTTCCTTCCTAGTTGTGCACCAACTTTTACCTAAGTCCTAAATACTCAAATACATTCTCTTGATTCCTAAATCTTCCATGGTGATACCTAAGTCATTATAAGTCATTAAAACACCTTAACTTCACCCTTTTTCATCAAGACAACCTATAGAACATTCCTAGTACTTCCTTAGTCATTAAATTCCCTTAGAATATCTTAAACACTTAAACTCTCCTTTAAATTTTGCCATGGGTTCTCTAGTATATAGTACCTACTAACACATGGTTTTTCTCCATCAAACAACCAATACCACACAAATGCTCATCGCAACACCTTAACACACAATCTACACTAAAACTTCACAACATCATCATGTATTGCTTAAACTCAAAATGCTTGGCACTTAGGCCCTTAAATGACAATAATCTTAACCATTGAATTTCCACATATATTTGCCTTCAACCTGCGAATACACTCAACAAGGCTCCCATTGAAATATAATGCTTCTTGTACTTCACCTTTATGTTCTTAAACTATCTCTTTTTCTCATTTGCTCCTTAGTCACAAGTTCACAAGTATAGTCATTGTTCCTCCTAGGTTTTATAGCACCTTCCCAATATAAACTCTACACTAAACTCATCAAATTTCTAAATTTCATTCCCTTAAACAACAAGACATCTCAAGGTAAGTATTTTACCTTGTTCTCTCACAAGCTTAAAAGCTTTCCTCCTTAGGTTTTTCTTGTTCAATCTCGGTCACCAATGTGTATCTCCTTGCCAATGTTCTAAACAATGTCCAATAACTCTAATGAGCACTAAACAACACATTTACCTTAAGGAATAAAACCTAGGTTAAAATGTGTTTTAAGGTTTTGAATTGATTGTTTTACCTTAGTTCCTCAAGACAAGCTTGGATATGAAGCAAGAAGGACCTCCTCTCTCCTTTGAAGAGTAGAAACAAGCTAGAACAAGGCATAAACATGGAGTTCCATGAGTATATATTTTCGGACATGTGAAGAAAATGGTGGAAACCTAGATTTTCTTACACTTTCTTTACCTTAAGAGAATGAAGATGCCAATGGAGTCTCCAAACTTGAATTTCCTCCTCTAATGGTGGTTTGACTTGGCACCAAAATTAAGCTCTTGAAGTTTTGAAAAGATAGAAAGGAGGAGCTTGAGCTAACTAAGAAGAATATGTATTTTGTTTTGGATTTGGAGCTAAAATGAGTAAGATGTGACCAAGAGAAGGTGGAGCTAGCATGGAGAAGAGCTTCACGTTAATGGAGAAGAGAAAGAGAGCAAGAAACCGTGGGAAACAAAGGAGAATGAAGAAGTGAGGATAGAGGTAAGTAAAATGTGATATTTATCTTAAAAGGTAAATAGTACTTTATGCTTTATAAGTCTTATTTGCTTTCTTAATTTCTTAATAACTCATGAAGGTGGTGACTCACCTCCTAAGAAACCGGCCCCCTTTTAGTAATGAGGGTACTTAAGTCTTTGTTGACCAAGTGTCTCACTTATATAGACTTATGTTATAAACTAGCTTAATTAATTCACTATTCACCAAAACAAGGCACATTGTTGTGAAATTTTTGATTTCCCATTGATATAGACTTCCAAATGTGATACTATATAGTACACATGTTAATTAAAGAGTAATGATGGACATTTAGCCATTCAAAACTCATTTACAAGACAATTTTTCAAAAACGTGCTTTAAGACTCCTTAAAGCACATTTTGTATTTTAACTTGTTTTCAAGCTTGGTTTTCTTTGGTAATTGATTTAAAATGACCATTAGGATATTACTAAGGTCTTAGAACAATATTTGGGTACTCTCCCAAGTCTCTCCAAGCTTTGAGCACGTTTTTGTTAAAACTGCTCTTTTGGTGTTTCCTTATATTTTCTTTGATTAGAAATGTTTCTTAATGTTCCTAAGGCATTATTTAGCCTCCTTATATCTTAGTTTATCATTTAAACACCATATCTAAGTTTGGGGTATTTCAATCTACCCCCCTTAAAAGAACTTTGTCCTCAAAGTTCACACATGTGCTTAACCCTTCACGGTACACAGTTCTCTTAATCTTAATACCACATCTTATATTCACATTCATACATCTCAAGACTCAAAGGTCAATCTCAAATACAATACATACGTATTATACATAACTCAAACTTACACCGAAGTGTAGCATCTTACACAAATTCACATCTTAAACAACCAAACAAACGACAAACATGATCGTTTCCTAACTCAAAAGCGAGGGAGCTCTACCCCCCTTAAAAAGGGGTACGCCCCGTACCCTATACAGACGATCTAGTCAGTAAATAAAGAAGGGTACTTCGCCCTCATCTTATCCTCTAATTCCCACGTGGCCTCTTCGACATCCTGGTTAGACCAGAGAACCTTCACCAGTCGCACTGACTTGTGGCGAGTGTCCCTAGTCTTGCTGTCCAAGATTCTCTGAGGAGTTTCCACGGATCTCATATTTGGTTCTAAAGTCAACCTCTCAGGTTCTAACACATGGGAGGGGTGGTGCATGTATTTCTTTAGCTGTGAAACATGAAAAACATCATGCACTTTACCCAGCTCAGCAGGTAAATTTAACCTGTAAGCAACCGGGCCCACCCGCTCCGTAATCTCATAAGGACCAACAAATTTTGGGCTTAACTTGCCCTTCTGCCCAAACCTGAATACACCCTTCATCGGTGATACTCGCAGAAATACCTGGTCGCCCACTGCGAACTCCAGGTCCCGTCGTCGAACATCAGCATACGACTTCTGCCTATTTTGAGCAGCTTTCATGTTCTCCCTGATTTGCTGAACTTCAGCCTTAACTTGTTCTAAGTACTCTGGTCCTATAATGACCGTCTCACTCGACTCATCCCAGCAGAGCGGTGTACGACATGGTCTACCGTACAACGCTTGAAAAGGTGCCATCTTGATCGAAGCGTGATAGCTGTTGTTGTATGAAAACTCGATTAGATGCAATTTGTCAATCCAACTGCCCTGGAAGTCTAAGGCACATGCTCTCAGCATGTCCTCGAGTGTCTGAATAGTACGCTCAGTCTGACCATCTGTCTGAGGATGGAACGCGGTACTCAGTTTGAGTTCTGTACCCAACGCTTCTCTGGTAGCTCTCCAGTACCTCGAAAGGAATCTGGTATCTCTATCTGACACTATGGTCTTTGGTATGCCGTGATGTCTCATGATTTCTTTCTCAAATAACTCAGCTAATTTGGTCACCTTCCAAGTATCCTTCATCGGTATGAATCGGGCTACTTTGGTAAGGCGATCCACCACCACCCATATCATGTTGAGACCTCCCCTAGCAGGTGGAAGCCCAACTACGAAGTCCGTGGAGATATCATGGAACTTCCACTCCAGAACTGGCATCGACTGTACCATTCCGCCCGGTCGTCGGTGCTCGAATTTCACCTTCTGGCATGTGAGACACCTCAAGACGAACTCGGTAACATCTGTCTTCTTCCCCGACCACCAGAAGTATCTCTTCATGTCTTTATACATTTTAGAGGCTCCCGGATGGATGGAAACTGAAGAACAGTGTGATTCTCTAAGTATACGGTCTTTCAGATCCGTGTTGCCTCGTGGTATGCATAATCGGCCCTTAAGTCTGATCAGATCATCATCATGAAGTCTGAAGTCGTATTTCTGACTCTCAAAGGTACCATCTGTCAGCTTCTGTCTGACCTCTCTCATATACTCATCTGTCCTCTGAGCCTCTCGCACCTCATCAACCAAGCTGGAGAAAGAAACTAGCGAATGGAGTGAGTGTGCTCGACGGCTCAGGGCATCTGCTACAACATTGGCCTTCCCCTCTTTGTATTGGAGGTCAATGTCATAGTCTTTCAGAAACTCTAACCATCTCCTCTGTCGAAGATTTAACTCCTTCTGAGTGAATATGTATTTCAAACTTTTGTGATCGGTGTAGATCGTGACACTAACCCCATATAAGTAGTGGCGCCATATCTTCAAAGCGAAGACTACAGCTCCCAGCTCTAAATCATGTGTGGGGTAGTTCTCCTCATGTTTCTTCAACTGGCGTGAGGCATATGCCACCACCTTGCCATGTTGCATGAGCACGCAACCCAGCCCTCTGCCGGATGCATCACAATAAACCTCAAAGCCCTCTGTACCGTCTGGAATGGTCAGTACCGGTGCAGTGGTCAGTGAGTCCTTCAAGCGCTGAAATGATCTCTCACAGTCATCTGTCCACAGAAATGGTGCATCTTTCTTCATCAGACTGGTCATCGGCTTCGCGACCTTGCTGAAATCTCTAACAAACCTCCTGTAGTAGCCTGCCAGACCGAGAAAGCTCCGGATGTCGGTAACAGTCTTCGGCCTTGGCCAGGTACGTACTGCATCAATCTTTGCTGGATCCACTGCGATCCCAGCATCTGAGATGACATGACCTAGGAAAGAGACCTGGTCAAGCCAAAACTCACACTTGGAGAACTTAGCATATAGCTGGTTCTCCCTCAATATTTCCAATACCCTCCTCAGATGTTCCTCATGCTCAACCTTAGACTTTGAATATATCAGAATGTCATCAATAAAAACCACAACCGACTTGTCCAGCTGCTCCCGGAACAAGCGGTTCATCAGATCCATAAACTTCGCCGGTGCGTTCGACAAACCGAACGGCATCACTGTAAATCATAGTGCCGTATCGTGTCCGGAATGCCGTCTTTTCAATGTCTCCCTCCTTAATGGCTATCTGATGATACCCGATCTGAGATCATCTTGGAAAACACAGATGCTCCCTTCAGCTGATCGAACAGATCGTCAAGGGGGTAGTGGGTACTTATTCTTCACTGTCACTGCATTCAGCTCTCTGTAGTCGATGCAGAGGCGGAGACTACCATCCTTCTTCTTCACGAAGAGGACTGGCGCTCCCCATGGTGACACCTTGGTCTAATGAATCCTTTATCTAAGAAATCTTTCAATTGTTCCTTTAACTCAGTCATTTCTGCCGGAGCCATACGGTATGGTGCCTTTGGCTATCGGTCCGGTACCAGGTAGCAGCTCAATGGTGAACTCTACCTCCCGAGTGAGTGGCATGCCGGGCAGTTCCCGTGGAAATAAGTCGGGGAACTCCGACCTACGGTAAGTCGGGGTCGAACTCAGGGTCTCTCTCTATGTCCTGTACATAGCAGAGGTATACTTCTTCCTTTCTCCTTTCCTCTATCTATGCATTGCCATGGCGGTGATGATCTTAGTCGAAGGCTCTCTGGGCCTCTGGCGGTATGATATTGTTACCCCAGACGGACTCCTGAGCAGCAATCTATGCTCGGCGCAGAGGATACGTCCCTTGTGCCGCCGCTCCAACCAGTTCATCCCGAAGATAACATCAAATCCTAGCTTACTGAACTCAATGAAACTGACTGGGAAGTCTTCTCCCTTAATTCTGATGGTGGCTCCTCGGTAGTAACGAGTGCAACGAACCTTCTCCTTAGACGGGAGCGTAACCGTGAAGTCGGGTAGCTCATCAGCGTCTAGCCCCAACCTGCTCGCAAATGATGCAGAGACAAAGGTATGCGAGGCCCTTGAGTCGAAGAGAACTGATGCCTCAATTCCATTGATCGGAAAGGTGCCGGTGAGGATAGTACCGCTGGCGTCGGCCTGTGCCTCTGTAAGTATGCTTAATGCACCTTCCGTACCGAGTCCATAACCTAATTGTGTTCACAAGCTCCATGAGTATTGATGGTATAACAAGAGTCGTAATCAATTTATATGAACAACACTGTTATTTTATTCATGACCATCCTATTTACAACATGTGCTTCAATCTTACATCTCATTTCTCATCTCATTCTAACATTACATGGCTAATATTGTCTAAAGGTTAGGTTTAATCTTCCTGGTCTCATATGTGTCGCGTTGATTACTGCTGACGGTGCTGTATTCAGCTTGATTCTCTTAATCTCATGGTATAACATCCTTGATTCTCCTCCCAAAATTAATACATCACCTGACTTAAGTACTATCTTATCCGCACGGTCCGCACGCTTCTGCTCGCCGTATAAAAACTCCGCATCATCTCCAATGGACCAAGACACTACGGGTATCCCTCTTTCGAGACTCCGTTGTCTCGTCCTTATCCTGGTGTAGTCCCAGTTTCCCATCTTTTTCGTAGAAGTTTACAATGCAAATGTCTGGCTGGATGTCTGGAATCGGTTCAGCTTCCAACTGCTGAGCGATTTCCATGACTTGTGTAATAACTGGATGGAACTCTTCGGGTATTCCCGGTGGTGAGACTCCATCTTGCTCCCTTGTGGTTTGGTAATTCTTGGCATACGGATTCCAATCCTTGCCCAAGCTCATCATCTTTAATTTCATCTTTGCTCCCCCTGGGTACTCTGGCGTGTAAAAACCTCCCGGTCCCATTCCTAGTTGATTGCATCTCCTGATGATGGCTATTTGTATTGGAGTTTATATTGGTTTTGGGCTTTTCTGGCCCGTTTATGTTTTAGCAAGCTTATTTGGGTTTGTTTTGTCTAATTTATCTTTACGATTCTGTTTTGGTTATTCTTGGGTAGTTTAGATTCTTTGAGTATATTTAGCATAACAGTTTTATCTTTAGTGAGCATATATACAAACGCTAATAGACTTGTAAAACTCAATCTTATTCAATACAAGTTCACGGCAGTTTACATCTGTTTTCATGCTCATACACAGAGAGCATACAACCCTTTCCTCGTTATATACACCTTCATAATCCTTTCTCACTACACACAAACACTAAATTCTAATATGGTATCAGAGCTATAGGGAGGCTAGGGCTGTTGCAACCCTTGCGGCAATGACAGGAGGCACTGGGAAAGGGAAGGATGAAGAAAATTCTTCTGCAGAAACCGGAAACTCCTCCATTGATGTGAATGACCCTATCTATGTTCACCCAGCGGAAAATCCAGGGTTATGTCTTGTTCAGAAGTTTGAAGGCACGGGCTTTCTTGGATGGAAGTTTGACATGACCACAGCTCTGAAAACCAAGAACAAATATGTTTTTGTCACAGGCAAAGTAAAGAAGCCAGCAGAGACAGAAAGTATTCGACATGCTTCTTGGGAGAGAGCAAACTCACTAGTGGTTTCATGGATCAAAAACACCCTTGGAGGCACCGTGCTGCAGAGCGTGAGGTATGTGGATGATCCCAAGGAGATATGGGACACCCTCTGTCGCAGGTACAAGCATTCCAATCTTGCCATAGTTCATACATTAAAAAGAGATTTGACAGAAGTTAAACAAGATGATTTATCAGTCTCAGAATATTTTAATAAATTGAAAACGGTGTGGGGTGAGTTAGAACAAGCAAAACCAATGCAGCAATGTACTTGCAACAACTGCACTTGTAACATTAACAAGTCAATTCGCAAGGCAGTTGAAGAGGACAAGCTCGTGCATTTCCTGATGGGGCTTAACAGGCGGTATTTGTCCATCAGGGGACAGATTCTAGCAATGGACACCCCACCAGATTTGGAGAAAGCTTTTTCTTTGCTTATACAGGAAGAAGAACAGAGGGGTGGACAGGTTACTAATGAGGACAGTACATCCTTCTACAGTCACAGGCAAGTTCAACCAGCTAAGCTTACAGATATGGGAAGCAGAAACACTAAGTTTGAGACAACCAGAACCGAGACAGATAGAAGAAAGCTCAGTTGTACTTACTGCAAAAAGAATGGTCACCTGAGTGAAAATTGCTATCAAAAATTGCAGTGTGCTCACTGTAAGAAGAGTGGACATCTTGAAACAGAATGTTTCCACCTCCATGGCAAAGAAAACGTGCTAGCTCGCAGGAAGAAGGGTTTTGCACACAATGTTAAAGCAGAAGAAATTCAACAAGGGGAATCATCAAGTTCAGAGGGTGGTCTCACCGCAAAGCAAATTCAGCAGATATCAGATATGATTCGCAGCGCAACTACGGGAACAAAATCGGAAGACTTGAGCTACTCGAATTTTTCAGGTAAACAAGTTTCGATTGACAAATTCAGTCTTACCAGCACTCGTAGTTTGTTCCAAGGCAAGTGGATAATAGATTCAGGGTCTACTGATCATATTTCTGGCATTAAAACCGATTTTGAAACCCTAAAACACTTACGAAATGGAAAACGTATAATATTACCGGATGGAACTCCACATAGTGTGAATCTGATGGGTGATGTTAGGGTGAACAAGCGCTTGCTTCTCAGGGATGTCCTTTTCGTACCAGAGTTTCGTTTTTCTTTGATCTCTGTGAAGAAGCTAACTGAGAGTGGTGATTGTTCTTTGATTTTTCGTGGTGGCGAATGTCTCCTTCAGGACCTGTTGACCGCGACGACTGAGGTTTTTGGAAGAAGCTTCCATGGGCTCTACGTTCTGGACTCACCCGCAGGAAGGAACGGTGTTGACATGGGCCGCACTTACCGAGAGTCGAAGCGGACTGAGGAAGGTCTGAAGCAGACCGAGATGGGCTGTGTTTCTCCAGAGCCGAAGCAGACCGACGGATTTGATTTTTCTTATTACTGTAATAAGGCCACAGGTTTAGAAATGGGCCACAGTTTTTTTGTTTCTTCAAAGGCCAAGGCAGTCCACATTAAACTTGGACATGTACCCTACAGAAAACTTGTTTCAATGGGTTTAATTAAGCAGTCTGATTTTCATTCCAATTATGCTTGCGATGTCTGTTACAAGAGTCGGGCCCGACGGTTGCCGTTTGATGATTCGTCTATAAAAACTAAGAGAGCTTTTGAAATGATACACGTGGATGTGTGGGGTCCGTTCAAGGCTGCAACATACAATGGGTATAGGTACTTCGTTTGTTTTGTAGATGATTTTACAAGGACAACTTGGGTACACCTTATCAAACAAAAGGGTATGGCTTGGGAATCAGTTCTGCATTTTATCACCATGGTGGAACGACAGTTTGATACAACAGTTAAGATCATTAGGTCTGACAATGCAAAAGAGCTGGGTAGTTCCAATGACGGGCAAAATTTATTTTCTCGAAAGGGAATCATTCATCAGACCACTTGTGCTCATACACCCCAGCAGAATGCAGTGGTAGAGAGGAAACATAAGTATCTTCTTGAGACCGCCAGAGCCCTTTATTTTCAATCCAATGTTCCTCTTGGTTATTGGGGAGAATGTATTATGCATGCTGCCTATTTGATTAATCGACTACCCTCTAAGGTGTTAGGAGGGGTGTCACCGTTTGAACTTTTACATGGGGGCGCAGTCAGATATGATGATATCAAACCTTTCGGCTGCTTGTGTTATAAGACCATTGTTCATCCCAAGGATAACAAGTTCAGTCCCAGGGGAGAAGCATGTATTTATCTTGGAGAAGCACCACGGAAAAAGGGACACAAGGTCTTGGGGTTTCAGTCACGAGTAGTGGAGGTTTGCAGAGATGTGAAGTTTCATGTGGATGTTTTTCCTTACACAGAGGAAAGACATGATAGTTTTTCTTTCTCTCGACATAACTCTCCTCCAGATAATTCTCCCATTCTTTTTGATGAAGAGATAGGAGAATCCACACAAGAAGCAGTTGTGCAGGCCGGTGAGGATACCATGGGGCAAGAACTCCAGGTTCGTCGTTCTAGCAGAATTACCCACAGGCCTGACTATCTGAATGATTATGTTTGCAACAATGTTTTCAAGGATGTGTTAGACGACAGGATCTACAGGAGTGACGATTTGGCACAGAATCTCATTCCAGGCTGTGAGAGTCTTACTGAGATTACCCCCGAGACTTGTGTGGCTCTCTTGTCGACCTCTCAAGATGGTTCCTTTTTAGACATGAAGGAACCTCTCCATTATAAGGAAGCTTCCGAGCATGCTCATTGGAGGAAAGCTATGGATGAAGAGTTGCAAGCTCTTGAGCGCAACGGGACATGGAAGGTTGTTGATTTGCCTCGTGGTAAGAAGATGGTGGGCTGTAAATGGGTTTATAAGATCAAACTCAAGTCCGATGGTACTCTTGAACGATATAAAGCGCGGTTGGTGGCTAAAGGTTTTACTCAGCGCCATGGTTTGGATTACTCAGAGACCTTTTCACCTGTTGTTAAGCTCACAACGATACGTGCTCTCATCGTTGTTGCACTTAGCAAAGGGTGGGTAATCAACCAGCTTGATGTGAATAATGCTTTTTTGCATGGCGATCTGGATGAAGAGGTTTACATGCGTATTCCAGATGGTTTTGCTGTCGAAGGCTCGAATAAAGCTTGTCTTTTGAAAAAATCCTTATATGGCCTTAAGCAGGCTTCAAGACAGTGGTTTTCTAAGTTGGCAGGTTTTCTTCACAGTCTTCATTTTGTTCAATCTAAGAATGATTACTCTTTATTTTATAAAGATACTGCCAATGGGCGAATGTTTATGGCTGTTTATGTTGATGATATTCTTGTTGTGGGTGCTTGTCAACATGAGATCGATCATATCAAGCGTGCTCTTGATCTTACCTTCAAGATCAAGGACTTGGGACCCTTACATTATTTCTTGGGGATAGAGTTTCTTCCTACTGATGGGGGTTATATATTATCTCAACGCAAATATTGCATGGATCTCATTGAAGAATTTGGATGCCACGAACGGCGTGTTGCGCAGGGGCCTATGATAGTAGGGAAGCCTTTGTTAGCTGGCGAGGGTACTTTTCTTTCTGATCCTACTGTCTATAGGAGGCTTGTTGGCAAGCTCAACTATCTGTCCAATACACGCCCAGATATCAGTTTTACTGTGCAGAATTTGAGTCAGTTCATGCAGAGGCCAACAGATGCCCACATGGAAGCTGCTTTGCATGCGCTCTGTTATATAAAAGGGACTGTCAACTATGGACTAGTTCTTGCTGATGGGGGTTCTTCCTCATTGAAGCTTATTGCTTACTGCGATTCAGATTGGGCTGCTTGTCCTAATACCAGAAGATCAGTGTCTGGGTATTACATTTTCTTGGGACAAAGTCCTATATCTTGGAAGACCAAGAAACAAGGGTCTGTTTCTCTTTCCAGCGCGGAAGCAGAATACCGTTCCCTCCGACGGGTTACGGCAGAGCTCACTTGGTTAACTCGTCTATTGTTTGAACTTGGTGTTGAGGATGTTGTACCGATACCGGTCAAATGCGATAATCAATCTGCTATTCACATCGCGCGCAATCCAGTCTTTCACGAAAGAACAAAACATATTGAGATAGACTGTCATTTTGTTCGTGATCAGATACAGCGTGGTCTTGTTGATATTGTTTATACTCATTCTTCTACACAGCTGGCAGACATGTTGACCAAGGTCTTACCAGGAACGAGATATAAGCATCAGTTGCAGTCAATGGGAATGCGTGCTACCTCACTTCACAAGCCTTGCTAAACGAGTTTATCTACGGCTTGCGGGGGGTATTGGAGTTTATATTGGTTTTGGGCTTTTCTGGCCCGTTTATGTTTTAGCAAGCTTATTTGGGTTTGTTTTGTCTAATTTATCTTTACGATTCTGTTTGGTTATTCTTGGGTAGTTTAGATTCTTTGAGTATATTTAGCATAACAGTTTTATCTTTAGTGAGCATATATACAAACGCTAATAGACTTGTAAAACTCAATCTTATTCAATACAAGTTCACGGCAGTTTACATCTGTTTTCATGCTCATACACAGAGAGCATACAACCCTTTCCTCGTTACATACACCTTCATAATCCTTTCTCACTACACACAAACACTAAATTCTAATAATTTGTGCTTCGGGTGTCAGGTATCCCCTTAATAAAATCATACATGGGCGGATAACCTGACATTGTTCGGTTGGAAAGTCTATGGTTTCGATGTCGGTGTGCTCCGGGTTAGGTGTAGGTAGTATTGGATAGCAAATGTTGAATCTCCCTAAAGTGATAGTAGGTTACATCTTACTTAAGTTCTAATCTCATCTTATTTTTACTTAACTCATTTATTCACCAAACATGCATGATAATGCGGTAAGCAGGTAGTTTTATTACTAAATGGTTATAGCGGTACCTGGCCTCGATGAGGGCTCAGGCTGATCGTCCCGGTCCACCATATGTAAAGTGGGTCCCGTCTTCTGGGTCACCCGTGGGTTCTTGTCCGCCGGCTGCTGCACTTTCCTCTGACCGTCAGATCCAGCTCCCTGATCGGTCTTGCCCTTGCCCCTGGTGTCGGGCCTATAGGCTCTGCTAGCAGGGTTCTGGTAACACTCGTATGCCCGGTGTCCATACACTCGGCAGAAGTTGCACTCCACCTTATTTCCCTTACAGTCGAGCCCGGGGTGGTCCTTGTGACACCACCTACAAATGAAGCGTCGCTGGTAGCCACCACCGGCTCCCCTCTCAGTCTCAGATCCCTTTGGCGCCTTAGAGCGCAGGGGTGTAGCTGCAATAGCATATGTCAGCTTCAATGGCTCTTCCGAAGCCTTCTCCTTTTCCTCCTTCCCTTTCGGGTTCTGATTTTTCTGGGCCTGAGGCTGGTACTTTTGTTTCTTGTACCCTCCTTGCCCCTGACTTTCTGAGCTCTTACCAGCACTCTTCCTCTTAGCATTCTCCTCGTCCCTCAGCTGGATGGTAATCTCAACCTTAGCAGCGGCATGATAGCACTCCTGCTTTTCCATAGTATTAGTCTCACTTATTTCTCATAATCTAAATCTTATTCATCACTTACTCAAATCTCAATCATTCTTTTACCTGCAAGGTAGTGTAACTCGTCGGCCCCATGCCGTAGCGGAGTCGATGGCTAAGCCCGCCGTAGAAGCGGAACACCAAGATCTGGTCAGAGTACCCTAGACCTGGCAGAAGACGGAGCAAGGCAGTGAACTCTGAGTAATACTCGTCCACTGTCATCTTGTCCGACTACTTAAGCGCATCCAACTGCAAGCGCTTCTTCGTCTGGACATGGGCGGGGTAGTACTTTGCTCGTAGCAAGGCGGTGTACTGCTCCCAGCCGAACTCTGGATTGGCCACATGCTCGGCCCTCACCAGCTTCCACCAATCGCCTGCCGCCCCCTTCAGATAGAAAGCAGCTAAGCGCACCTTGATCCCAGCAGGGACATCAAGGGTCTCGAAGGCGGTCTCCAGCTCGGAGATGTACGCCTCAAGCTTGGCGGGATCGGTCTCCCCCTTAAAGTGCGCGGGTCGAAGATCAGCAAGACTCTTCACCCAGTTTGGTTCCCTAGGTTGTGGCGGTGGAGGTGGTGCACCCACACCAGGCTGATAGCCCATGTGCCCTAAAGCGGCAGCTACGATCTCTGCGATCGTCTGCCCTCCAGGTATCCCTGAAGTATCCTCACCCCGGCCGCGACCTCGGCCTCCTCTAGGGCGTCCTGCCATCTGAACAAGCATAACTTACATTAGATTCGTACTCACCATTGTTTGGTTAGTAAATTTATTACGTCCGTAGACGGTAAAGACAATCCACACTTATTAGTGGTCATCTGACTCTACTCACTCTAACTTCTCACACCCTTAACCCAACACTTATTCCTTAACTTACATCCTAACTCGGTGGTTACTCAAGTCCGGTATTTCTTGATCAGAGCGTAACTACGCTCTGATACCACTTTTTGTAACACCCCATCCAAAGCCTATCGTGGTTATCGCAAACTGAACACTTAATCGAATACGTCGCAGCGGAAATAAATAACACCTGGACCTTGCCACGGTCTGATCATTAGAATATACCGGCTTAACATTTACAATACCTATCCAAAAATACTTATCCAGCTCAAATATCAACATTCACAAAACCACAACCAACCGAGTACTAGTATCTTAAACATAATCTCAACTTACATCAGTTTAATATAAACAGTCGGGTGCACAGGCGCAACCCGAACTCAAAATAAATATCCCACCCTAAGTCTAACCGCTCCTACTCTCGTAGTGCGTCCTCATGGGCCTCTTACCTGCAAGTGTAAAAATAGCCCCCGGGGGGGTCAGCACGAATGCTGGTACACCCTCTCATGGCCCCCAAGCTAACGGGGCTACGACGACTAATTGTCGATAGCATGGAAATTGATTACATACACAAGCATAATATGAAGTGCAATAACAATAACCACAGATGAACACATATAGTTCACAACCAATGAACGACTCAAGCGTTCCCCTAACAAGGGGGTTAGTAACCCCCTTCTTAGTCCTCATTTCCTTAATCTCAGTTCCTTACCTTACCTTAATCTTAATCTCAATCTTAATCTTAATCTCAGTATACAAACCTTTCCTGGAAGGGATTGGTTGTAGCTTAATTCGAACCTGGGATTTAGGTGATCCCACCGCACCATCTTAATGCCACCTACTCTGGACGGGAGTCCAGCGTAGCCGAGCCGGCAACCGGCCCTAGGCTACAAGTCCGAAGACAAGTCCTTAAGCGGAGGGCGGATCTGATTCAGATACCGTCCCCCTTTTCCTTAGCATGCATGACCGGAGATCGGTCCCGGGTTTCCTCACTCAAGTTCCAGTTAGTAGACATCTTAGACACCATATGCTAGCTAAGCCTTAACGGGCATTAACCAACAACCATCAAACTTAACTCTTATTCTTAACTCAGTAAGTACTAAACTTGGTTAGTAGCCATCTCAAGTCTCGCGGGTTAGTGTAAAGACAACACAAACACAACGAGAATAAATATAACCGGTTGCATGCTTTATCTTATTTAAGTCATAGCAAGTAAACAGATAGCACACAAGCCGAGGGACACCTCGTTAGCAAGCAGGTCACAAGAAGGACTGTACCGTTCACCGTCGATCGTTGTTTGTTTAACCTTCTTCGGGGTCCCAATTCACAAACCTAAAACATTAATTCATTTTTAGGTCATTAGTTATTTGCACCTTACTTAACTCACTTAGTCCCTAAGGACTCCCATTCAATAACCTCTCAAAACTTTGTCACTTAGCTTACAAACATATTTTTAAACATTAAAGCTTATACTTAATCTTAACTTAATTCCTTAAGTTCTTAGTGTCCCAATCATTACCACCCTACCAAAGGTATACCTTATTACCTAGTACCCTTCTTAGAATTTAAAATTTCTTTTTTTTTTAAGTGTTAAGGGCCGTCCGACCCACCGTCCGACCCACCCTCTGGGTCGGACCATTCCAGTAACTTTCGGGTTTGGAAAACCCTACATGTCCGACCCATGTCCGACCCAACCAACTGGGTCGGACCATTACAGAAACTTTCCGTCTTCTAAAACCTCTCATGTCCGACCCACGTCCGACCCAACCTTCTGGGTCGGACCATTCCAGAAACTTATTTGCCCTTTGAAAATCACCCGTCCGACCCATGTCCGACCCAACCTTCTGGGTCGGACCATTCCAGAAACTTTCCCTGGCGTTAAACAGAGGCCGTCCGACCCAAACTTGGGTCGGACCCCTGGGTCGGACGCCACTAAATCATGCCCAAACTTTGCCAAATCTTTTCTAAACCTTTCCTCAAGCCATACAATATGTTCTAACATCATTTAGACCCTTAAACCCCCTTAGAGCATCCTCCAAACACATTAAATCATTCACCAAGTTTCACCTTAATCATTATACATTTTCCTTGTAATAATGCCACACTTGTAATGCTTTCCTCTAGGTTTCTAGGTGGTGGTTCATACCTAATGTAACCACTATGCCAAATGTTTTCTTCACCACTATAACATCATCTCCCAAGCATCTCTCACTATCTAAAACTCTTTTAAGCATTTACTTAAAGTTCCTTCACAAGTTTAAACTTCCATCATCAACACATTATTTCCTTTCTAGTTGTGCACCAACTTTTACCTAAGTCCTAAATACTCAAATACATTCTCTTGATTCCTAAATCTTCCATGGTGATACCTAAGTCATTATAAGTCATTAAAACACCTTAACTTCACCCTTTTTCATCAAGACAACCTATAGAACATTCCTAGTACTTCCTTAGTCATTAAATTCCCTTAGAATATCTTAAACACTTAAACTCTCCTTTAAATTTTGCCATGGGTTCTCTAGTATATAGTACCTACTAACACATGGTTTTTCTCCATCGAACAACCAATACCACACAAATTCTCATCGCAACACCTTAACACACAATCTACACTAAAACTTCACCACATCATCATGTATTGCTTAAACTCAAAATGCTTGGCACTAAGGCCCTTAAATGACAATAATCTTAACCACTGAATTTCCACATATATTTGCCTTCAACCTGCGAATACACTCAACAAGGCTCCCATTGAAATATAATGCTTCTTGTACTTCACCTTTATGTTCTTAAACTATCTCTTTTTCTCATTTGCTCCTTAGTCACAAGTTCACAAGTATAGTCATTGTTCCTCCTAGGTTTTATAGCACCTTACCAATATAAACTCTACACTAAACTCATCAAATTTCTAAATCCCATTCCCTTAAACAACAAGACATCTCAAGGTAAGTATTTTACCTTGTTCTCTCACAAGCTTAAAAGCTTTCCTCCTTAGGTTTTTCTTGTTCAATCTTGGTCACCAATGTGTATCTCCTTGCCAATGTTCTAAACAATGTCCAATAACTCTAATGAGCACTAAACAACACATTTACCTTAAGGAATAAAACCTAGGTTAAAATGTGTTTTAAGGTTTTGAATTGATTGTTTTACCTTAGTTCCTCAAGACAAGCTTGGATATGAAGCAAGAAGGACCTCTCTCTCCTTTGAAGAGTAGAAACAAGCTAGAACAAGGCATAAACATGGAGTTCCATGAGTATATATTTTCGGACATGTGAAGAAAATGGTGGAAACCTAGATTTTCTTACACTTTCTTTACCTTAAGAGAATGGAGATGCCAATGGAGTCTCCAAACTTGAATTTCCTCCTCTAATGGTGGTTTGACTTGGCACCAAAATGAAGCTCTTGAAGTTTTGAAAAGATAGAAAGGAGGAGCTTGAGCTAACTAAGAAGAATATGTATTTTGTTTTGGATTTGGAGCTAAAATGAGTAAGATGTGACCAAGAGAAGGTGAAGCTAGCATGGAGAAGAGCTTCACGTTAATGGAGAAGAGAAAGAGAGCAAGAAACCGTGGGAAACAAAGGAGAATGAAGAAGTGAGGAGAGAGGTAAGTAAAATGTGATATTTATCTTAAAAGGTAAATAGTACTTTATGCTTTATAAGTCTTATTTGCTTTCTTAATTGCTTAATAACTCATGAAGGTGGTGACTCACCTCCTAAGAAACCGGCCCCCTTTTAGTAATGAGGGTACTTAAGTCTTTGTTGACCAAGTGTCTCACTTATATAGACTTATGTTATAAACTGGCTTAATTAATTCACTATTCACCAAAACAAGGCACATTGTTGTGAAATTTTTGATTTCCCATTGATATAGACTTCCAAATGTGATACTATATAGTACACATGTTAATTAAAGAGTAATGATGGACATTTAGCCATTCAAAACTCATTTACAAGACAATTTTTCAAAAACGTGCTTTAAGACTCCTTAAAGCACATTTTGTATTTTAACTTGTTTTCAAGCTTGGTTTTCTTTGGTAATTGATTTAAAATGACCATTAGGATATTACTAAGGTCTTAGAACAATATTTGGGTACTCTCCCAAGTCTCTCCAAGCTTAGAGCACGTTTTTGTTAAAACTGCTCTTTTGGTGTTTCCTTATATTTTCTTTGATTAGAAATGTTTCTTAATGTTCCTAAGGCATTATTTAGCCTCCTTATATCTTAGTTTATCATTTAAACACCATATCTAAGTTTGGGGTATTTCAGACAAAGTAGACTAAGACAAAATAGGTGCCACTTTTGTAAGGTGACACAAGCACCACCTTCGAATTCACCGATTAAAAATCATCAATTTTGTAAATAAAGGAAATGATATGTAGCAACAACTTATTTATTCATGTGGAAAAGATTCACACCTAAACTGATAAAATAAAATTTATATAGTGGAAAATTACATATTTTGTTAATAAATTACTTAAATATATTTAGTATATATGGCATCCTGTTTTTAGCATGTTAATTACTTTATAATTCAAGGAACAACTTAGATTTTGAAATTTGCATTCTCTAATATTCACAACGCGATACCTGCAACACGTCCTTGACATACCACATAATTACAATCAAATAAATTTGCTCAATATTTTATAATCATTTATATCATACCTATTTTGATAAATAGTAGGAATAATTATGGTGAGTTTGTTGTTGAATAAAAAAACGACAAATATCTCTCTAATTAAAAATATTTAAATTACAACTAAAATATTTTTCAAATCTGAAAGGAATAGCAAAATTGCTATGGCCTAAATAAGGGCACATCTCCTATACTCCACCAATTTGTTAAAGATATCTTTAATTGCTTTCCAACCGTGGTAATCTCAACGATGTAGCTTGGTTTTATATACCGCGATCTGATAATGTGTCAGCACTTTGTTTAGCAAATCATGCACGTGTCACACAAACACACAAGCAATGGTCAACGGATGAAATTCTGGAATTTTTTTTTTGGTCGCAAGAATGGAGGCACTGCCTCATTTATTCATTTATTATAACAGAGTGATCCATAAGCAAAGGCAACACACCGATGGGTGGTTCCTCTAAAACATCCTGAGAACTATTAAGTCTAAGCTAATCTTTGCCAAGGAATCCACTACAGTATTACATAGACGCGGACAGTACATCAGAGAAGGCTCACAAAGATGATCAAAAAGTGATTTACATTTCTGGACAATAGGACGACATTGATGTTGAGGCGGGCAGTCGTCCAAGAGCTTAACTAGCTCCAAAGAGTCCGAACAAAATATGACTTTACTGATTCTCCTATCCCATGCCAGTTGAACTCCATGAAGGAGTGCAAGAGCTTCCGCGCGCAGAACACTAGCCCTTCCCACCGTCTTTCCAAAGCCTACGATCCAAGTTCTGTTGCTGTCCCTGCAGACACCACCAATAGCAGCCCGATTAGTATGAGGATCAACAGCTCAGTCCACATTAAACTTCAAAGAACCCTGCTCAGAAGGGGTCCAGCAGTCCGCATTGGTCTAGGCTGTACTCAGAACAGCAGCACCATCATTCTGATTGAAATTTCTAGCCAAGTTCCAGGCCTTCCAATTGTGGTTGCAATATCTGATGACTTTTTGGAATGGCATGAAAATTCTATGTTCTTGTCTAAATATTTTATTGTTCCTCCAGCTCCATAACAAGTGGCAGCAAATGGCAAACACGTCACACCATTTACCCCTAAGCAACCTGCATTTATGCTCAGAGATATTAGAATGAAGCCAATGCATAAAAGAAAGTGAACTGTAAAAATCCGTTCTCTGATTACTAGGGATAAGGCGATTCCAAATCCTTTTAGCTATGGGACAATCGCGAAACAGATGCAGCAGATTCTCCTCCAACCCACAATAATGACACGCACTATCATTAGTAAAGCCCAATGAAGCTCGTTTTGCATTTGTCATGACTTTACCCAAACAGAGCTGCCATAAAAACACTCTAACTCGTTCCTGCACAGATAACTTCCAAATTCTGTTAAAAAGATTTGAATCAACAGCACCAGTATTCCTACGGAAAAGATGAGATTCTATAAACCAATAAGCAGAGGTCACATTATATTTTCCGGACGAATGCAGCTTCCAAGCAATAAAATCATTACCTCCATTTGGAAACACAAGTTGACTCTCGAATTTCTGTTTCAAGTTAGCAGGAATAAAAGGCAAAAATTTATCCCATTTCCAACCCACAGATTCATCCCAATAATCAGAAACGGTATCGCAGAGGGCAGAATCAGACACTTGACTGATTGCAACAGAAAACAAATCAGAATCAATAATCCATCTATCCATCCAGAATTTAACATGTTTACCATTATTAACCACCCATTTACATCCTTGTTAAAAAAGAGAGCTATATTTCTTGACGTTCCTCCAAGTAACAGAACATCTAGCAACATCGGGATTTGGGTATTTATTTCGAAGTAACCTGCTACAAACTCCATCTTTGTTAGAAACAAGATTCCAAATTATTTTTCCAAAACATGCCAGGTTCATGGAACGGGAATGTCTAAGCCCTAAACCACCCAAATTCTTAGGTTTACAGATCTGATTCCAAGAGACAGGATGATATTTTCGCGGATCTGCGTCATGCCCCCATATAAAGTTCCGACAGAGCTTATCAACTTGTTCGCACACTGAAGTAGGAAGAATTTGACACTACATATTATGGACCGGGATAGAGGAAAGAGCACTCTTAGCAAGGAAGATTCGGCCAGCAAACGAAAGAGATTTCATTTTCCAGCCAGCTAACATATTTCTAATTTTTAATAGAATAGCTTATTGATTTCTTTTATCGTGTCGACCTTGCTGAAGAAAAACCCCCAAGTATCGACCAAAATCCCTAGAAACGGGAATCCCAGCTTCCTCACTCAGAACCCGAGATCTCTCCTGGCTAGCATTCCTAGAAAGAAGCAACACATATTAATCAAAATTGATAACTTGACCCGAAGCCAGGCAAAATTCATTTAACACTTCCTTCATGACACTCAAATTCTGAACCGAAGCTACTCCAAATAATACTAAATCGTCTTCAAAGAACTGTGGGATAACTCCGTACCCCTTCATCCCATCCTAAGAGGCATCCACTGTTTTCTCTCAACAGATTTACTAATGGATTGAGACAGCCTATCAAGACAAAGAACAAACAAGAATGGGGATAACAGGTCGCCTTGTCTTAACCCCCTTCCTGCACTAAAAGCCTCGGTAAGACTCCCATTCCAACTAACCAGAAATAATACTGTAGAAACGTAATGCATAATTAGTTGAATTAACTTAACAGGGAGACCAAGGCAAGTTAGAGTATCCTGAATGAATTGCCAAGACAGACGGTCATACGCTTTTGCAAGGTCTATTTTCAAATCCATAAAGCCAATTCTAGCTTGAGTAGTGTGGAGGAAATGAAGAGCTTCCTGAACGACTAATATATTATCAAAGATTACTCTACCCGGGACAAAACTCGATTGGCTAAAGGAGATCCAATTAGGCATAAATGGTTTAAGCCTATTAACAATAACCGTAGCCAGAATTTTATATTGAACTTGACAGAGAGAGATAGGTCTGAAATGAGAAACACATGTATGATGGTTACTTTTGGGAATAAGAGCAATGATAGTACAATTTAAATTAACATCAAATCTACCACTAGCAAAAGAATCCCCAATGAATTTCCACATAACATGGCCAATTTGGTGCTAGAATTGTTGAAAAAACCATGCAGGAAAGCCATCAACACCAGGTGCTTTGAATGCTTTCATGCTCCTCAAAGCATCAGTAACTTCTTTCATAGAAATATTTTCTATAAGAGCTTCGAAATCAGAATGAGATAGTTCAGGAAAATCATGCCCCTCAAGAAGATTTAAATTATGGTCATCGCAAGAAAAAAGGTTGCTAAAATGCTCCCGAACTAGGTTGCATAATTCAGTATCATTACTGACCCACACACCATCACTACCCATCAGACCTGAGATTCTATTTCTTTTCCTTCTGATGTTAGCTTTAGTATGAAAATAAGAAGTATTCCGGTCCCCGAGTTTGATCCTGTCATCTCTAGACTTTTGAAACCACAACAGTAATTCCCTATGAAGCCAAACATCAAGTTCCCTAATCAGTTTTCTTTCCAAACCTTTCAAATGATTTCCTTCCCCAGCATCAATAACTCTTTGAATCCCTCTGATACGATTTATAAGTCTGTTTTTATTCATAATAATATGCCCGAAAGACAGCCTATTCCAGCTTCGGAGATGGTGACTGAGATTTGCTAAAGCATCCCTAAGATTAATGTCTAAATTCAGATTTTGTAATAGAATGGTTTTAAATTCAGGATGAGTAGACCATGCAGCTAGATATCTAAAAGCCTTCTGATATGAGTTTCTAGAGGAGATAACATCAAGAGATAATAGCACAGGTCAGTGATCGGAAGAAAACCTAGGAAGATTCGTAACAGCACAATTAGGAAAGATTCTGCACCATTCTGTGGAAGCCAAAATTCTATCAAGCTTAGCACTAATAGTACCAATGAACCAGGTAAAAGCATTTCCAGAAGAGGGAATATCGATCAACGCTCTGGTATGAATCCAGTTAACAAAAGGACTATCAATACCCTCATTACTTCTTGTAGTGCGGTTTCTGTCAGAGGGCAAAACAGTGGCATTAAAATCGCCTCCTAGAATCCATGGAAGATCATTTCTATGCTGAATCGTGTTAAGTTCATACCAAAGATCCTGTCTGATAGATGGATTTGGACTAGCATACACAGCAGTAAGGAAAAAAGACCTACTAGGAACAACAACATGACAATGAATAAATTGTGTACTAGAGCTGATAATCTGAATAGTGATAGGACCATTCCATAAAATCCAAATACCCCCACTAAAACCAATGGAATCTTCACGAAAACAATTATCAAAACCAAGTCTATCACAAATCGATCTCGTAGTATCACCACTAACTCTCGGCTCAACAAGTACCAAAATGTCAGGACTATTAGTGCGAATAATTTCTCTAACAACCCTCTGAAAACCAGTACGCATTGCATCCCTAATGTTCCAAAAAATCAACTTAGTCATAAAAGAAAACAAAAAACAGATGCATGACCAGAAGATATTTTGCATAATTATGCACCACCAAAAGGGGGATCACCCCGCACAGCATGACTTGAATCAGTATGATTTGCACCAGCACAATTGATATCCATATTACCATAATATGTGCATATTATAGCTTTAGGGATAAGAGGACTACCTACAAGGCCTGGATCTAAATCCAGGGTAGACTGATTTTGAAGCTTCCAGTCTGATTGATCTTCTCGAGAGCCCTTTACTCTAAGATCTTGTGTTAATTGAGCCTTCCCATTGGTATGATATGATTCCTTATTCAATATATGAAAACGGGATCCATCTTTTGTCGGGGCACGCTTATCCTTAATCTCTGCCCTGTTATTTTGTCGTGTTCTGAAAGTGCTACGCTTCTTCGACACCATCCAGTCACCATAATCGTTGATGATATATGGGATTTCTGAGCTTACCGCCTCCGGAACTAATTGGACTCCTTCACTTTGTACTATCTCGGCATCTTCCTTTTGATTAGGACAATTAGTATCCTTATGACCGTAGCAACCACAGGCAAAGCATACTAGGTGAAGACCCTCATACTCAATTTTCATAGTGCGTCTTCTGAATCGGTATTCAGCAAGAAGTGGTTTAGTCAGATCAACCTCTATTGCCACTCTAGCGAGCCTGGACTTTCCAAAGTTTGCCATGGAGAGATCAACTTTCTTTACTTTCCCGACTTTCGACCCAAGAATATGAAGAAACTCTTCATTGTAGTACTCATTTAGCAGATCCGAAAACCTGACTAGGACCTCCAAGTTGGCGAGAGCCTCTGAATTTGGATTAAAATTTGGTTTCCATCGACGCACGATGAGATAATGATCTAGAATCGGCCAAGGTCCCTCAGTGAGAACAAAATGTAGATCATCTTGATTGGAAAAATTGATCCTGAAGAATCCATTGGTTAGATCTTCCATCGTAAATTCACCCCGTATGTTCCAGCGCTTCTTTAGCCTATCGAACATAATGGGCATTGGTAAATTCTTGCCGAGAAGCTTAACTATAATTGTGTTTTTCCAAGGTTCCCTGTAACGCAATTTCTGCTCCTTAGAAATTCGGATTGATGGACACCTGGGATCCTCATCTTCCATATCATCTTCTTCATCATCTAAAACCAAATCTAGGTCTACGCTGCTGTCAAAAGAGGCTGGCTTCTGGGCATTCGAAGCTAGTACCACGTTTTTGAAAGAAATCTGTTGTTCTTGAATGACTTTCGGAAATTCTTGAAGGTCATCCTGTCGACTATCAATCAACATGCTAGAACTCTCCGAGTTGCGGGGAATTTTGGCGGGTTTGCGTGTAATTTCTGCATCATCCATCGTGGGGAGACAATAGAGAGAAAGACAGGAACAAGGAGAGGGGGAGAAGGACGAGAAAGACAAGGGCTAAACGGAAATTAAAAAGCTCTGACCGCCGCAAGAAGTGGCCGCCGGTAATGACGCGCTATAGAACTAGGTTAACTGGAGAGAAGAGAGGAAATTTCTGACTCTCATTTTCTTTCTTTAGCTCTCTTCTTTGATGGATACACATTTTGCATGAAATTCTGGAATTTGTTCTTAAGTTATGTAACGTATGTTTATCAATATAATGATCTTTCTTTCAAAAAATATTATCGTTTATATAAACATTTTAATTTTTATACCATTTTAATATATTACCATTAATATATTTTATTTCTAAATTTATATCTTTTAGTTATTGAAATTTTAAAAAAGAACTTTAAGTAAACAAAAACTATTTAATTTCTAAAAGAAAATTCAAAACTACATATCAATACTAGAATTTATTTGATCATGTACAATGTAGCTAACTAATATACTTTTGATACTTATAATACCTAATGTGTCACTCTAACTCTGCTTCTCCTTAACTTCCAAGTATGTTGGTGAGGCATATCTCCCCTTTCTCGTAGCTGAGAGAAAAGTCGTGTCCCTCCTCCGACGGATATGGTTGTGCAGATGTATGTGTTTACCAACTGCCTAGGGAGCTGGTGGAAGGTGGCGGCTATAGTTGTAGGGGTTTAGCCTATGGTCGTATGTTTCCTTATGAGTGGCCTGCAACTTTATGGGTTGTGACATTCGAGACATGCACATCATTACCTCCGGGAGGTGTAGGGTTTCATCTCTTAAATACTTTCCTTATTCTCCCAGTTCCGCTTTCTCTGATCAACTATCAAAATACATCTCTTCATTCTCTACCTTTTGCTATCCCGATCTCGCTTTTTTCTCAAATTCATCCTCTTTGGGCCAAATTTCTTTTATTCTTCTATGATTCGGAATTATGGTAGTTGCACCACCGGTAGAAGAGTTGGCCCATTAATATGCGGGTTTGACTCTCACTGTAAAGCGGGAAGCTGGCAAGGAGGTAGTTGACATCTTGAGTTCTTCTACAATACTATTTAGCATTGTCTGGTCGGGAAGTTATTCTAGGCTTGAAGTGTGGATGTTAAAGCAATGGACAAAACTCTTAATAACGTCTGGTAGGTGGAGAATAAGTTGCATGTCACTTATCTTGGCTCAGATATTTTTCTATTCTAGTTTCCTAATGAGAAACGAGTGCAATCAGTATTAGGTAGGGGACCTTGGATGTTTGACGGGTGTTTATTGGTCTTAATGGAGGTGGATCGATCCAAGGCACCAAAAAATCATGTTTTTCACTGGCCTTCGTTTTGGATAAGGGTACATGATGTGCCATTTTGGCTGATGAATCACTCTTTCTTTAAGAGGTTTGGGGACCGTTGGTCATTTCATGAACTTTCAAGATAATGATAGTCGATTAGGAGGGGGTTCAGGTAGGTGAAGGTTTGAGTCGATGTGTCTAGGCCACCCTTGAGGTTTATTACCATCAGTGTCTCGGGGAAACCTACAATTTTGCATTTGACATATGAGCGACTTCCATGCATGTGTTTCCAATGCTTTATGTTTACTCACAAAACAAGAGACTGCCCTTCACGGGCTATTTTTCCTTCTGGTGCACTTCCATGTGGGCTGTGGTTGAGAGTGGGAGCCCTGCGTGAAAGATGTGTGAGGCTGGATTGCCCGGAGGATACTCTTGCCAATCCTGTGCGTGTTGATCATGAGGTTGATGGAGACCTTCCTGCTGCTGCTCCGAAATGTTAGTTGTGTGGGTGATGGCACAGAGCTAGAGGATGGTGAAATCCCTAATGATACATTGGTGGTTATGGTGCAACGTAATGAGAAGGCTCCAGATCGTTCATGATGGAAGCGTAAAGCAAATGTGGTTGACTTAAATGCAACTTTAGATAAGTTTGTTAAAAGGTGAGATGATGAGGGTTTTCCAAAGAAGGTAAGGACTAGGTGCAACATGAATCTTCTTGTACAGAGGTTATCTAGGGGAAAGCCCAAGGCCGTCTGGCGCCATGAGTATCCTAGTTGCGAACTGCCGGGATTTAGGTGTGCCTCGTGCAATTCATTAGGTTCCGGTTCTCATCCGGGAGAGTCACCTTCTTTGTTTTTTCATTTTTTTGTCTGACTATTATACGCAACTCGAGCTTTATGGGTTGTTGCAAGAGTAGTTGATTAAAGCACCCATCAACACTAGGCTCTACAAGCATTACTTGCTTCTCCAAAATATAACTGACTACGAAGGAGGTAAAAATTACATCACCTAACTGCATAATCTGGAAACCAACATCAAGGAAATATACAAGCATACCGCCATCAAGATGGATCCAACAAAAAAATACGCCTAGATGTTGGCTTACTGCCACCATAGACCATAGAAATCGAGCTGTTAATTCCTTTTACATGGCCACCTAATGGATGGTAAGGATCACCTACAGCAACCAAGATTGTTCTCTCCTACCAATTCAATGCCTTTCCTTGCAAGGTCAGATAAAGCATGTGAAAGCAGGGCATCAGATGGAGAGAATTGATGATTGTCGTGCATTACAATCGGCATAAAATCATCAATCAACAAGCGAATCCCACATTTCCCATGAAATACCCCAAACAAATAAAACATGGATTAAACATCTAATCACATTGATTAAGGCCTAGACATGCCTTAAAAGTCAACTGAGAACAACAGTGGTCAACACAAAGCAAGATATTGCACCCTTTGACTGTTTAGGGTAATAAATACCCAAATGAACTTCTTAGGACCTAAAACTTTGTACTAAGCTTATTAACACATTACTAAACATATTATAATTGTTGGACAACACTCCAACACAAAGAACAAGCATTTACATGCTTCAAGGTCAAGTAGGGCAAAAATGTGCTCTAAGAAAACCTTAAAGAAAACTGAGCGCAGAAACACCTTGCGACACAAAATGTGCACTAAAATACCTTAAAGCACGTTTTTGTGTATGAGCTCTAAGATAATGACTTTTTGTCACTGTAAAGACTATATTAAGTTCTTTATAACATTAATGTGACGTGATAGACTATATTATAAAGTCTAAATCAAAGTTTAAAAATAAAATCAAAATGGGCAATTTAGTATGAATAGTACCCAAAAATAACATTTAATTACTTAAGTCTTAACCATGGTCAATTGTCACCCATTGCCTTGACCATGTGCTGCCGACCTCCTATGGCTGTCATGCCCACTCATTTATCAATCTCTAAATATCCTAGCCAATCTAATGACTCACCTAATTACTATTCCTAAAGTAAGATTAAACTAATTTAAAGGACAAAACTAGTATTCTTACCTCATTACCTTCATTCCCAGCCGACACCAACCTTCTTCATCCTCTACTTTGCTTCTCCATTACAGTAGGAAGACACCAAAAACAGAGGAGAACACTTTGCTACATAGGTAAGCTTATTAAGCTATTTTATGTTCATTCTCTTCACAATTCTTTCCTCTTTCCATGGAGCAAAGCATCAACCATTTCCATCAATGTTTCTAGGTTGTTTTGGAGGTTAAGTGGAGATCAAATCTCGACAGTAACAAGGGAAGAAGGTGGAGAAATCTAATCTTGTTCTTATGGTATAAAAATGTGCTTTAAGCACTTATCTTGAGATTCCTTTCAAATCCGGTTGTGATACTTGTTTCCTAAGCTTATAATCTTCATCTTAACATACTTATTCAGTTGGTATATCAAGAGCTTCAAGGTATAGCCAGATCCAAGCTAAAAACACCATTTTAGGCATTTTAAACAAGGTAAAAATTAGTCATCTTCTAATCTGAGTTATACCAGTTTAAAGCTTGGTTTTAGTAGCCCTTTTGATGCTCTTGTTCTTCTGTAAAAACAGGCCGAGGAGCACTTGTGTTTGACTTGTTATTCTAAGGTAAATTTTACCTTGAAAATTGACATTAAACACTTCTTATGCTTAGATCTTGCTTGGAGACTAATCATGCCTTAATTGCTGTTTGTAAACATGTAAATAATGCTGTGGAAATGTTATCCCTAAGCAGCCGTGGCCAAACAAGGCCTAATCTTGGCAAAAATAAGGTATAAATCACTTAAACTTACACTTGGTATATTAATATGTGTTTATATATATATATATATATGCCGTGAGTGAATGGTTTTATTAAGGTCTTTTTTTGACCTTAGGTGATTAAGAAATGGTTTAGCAAATTTTATAACTAATTAATTAACATAATTGTCAAATTTAAGACATTAAGTGGAAAATTGGTAAATATGGAAAATATGTGGTAAGGGCCGAGAGTTTAATGCATTTTTGGGCATTTATGTGTAATTCATTTTATAAGCTAATGTTTGTAATAAGGCCATGTACTTTAGGCCATTTTATTTATGTATTTATAAGGTTTTATTTAAGTTTAGGTGGTATATATGCATTACCGCATATTATAAGGGGTTAAAGTATAATTAAATTAAATTTGGGGGCTATATAATAATATAGCCGAAAATTTGAGGTTTAAATGACTTTATATAAAAATTATAAGATTTTATAAAGTTTTGGGGTTAAATGGTAATTTCTGAAAAATAAGGGTACAAACCATAATATATGGATATTGATGGTCAAGGAAATATTAAGGAGGTCAACCTTGACCATATGGTAGGTTTTGACCAAATTAGATAAGTTAAATAACTTATTTAAGGTTTTATTATAAGATAAGTATTTAATTGTAACAATTTTATAACATATGTGGTATATATGTTAATACCAAAAATAAAGGGTGTATAATGGTATTATAAACACCCATGGGCTATTAGGAATTTTTAGGAATTTATTGGGTTGATTTTGGAATTAAAATAAACTATATATGTATAATATATAGTTATTATGTCATTATGACACTTTGGAGAAATATATGTGGTGAAATGGTAAATACCGAAAGTATACGGGTTAGGAATAATATTTATAACCCTTTGGTGAAATTTGGTGATTTTTAGAATTACATAAGAATATTTATTAAGATATATGTATAATATATAGTTTTAATGATAATATAATACTATATGTTATAAGTTGGGCCAAATGGCAATTATAGAAACTTGGTGGGTCTGTTCGGAATTTTACAAAAATATAACCATAGGTTATACCATTTTATAAGTTAAAAATGTTATATTATATGATATATATAACATGGTATAAATAATGGGGTGATTTTGTAAATAAAGGAAACTATGGATTATGAAAAAGAATAAGGTTTTGATATGGTGCCCATGTGGCAATATTATATAGTTTTGTATAAAAACTATAGGATATAAATTAAAGGAAATAAAAATATCATATTATATGATATTAGTATATGGAATAACATTACATAATGTTATGTGGTTAAAATGAAATTAAAATAAAGATAAGGGCTGTACCGAATTATTAAGGTTATAAATATGAGTTTTAGACTATGGTCAATAATGTTATAAATGTTATAACAATCATATGGTGTTAATGGTTTTAAAAGGAATTAAATAAGTAAGGATATTCACATTAAATAATGCGACAAACTATAAATAAATAAGATTTATAAACTAAGGTATTTATTGAATAAACCTTAGGAGTTGTAATTGTACAACATAAAATGTTACATAATGTTAGGATAATAATCTTAATATAGGTTGTATAATATAATACAACTAATGGGAATAATCATCTAATATAAGATGATAAAATGTAACATATAATATAAGAGTTTTATAACTCATGGAATTTACCTATATGGTATATATATACATATACAAGAAAAATGTATATAAGGATGAATAAATATTATGGTTGGAAACCATATAATATAATGGTGGTGGTTGTTACATAAAAATAGTTACAAACTATAAGTTATAAGTTTTAATGCAAATATAATTTGCTAAAGATAATGGATTATATAATACAATGTATTATAATGGATGGTGGGAAAATGATACAATATGATAAGTAATACAATATAATATAATAATGCATGCATACATGCAACTATAGGTTATATACCTAAGTTTAATGGTGGATAAGATTAAGGAAATGTAATGAATTAAACTTAACAGTCAAAATATTTTGACATACGAGTTTTAGTAACAAAGCCGACCGGTTTAGAGAAACCCGTAACAAATAACTGTAGGAATCCGGGGATGAACTGTTGGGGTTACTTGTTATTCGGAAATACCGGATGTAGTTAGTCATGGAGACTGACTCATAGTTTTATTACCGTTTAGATCATACTTCAGACGGAGGCGCTTGACGAGCTAGTGGTCTACACTGCGCATCCTAGGTCTTGGTGAACGGTATGTAAAGGGGTTTGATCCGGGTTGTCCTAAGGATTTCCTTGGGCTCGGATTTGGTTGATATCACTTGTGTGTTAAGTGTTTTGGATACGTGTATGTGATTATGGGTGTTACTGCATTAATTATTTATGCACGAGCGTCCTACGGGACTAACACTACGTCGACTATAGATTGACTTATATAAACATACATATACGTTATTGTGATGACAAGACGGTTACTTGATATAATACCATAGTATTAATATTAAGTTTATGGCAACCTAAGTAAAACACTTAGGAGCGAGTCACGACATTGTCGGTCTTTAGAGCATGGATCTCGAACATGAATATAACCTAGATTACTTCTAGGTAAGCGTGAGACCCATTCGGCAGCTAACTAATAATTATATTCTCCATAAGACTAAGAGCATATCTTAAACATTATGAGAGAGAGATGGTATGAGTTGAGGTGAGGAATCCTGGTAGTTTATGAACTACTTGGTTGCGCATTTGTGATCACTGAGGGGTACCCGATTGGGTTCCGCTCCAGGTTTATACCCATATGAGCCCTATTTGGATCGTGGGTCAGGTAGCTACGGCTTTTATATGGACGTCTTACGAGACATAAGAGAATAGTCAGGGGCATCCGGACCTCTGGGGAAATGAGCACCTTTGTGTGTACGGGAGGACTACTGTCCATGGTGAGGTTATCGGGTTGTCTTAACATGACGCCCAACTGGCATTAATTAAACATGGTTTGAATGGATGGAGCCTTAAAGGCCAAATTAAATTAACTATGGATGGTGTACGCTACGGCGATTGTAAATTGTACATTATACTGCTATTATTTCGATACGTTCGATATACAATTGTTGTTGTGATATTTTATGACTGTTTGAATTGGATGGATGGTTGAATGTTATGAATGTTTGGTTGGAGGATTATGTATATTATACATGTATATTACAGTATTGTTTATGACTGTAAAATGGTAAAGCATGAAACCAATCTAATTATAAGATGGTTAAAATGACTAAGTGACCATTAGGGTCCAGGCCCGGCATACTCAGCGTCTATCGCTGATACTACACCATTATGCAGCTTGTTGATTATTGTCGAAGCCGAAGTGCGGGAACAGGGTAATTTGAGTTTATTTTGATGACCGCACAGGGAGTTTGTTTGTATAGCAATGAAGATGGTGAAATGTATTATGGTACAGTTATGTATATTTGGGATTTGGGTAGACGCTCAGTTGTCGATGTTTATGGTTTATGGACTTAGTATGATGTATAGGAATTATCTCGTTATCACAGCGGTTAGCAGTTTGTTTATGTTGGAAGTTGGATATAGTTTGGCTTCGTTACGTGCATGGGCGAGTGTTGGCCGGTGACACCCGAGTGAGTATTGTTATTGTTATTAATTCTTCCGCTGTAAGACGTTTTATTTGTTGCTACGTGAGAGATTATTACGTGATTATGGAGAGGGGTGTTACAAAAGTGGTATCAGAGCGGAGTACCGCTCTGATGACGAGAAAATAGGTTAAGACAGTGAGCTTAGAACTTGGGAAATTAAGGGAAACATTTGTGAGGTACGAGACAACTCGTCTTAAAGGATATAGTGATTAGTAACACAAATTGCGTGATATATTAGCCTTTAAGGCAATTCAATATCTACTTGATGTGTACGGTAAATTACCGAGTATTTATGTGACATACTGTACTACAGATGTCTGGGGGAACTAGAGGGCGTGGTACTGGTAGAGGTAGAGGCGGTGACCCCGTGGTTCCAGGAGTTGCTGAGACGATAGCTGCCGTTCTCACATAGCTTGGTACTCAGATTGGAGGAGCACCAGCCCACTCGCTACAGCCCAGGGAAACGAACTGGCTCAAGTCAGTTATTGAGACCCGACCACTTACATATTCAGGGGAGCCAGACCCCGTAGCCTTGGAGGGATTCATAGTTGAACATGAGAAGGCCTACGAAGCTTTGCAAGTACCTGCCGGCCAGAAGGTCGTCATTGCTGCTTTCCATCTGAAGGATGCAGCCAGCACATGGTGGAGGTTGGTCAAGGACCATCACCTGGCTACCCCCGACTTTACGTGGGCTGCCTTTGTCGAGTTGCTGAGGGGGAAGTACTATCCGGCGCACCTCAAGCAGAAGAAGCACCATGAGTTCGAGACATTATCCCAGGGAGGTCTGACCGTGGATGAGTACTACGCTCGATTCATTGGTCTACTGGACTTTATCCCCGGTGTTGATTACTCAAAGACCGTGAAGGTCGAGAAGTTCCGGGGGGATTGTTGTTTCATATCCAGATGGCGATGGGTGCTACCCTCTACACTACCATCCAGGTATTAACATGAAAGCCATAAATTCTTTACTTACTACCTTACCGTTTAACCTTGTGAGAACTTACCAATGAGATTCCAGGAGTGTTATGACGCTGCCTCGTGGACTGAGCTAATGCTCCAAACTCGGGAAGAGACTCTCGGGGCCAAGAAGAGAAAGAACCCTGAGGGAGAGTCTGAGGGTGGAGGAGCATCTCCAGGCGATAGCCAGAAGAAGGGAAAGTAAGAACTCATCCCATTCTAAATTGTTACCATGTTAAATACCTTATGAATGCTGACCCGAAACCTTAAACAGGAAATTCTTTCAAAAGAAAGGGCAGCAGGGTCACCAGGGAGTGAAGGGGAAAGAGCCCGTCCTTCGGTTGACCGGCCCAGATATAGATGCTCAGCCTCAGAGATCAGCACCTCCTAAGGGTGAGAACACCTACCTCTTAAAATCAATTGTAACCTTAACCTTTATATCATCAGATTTTAACTTAAACTAAATGCTATCATCAGGCACCGGACAGCCCCAGCGCCATTACTATTGCAAGCGTTGTGGGAAGGACCATCCTGGGGTCGACTGCAATGACCGTAAAGTTGAGTGTCGGTGTTGCAAGAAAGAGGGCCACCGGGAGTTCGAGTGCTGGATGAACCCAGAGAGCCGTAACTACAGGCCACCAAGGAATACTCAGAACACCTCAGCTGGTGGATCTGGAGTACCACCAGGCGGTCAGGATGGCCAGACATCTACTCATGCTGGAGCCCAGAAGGGCAAGGGAGTCGTTACGGCATGAGTACCCTGAACTCCGTGAGACCGCTGGTGGAAGACTTTTGCTTACTATGTTGTGTACTTACCTTGGATGTTAGACGGAGATATGTTATAAGTATGTGGGAGTGTGTCATTGACCACTCGCCTTTTTGTGTATGACTTTTGAGATTAGTTATGTGGACTCGATGCGAGTAACCTTGGAACCTTGACGGAATATATATATGAACAGGATGTTAATGCTTACATTATCATGTAGCCATACTCAACGACGCAGAGTCAATGAGACCGGTAATTACAGAACCAATATTTCCACCTGCATGGCGCACTTGCTATTGCAAGCGCTATGACAAGTAAACCATTGAAATTTTCATCTGCCTTGCGCACTTGACAGAGCAAGTGCTCCAACTGCAACTACTACTTTTTAGTCTTTTATTATATATATACCAAAAAAAAATATTTTTCAAACGTTTTCATACAAACCTTAAGATTAGAAACCTATGCAACCTCGGGAAGACCGTTAGTCCAACCACTGCAACTGAAGAAACTATACAGCCACTGTGATTGTAAACCACACCAGTTTAATTGTTCGAGAATTTTCAGATAGGGCTTATTAGCCAAATACCATCAGTGGATACTTGCATTTAATGCTAATCACTATTAGTGATGAATGTTTAGTCCTTATGGACAAGCATACCCTTTGTAGATGCACCACCGTCAGTGAGGATGGTTGGGAAGTGAAGAGTCAAGTTGCTCAAGCTATTATGCAATCTGCAACATATCCAATTAAATGGATGAGGGAACGGATATGAACTATGGATGAGATATGATCATGATAAACAGGGAGGACAGGAATATGTGTACACTCAATGAGATCGAATTAGGAGAACCAAGTTTGCTAAATATAGCACAGATTTTACTTACACCGGCTTATGGCACGAATTACCACCGATGCCACTAGGGCAATAACACTTACAACAAGATAACCGATAGAAAGAACCAAGAAACAAAAAAAAGAAGAGAAAAGAGAATATCCATCAAAGGGAGATTGACAACAGAATACTTCACAATACCCGTGTGACAGACATTACCAGTTTACTAAATGACACATGGGACGACCGCACTCCGATAGGAGCATGTGGGCCTGACAAACTTATTTATGAGTTAGTCGGGTAAGTAGTAATGTATCAGTACTGTACCCCATGCAAGTAGACAAGTAGTGTTAGGAACACGAGAAGTAGTCAACTCCGTACTAAGGACAGTGAAGCAGATTACCTCGAAGATGGACGAGAAGAGCCGCAGTTAAACCAACGGGCTAGAGAAATCAAGAACTTTCAACAGAGAGCAGTAGACAGTATACAGTGAAGACAGAGAAACCGTTCAAGGACAGGAAACCGAAGGAAAGAAACATGAGAACCCATTGTGGATGAATAAAATGTAGAATCCTCACAAGGATCGAGCAAACTCTTGCAATCCAGAGGAAATCTTCCAGATAATGTGGACATAAACGCGTGACTACGCAATGATGAGAGACAAGCTAATATACTAGCAGATACCTTAAGCAAGGAACAATGGAATTTGGAATGTACCACTCACATGATAATTCGCTCATCTTATCTGTTGGACTCATTAGATATTAGCTGCTGAGAGTTTACGCCTCGGCACTCTGTAGAACTGAGTGTTTTGGTATTGCACTTGTGCAGTTATTAATCTAGTGGGAATACGGGAAGATGTAATGAATATCAACATGAGTGTGTATCAAATAACTACAACAGTGTGTTACTCCGGAACAAAACCACCAGAAGACATGGATGACAATCAGCATCTACGTGGACATATAGGCTGGTACGTCTTAATATCACAAAGACAAGTGCAACGAGCACTAAGTACTAACAGTAGCCAATGTCATATTACACCTCAAGCTGAATATCAGTGAGAGAAGACACACGCATGTATGCTAGTGATCCTAACGAGAGGATACACAACAATGGAAAGAGTCAAACTAAGCCTATGTTCATGGGTCTGCACCTCAATGCGGAGCGAGTGGGCCCATTAGAATGAATCAGGGAGAGTGCACAAACAGATTAGTGCCTCACCCTTTATGTATTGTGGAGCCCAGAAGGGCTAGAGTCATACCCGTCTCTTTGATATAAGGATAATCCAAGAGTTGGAGAACTCTTTGAGAGCCAAGTATCCAGCGCTCCTTGTAGAGCGGCTGTTGTATACTTGTGAGGTACGGGGGCGTAACCCTTTTTAAGGGGGGTAGAACCTCTTGGCTGTGCACATGTGTGCACTAAGTTTTGTTGTGGTATGCGGGGCATACGAGGTTTGTTTATTGTTTGTTTCGTATGCATGACATACAGTGAATTGGTGGTATGCGGGAATTGTTGGAAGAAATATGTGACTACTTCTACCACTTAGGCAGTGTACCTATCGTTTTGCGGAATAGTGGAATTGTGGATTGTCGTACTCTTGGGGACCTCGCTGTGGATAACTGATAGTGTAGTAAATTGACTGAGATTTCTATTAAACAAATTTTATCATTTTTAGGGAAAGATTAACAGCTAACTCACAAGACAATAATAAAGACAATTAATCAAAACAGAAAAAAAATAGAAATTGTAAATCTTTTTGTGTTTTAAAGAAGCATCCCGGGTTACTCTGCTTACCTATTTTATTTAATCATATTAATAAAACTTTCCCACTTTAGCAATAAACTCAAGAATCTTAATTAGTTTATTGACCGTTCCCTGTGCAATAAACCCTGATTAATTTAAACAACAAGCGCAATTCTTGCTCAAGTTATTATAAGTTAATCGCATTATTAATACTTCCTATTGGAGACAGATTAACCTATACGGCGAAATACGCTTCTAGTCGCTAATCCATTTTGACTTCTTGTGTCTAGAACCTTGTCTCAGCACTGCATTTTAACAAAGAGCTACAAATATCACTTTAATAATTGTACAGGAAGATTAAAGCGCATTAAGGACAAGAATCAAAATACTGCTTAGATAAATTATACTGGAAAGCTTACATAACACAATTATATAAAATAGGCTCGCTTCCTAACCCGGGAGGCTAGGTTTATTAATCACACATAATTATACAGTAAAACAAGCATAAGAAATAAGAAAGTCGGAACCAACGAAGAAGAACGAACAATTGGCCATTCGACTTCTTCGTTGGTTCTCTGGAAACTAACAGCGTAAGGCTAATAAACAAAGAACAAAGAACTCTGATAGAATTTGGATTCAAGAGGGGACTCCGAAGAAGATTGAAGGAGCGTGGGTTTTATAGAAGAAAGGAGGAGGAAGAAGACAGACTGCGACAACGCGTGAGAGATTTAAGGAGTGGAATGGGGCGGCGCCTGATATTGCTGATAGTAGATAGATGTGTTTGTAGGCGCCGCAAGAAAACTGGGGAAGACGGTCGGGGCGTCAATTAATTGGATCTGGATCTGGGCATTTACACGCGTCTGCATCTGTGTCCGCGTTAATTTCCCCGGACCTCTCACACGCTGCTCTGTCTTCTTGTTCGTGTCTTGTCCGCCCCAAAAAGGTCGGACGTCTCTAACCTGTCCGCCTTCTGTCCGGGTTAATTTCCACGGACGTGACACGGTCTCTTCTTCTCCTTGTCCGCCCTTTCTTCTGCGGACACACTATGGACGTGACACGGCCATCAGGCTTAGCACGTGCATGTCGTGTGACTTATTTTAATCCCTCTTTGATATATCTATTTATATGGCATTTTCCCTACATTTAACACATATAATACATCAGTTTATATCACAACATAATTTATAGGAAAAACCCAAGATAAGTGAGAAACATTACTTAAAATGCTGCAAATTATAAGGTGATTAAACCTTAATAAGTCTATATGTTTTGCACTTATCAAGCATACGAAGTTTTGTTGGTTATGTTTGGTACGCGGGGCGTACGTTGTTTGGTTTGTTGGTGTGTGATGTGCACTTATATGTATGTATCTTATGAGATACCTGTTTGAATGTTGTATTTACACCCATGTGTGTAGCACTTTTCTTATGCTACTGGTGATATATATATTTATATTGCCTTGTAGAATGATTACATATGGTATCGCCTAGATACGAAATGAATCGTTAGATATGGAACATGGAACGATGGTATGTTATGGACACCTCGGGGAGGTTGTCAGGGTTTGTAGAATTGATAGGAATAATGGTGCTGATGGATCACCTATAACCATATATGATTGAACTAACGCCACAAAGTGATGGCTATGTGATGTATAAGCACAATACGATGTGTGTAAATGATATATCACATAGATATACATTATGGGAATAATGGGTAGTCATATATTTATATACTTACCTATTTGATTAAGTGACTTCGGGACAAAGTCTTTTTAAGGGGGGTAGATTGAAATACCCCAAACTAATAAAACATGGATTAAACATCTAATCACATTGATTAAGGCCTAGACATGCCTTAAAAGTCAACTGAGAACAATAGTGGTCAACACAAAGCAAGATATTGCACCCTTTGACTGTTTAGGGTAAATAAATACCCAAATGAACTTCTTAGGACCTAAAACTTTGTCCTAAGCTTATTAACACATTACTAAACATATTATAATTGTTGGACAACACTCCAACCTAAAGAACAAGCATTTACATGCTTCAAGGTCAAGTAGGGCAAAAATGTGCTCTAAGAAAACCTTAAAGGTCTAATGACCTCTAAATGATATAAAATTGGATTCCATGATCAAATATCATGTAAGGAACACAAAAAAACTGTTCTCAAAGAAAACTGAGCTCAGAAACACCTTGCGACACAAAATGTGCACTAAAATACCTTAAAGCATGTTTTTGTGTATGAGCTCTAAGATAATGACTTTTTGTCACTGTAAAGACTATATTAAGTTCTTTATAACATTAATGTGACATGATAGACTATATTATAAAGTCTAACTCAAAGTTTAAAAATAAAATCAAAATGGGCAATTTAGTATGAATAGTACCCAAAAATAACATTTAATTACTTAAGTCTAAACCATGGTCAATTGTCACCCATTGCCTTGACCATGTGCTGCCGACCTCCTATGGCTGTCATGCCCACTCATTTATCAATCTCTAAATATCCTAGCCAATCTAATGACTCACCAAATTACTATTCCTAAAGTAAGATTAAACTAATTTAAAGGACAAAACTAGCATTCTTACCTCATTACCTTCATTCCCAGCCGACACCAACCTTCTTCATCCTCTCTTTTGCTTCTCCATTACCGTAGGAATACACCAAATACAGAGGAGAACACTTTGCTACATAGGTAAGCTTATTAAGCTATTTTATGTTCATTCTCTTCACAATTCTTTCATCTTTCCATGGAGCAAAGCATCAACCATTTCCATCAATGTTTCTAGGTTGTTTTGGAGGTTAAATGGAGAGCAAATCTCGGCTGTAACAAGGGAAGAAGGTGGAGAAATCTAATCTTGTTCTTAAGGTATAAAAATGTGCTTTAAGCACTTATCTTGAGATTCCTTTCAAATCCAGTTGTGAGACTTGTTTCATAAGCTTATAATCTTCATCTTTCCATGCTCTTGTTCTTATGTAAAAACAGGCCAAGGAGCACTTGTGTTTGCCTTGTTATTCTAAGGTAAATTTTACCTTGAAAATTGACATTAAACACTTCTTATGGTTAGATCTTGCTTGGAGACTAATCATACCTTAATTGCTGTATGTAAACTTGTAAATAATTCTGTGGAAATTTTATCCCTAAGCATCCGTGGCCAAACAAGGCCTAATCTTGGCAAAAATAAGGTATAAATCACTTAAACTTACACTTGGTATATTAATATATGTTTATACATATGTATATATATATGCCATGAGTGAATGGTTATATTAAGGTCTTATTTTGACCTTAGGTGATTAAGAAATGGTTTAGCAAATTTTATAACTAATTAATTAACATAATTGTCAAATTTAAGACATTATGTGGAAAATTGGTAAATAAGGAAAATATGTGGTAAGGGCCGAGAGTTTAATGCATTTTTGGGCATTTATGTGTAATTCATTTTATAAGCTAATGTTTGAAATAAGGCCATGTACTTTAGGCCATTTTATTTATGTATTTATAAGGTTTTTTAAGTTTAGGTGGTATATATGCATTACCGCATATTATAAGGGGTTAAAGTATAATTAAATTAAATTTGGGGGCTATATAATAATATAGCCTAAAATTGGAGGTTTAAATGACTTTATATAAAAATTATAAGATTTTATAAAGTTTTGGGGTTAAATGGTAATTTCTGAAAAATAAGGGTACAAACCGTAATATATGGATATTGATGGTCAAGGAAATATTAAGGAGGTCAACCTTGACCATATGGTAGGTTTTGACCAAATTAGATAAGTTAAATAACTTATTTAAGGTTTTATTATAAGATAAGTATTTAATTGTAACAATTTTATAACATATGTGGTATATATGTTATTGCCGAAAATAAAGGGTGTATAATGGTATTATAAACACCAATGGGCTATTAGGAATTTTTAGGAATTTATTGGGTTGATTTTGGAATTAAAATAAACTATATATGTATAATATATAGTTATTATCTCATTATGACACTTTGGAGAAATATATGTGGTGAAATGGTAAATACCGAAAGTATACGGGTTAGGAATAATATTTATAACCCTTTGGTGAAATTTGGTGATTTTTAGAATTACATAAGAGTATTTATTAAGATATATGTATAATATATAGTTTTAATGATAATATAAAACTATATGTTATAAGTTGGGCCAAATGGCAATTATAGAAACTGGGGGTTGTTCGGTTCGGAATTTTACAAAAATATAACCATAGGTTATACCATTGTATAAGTTAAAAATGTTATATTATATGATATATATAACATGGTATAAATAATGGGGTGATTTTGTAAATAAAGGAAACTATGGATTATGAAAAAGAATAAGGTTTTGATATGGTGCCCATGTGGCAATATTATATAGTTTTGTATAAAAACTATAGGATATAAATTAAAGGAAATAAAAATATCATATTATATGATATTAGTATATGGAATAACATTACATAATGTTATGTGGTTAAAATGAAATTAAAATAAAGATAAGGGCTGTACTGAATTATTAAGGTTATAAATATGAGTTTTAGACTATGGTCAATAATGTTATAAATGTTATAACAATTATATGGTGTTAATGGTTTTAAAAGGAATTAAATAAGTAAGGATATTCACATTAAATAATGCGACAAACTATAAATAAATAAGATTTATAAACTAAGGTATTTATTGAATAAACCTTAGGAGTTGTAATTGTACAACATAAAATGTTACATAATGTTAGGATAATAATCTTAATATAGGTTGTATAATATAATACAACTAATGGGAATAATCATCTAATATAAGATGATAAAATGTATCATATAATATAAGAGTTTTATAACTCATGGAATTTACCTATATGGTATATATATACATATACAAGAAAAATGTATATAAGGATTAATAAATATTATGGTTGGAAACCATATAATATAATGGTGGTGGTAGTTACATAAAAATAGTTACAAACTATAAGTTATAAGTTTTAATGCAAATATAATTTGCTAAAGATAATGGATTATATAATACAATGTATTATAATGGATGGTGGGAAAATGATACAATATGATAAGTAATACAATATAATATAATAATGCATGCATACATGCAACTATAGGTTATATACCTAAGTTTAATGGTGGATAAGATTAAGGAAATGTAATGAATTAAACTTAACAGTCAAAATATTTTGACATACAAGTTTTAGTAACAAAGCCGACCGGTTTAGAGAAACCCGTAACAAAAAACTGTAGGAATCCGGGGATGAACTGTCGGGGTTACTTGTTATTCGGAAATACCGGATGTAGTTAGTCATGAAGACTGACTAATAGTTTTATTACCGTTTAGATCATACTTCAGACGGAGGCGCTTGACGAGCTAGTGGTCTACACTACGCATCCTAGGTCTTGGTGAACGGTATGTAAAGGGGTTTGATCCGGGTTGTCCTAAGGATTTCCTTGGGCTCGGATTTGGTTGATATCACTTGTGTGTTAAGTGTTTTGGATACGTGTATGTGATTATGGGTGTTACTGCATTAATTATTTATGCACGAGCGTCCTACGGGACTAACACTACGTCGACTATAGATCGATTTATATAAACATACATATACGTTATTGTGATGACAAGACGGTTACTTGATATAATACCATAGTATTAATATTAAGTTTATGGCAACCTAAGTAAAACACTTAGGAGCGAGTCAAGACATTGTCGGTCTCTAGAGCATGGATCTCGAACATGAATATAACCTAGATTACTTATAGGTAAGCGTGAGACCCATTGGGCAGCTAACTAATAATTATATTCTCCATAAGACTAAGAGCACATCTTAAACATTATGAGAGAGAGATGGTATGAGTTGAGGTGAGGAATCCCGGTAGTTTACGAACTACTTGGTTGCGCATTTGTGATCACTGAGGGGTACCCGATTGGGTTCCGCTCCAGGTTTATACCCATACGAGCCCTATTTGGATCGTGGGTCAGGTAGCTACGGCTTTTATATGGACGTCTTACGAGACATAAGAGAATAGTCAGGGGCCTCCGGACCTCTGGCGAAATGAGGACCTTTGTGTGTACGGGAGGACTACTGTCCATGGTGAGGTTATCGGGTTGTCTTAACATGACGCCCAACTGGTATTAATTAAACATGGTTTGAATGGATGGGGCCTTAAGGGCCAAATTAAATTAACTATGGATGGTGTACGCTACGGCGATTGTACATTGTACATTATACTGCTATTATTTCGATACGTTCGATATACAATTGTTGTGATATTTTATGACTGTTTGAATTGGATGGATGGTTGAATGTTATGAATGTTTGGTTGGAGGATTATGTATATTATACTTGTATATTACAGTATTGTTTATGACTGTAAAATGGTAAAGCATGAAACCAATCTAATAATAAGATGGTTAAAATGACTAAGTGACCATTAGGGTCAGGCCCGGCATACTCAGCGTCTATCGCTGATACTACACCATTATGCAGGTTGTTGATTATTGTCGAAGCCGAAGTGCGGGAACAGGGTAATTAGAGTTTATTTTGATTACCGCACACGGAGTTTGTTTGTATAGCAATGAAGATGGTGAAATGTATTATGGTACAGTTATGTATATTTGGGATTTGGGTAGACGCTCACTTGTCGATGTTTATGGTTTATGGACTTAGTATGATGTATAGGAATTATCTCGTTATCACAGTGGTTAGCAGTTTGTTTATGTTGGAAGTTGGATATAGTTTGGCTTCGTTACTTGCATGGGCGAGTAATGGCCGGTGACACCCGAGTGAGTATTGTTATTGTTATTAATTATTCCGCTGTGAGACGTTTTATTTGTTGCTACGTGAGAGATTATTACGTGATTATGGAGAGGGGTGTTACATCCCAAGCTACCTCGATGACTGCATGTGATGGATAAGTCCTTCAATCTCCTCTTCATCTTGCCAAAAATTCATCATCGCCACTGTCGAGGAAGAAACAACCACGGGCAGAACGATTGCTTGTAGTCGATTACTGAAAGTCGTATGGCCTGGATCGATGAAGAAATTCAGAGAGTAGAAGTCTAAAAGGAGTAGAGTTGAATCTATTATTCATGTGGATTGCAATCTAGAAATTCGATATACTAAAAACTAAATAAAATAATCTAGAAATTAATAAATCAAACATCTTCGGGTTATAAAAATCTCAGTCGTAGTAATATGGAAAAAATAGCAAAACAATCGGGAATTGAACCGTGGGACTTGAAAAAAATATGTCTAATCCTAAATGCAACTAGCAATGAAGAGGGTTTTTGTTGGTTCAGAAAATTAAATGAAAAGAAAGCGAATGAATAAAATAGCCATTAGTTAAAAGGTGATGAAATATATATATGGAAGAGCGGACTTTGGGTTCAGGTTGTTTTTCCTAGATAGATTTAGCTATTTTCACAGTTTGTCACAAGATTTGGATTCGCTAATTCTCAGATTTCTTTTCTACACTAAATCCTAGTTTCAGAAAAGCTCACCTATCAGAACATGTGATTTCTAGTCCAAAAACATGCAAAACACATATAAGTGGATTAAGTGTAAAGATATATTGGCACCTGAAGGAAAATCTAATCTTTCCAATTTGATTCTCCACAAGTTTTCAGATTAATTCGATCCTCTTATTACTCAACGATCAGTTTGTAAAAAGCTTCGTAAAACAACTCAAATAATTCATGAGATTAATTGAGAAGTGAAAAAATAATTTTAATTTGAAACACCATAAATCTCGATAAGTAACTTCAGAAATACGTTGCTAAATCATCTCTAGTTTCAAACAACCATCACCCATAGTAAATCTTCCTAGCCTATCATGTTATAAAAATAGTAGAAAGAGATTAAGAAGAAATCTTGTGGTGTAGAAGACTCATCCTTTCGTCCCACTATCCAGATCTGTAATTTACTGAACTGGAGGTTGAAAATGATGGTGGAGGAGAAGAACTCTCGCGTCTACTTGCGTTCTTCTTTACGTGAGAAAAAGAAAGAAAAAGAACCTAAACCTAAAGCTAAAAATAGAAGAGAACTGATGTTGTGTGAATGGATGGATTGATGGATGGATGGATACTTTCTCCACCAAAGTTTTTCTTACTTTTAAGATAAATTCAAGGCTCCTCGTTTGTTCATTGATGTCTTCTTTTAATTTCTTTCAGTTTCACGAAGTTAATGAAGACCTTCCAGCTCATTTTAACTTACTCCCTTGAATTATTTTTCTCCATCAATAACTTTTGAAAGACTCTGAAGTTACATGCACATAAATAGGGATTTTTTGTCGATAGTTTAATTTATTTATCTCCTTCACAAAATTCCGAATTCCCCATATATTCAGCCTAAGTCATATAAACATCAAAATAATTTGTTTTCAGATAGTTTCTTTTAGATATAGGAATCGATTTCAATTAAGTACAAAATCATGGGAAAACTGTAATAAAGACAAGGGTTTCGACAGTAAAAATACATAAAATATCAGCTTATCATGGATATAGATGAGTCTATTACAAATCATGGAAGAAGCAGACGCTAAAGGGAAAGCTCAATCTGGTCATGAAGAGCTAGCCAAGAAGATGAAGAAAGTTAAGGAGGATCAAGTACAGCCGAGAGCGGGAAAAGCTCCTTTATTCCACCCTGGACTGAACTTCCCTAAATAGAAAGTTGATCACAGCAAAAAGTGGAAAAGTTCTTTGTTTCATTATCTGAATACCAAGTCTTCAAATAGTGAAGAGACAGGTAATGACTTTGAAATATAAGGACTCGTCCTGAAGCAGGTAGACTTTGCCAAGAGGCACGGATTCCAAGATAAATGACTTGCTTAAGTCTTAACTATAGAGGGTGGGGTCACCCTCAGGCAGTTGCTTGGGTTAATGGGCTTATGAATTAATTAGTACTATTTACACCTTATTTTTCTTACAAAGACCACCTCTCTCAAGCAGAGATGGATAAAATTCAAGAGAAAAGATTTAAGGTTTATTTTGGCATTTCTATCCCTAGTGTTGGTAGAAGTGGAGGAATCACATTTTTGTGAATGACAACTTAAAAGTAAATATGGTCAATTATTCTATGCATCATATAGCTATTGATAGTTAGTTTCCAGGAGGGGCCACCTTTCATTTTTATGGGTTTTATGGTTAGGCAGATTAGGGAATGAAATATTAGTCTTGGAAGTTGTTAAAAGTCTTAAGAAAACAATCCCTTCTTCCTTGGATTATGGTTGGAGATTTTAATCAGATTGTGTTCAATTCTAAGAAGACTGGTGGTAGAATCATACAAGACTCTCAAATAAAGCCTTTTCGAGATGCAGTTAATGAAACAAATCTTATTGATGTGGAAAGACAGACGATAAAGTAGGTAATTGAGGGCTGTCAAAATAACGGGTTTTCACCCTTCACATAATGACAATTTCTAGGATCTAGGCTTTTTAGTCAGAACCATTTAGATAGACCCCCCTCATACAAAAAAAATCACCCTCCATAGAATGACAATTTCTAGGATCTAGGCTTTTTAGTCAGAACCATTTAGATAGACCCCCCCCCCCCCCCCATATCGAAAATCACCCTCCACAGAATGACAATTTCTAGGATCTAGGATTTTTAGTCATAACCATTTAGATAGACCCCCTCATACCAAAAAATCACCCTCCACAGTGACTACTGATGTTTTCGAATGTGATTCTTGTGATTTGATGCCTCATATCCATGGATATGTTCAACTTAAAATGTGGGTACAAGAGGAAGAAGGGGTCACCCTTTCTAGTAGTGGGCATCATTTGGCAATTTGATGGATCTCCTCTTATCTTCTACAAGAAGATGACATCGAAATGTTCTGTTCTGGAGCTGAATCTCACGCGAAGGTATTGGGTTGAAATGGTTATTTGAACATGGGTTCTAGGACATCTTAGTAGACATAAGACAGTTGGACATCTTCAATTGCTTAACTTCTCCCACTGATCAAGCTCCTCTTCCAAGTGTCATCAGTGTTTACCTATGATTTCTCTTTTTCATAGTGTAACTTTGTCCTATGACTGTATTGTTGGCTTCTAGTTTGTTTAATAGCTCTTCTAGTTTTGGAGAATGGTGTGGAGAAGATATTCCCCCTATAGTGATTGAATGAAGAATGCAACAAGTATTGGTCTGAAAAAAATTATTTTAGGATAGAACATCACTTGGTTGTTGCATCTCACCGATCTTTCTTGACATGTGGGCTTTTACATACATTCGCCGATATCATGTTTACAAATAAAAACAGTGAAACATATATAAAAACACAGAAAATGGAGAATAAGACCGAATCCGTTCGTAGCTAGTCATCAATCAAAATGAAATTAAAACAATATGCGCACAATGTACTGAGAACAAACTTATCGATCATCCACTGAATCCAGGGTTCGTAAAGATTAAGCACATCAAATTAAAAATTTGAGCATCTCCTGCCGAGCTTTGCACTTGGCAATCAATGGCTTAGCTCGTAGCATAGTAAGTCCAAAGAAGTCTTCATCCATATTAACCTCTTCTTTCCCAATCCTCTCCCAGTCAAAACACTGCAACAACGAAGCAACAACCAAACTCACTGACTTTGTAGATTCATCGTCTCTAGGACATTTCCTCATCCCCACACCATATGGCATGAATTTACTCCCAAGTTTGTGCATATCCACACCCTCAAACCTTTCCGGTTTAAACTTTCTAGGCTCATCCCATGATTCTGGGTCGTTATGTATTGCCCATAAGTTCACAAATAGTATTGTGTCACGTGGCACTCCATACTCTCCTACGGTGCAATCTTCAGATGAGCGATGGATACACAGCGGAGCTGCTGGGTACATTCGAAGCGTCTCGTTAATGATACAGCGAAGGTAAGGGAGGTTACCCAGATCTGACTCTTCGATTAGCCTTTGGTCACCGACGACTTGGTTAATTTCGGCTTGTGCCTTCTTTAGTAAGTCAGGCTGGTTTAGAAGAGATGATAGCGCCCACTCTATCGTTGCCATGGTAACACTTTTTCCAACAAACCACAATACCTACGCATATAGAGTTAGTAAGAAAGAAGGATTAACCCCAACTATCTAATTAGCTTGTATATCTTAGTGGGTGAATCAATGTTTTTAGGATCACGATCCTAGCGTAGGATCGTAAGTGACTCCTAGGATCGGATCGTGGGATCGAATTGTGAGATCGTTCGATCCTACAAAAAGTGAGTTAATATTGTTCAAAAATATACATATGTTATAAACAACTTCTATTTAAAGCATAAAGTTTATTCTGAGTAAGAATATAAAGCAATATTGAATTAAAAAATAAAAATTAAGACCACAACTATGATTATACACTTGTAAAATTGAAATATAGATAAGCAAACCATATGAATTCTCATGATATTGTCCATAAAAAAGATAAAATTTAATAAGATAGGTTAAACATAAATCAAATCCACAAACTTCATAATTTTATGTGCGCTTTTATTTCTTTTATCACCCTCCCAACAAACATTATGAGTTACAAGTTCTTTATTTACAAAATTATGGGTTTTCCTATTCATGTTCATTCAAAAGAGTAAGTAAGCAATGGAACTCAAAGTCGAAATGAGTTCTAACAACTTACTGTTTTAATTATAAACCAAGAAGAAAAATTATATTAGTAATAAATAATATTTTATAACTTTGTATTGATTCTTTTAAGGTTTTTTTTTTCATTTTCTACTTTAGAGCTTTATAACTTAGAATTTTTCAATAATTATATTATTAAATAATACTTTAAATGTCATACATTTTTTGAACATCTAGATACATATTGTAATCTTTCATGATGGAGAGTAACAAGAAGTGATATTCCAATCTTAATACTTATAAATGACCTCAAATATATCTACATATTAAAGTTAATTAATAACATCCCGTTGCAATGTTCAAAGTCATAATATTTTTTGGATTATGAAACTTTCTACAAATTTTGATAACTTTTTGTTTCTTTATATTTTATTAAGATATAATTCACATTGATATGAAAAACATAAACTATAAATAAAATTGGGATCGATGGGATCGTAAGATCGTACTATGGATCTTAGTGTAGGATCGTAGGATCGTGCAATAGAATCGTGATCCTTTTGACGATCCTACATGGCTTTGATCCTACCTGCGATCCGGATCATAACTAAAAATTTGGATCGTAAAATCGTAGGATCCTGGGATCGAATCGCGATTTTATGAACATTGGGGTGAATATATAGAATTGGATTAACTTGCAAGATAATTTGGGTGAATGGAACTTACATATAGCTGGCCGATGATGATATCGTCCGTGAAGATTTGAGGATCTTTCTTCTGCTGCAATAAGAGAATATCTACCAACGAACGTGCTGCAATATTAGAATGATCTTCTCCTTCCATTCTTCGTCTACGTTGATCAATTATACCTTGGAAGAACACACGAAACCTATCCATTACAGCCTTAAATTGCTTCTCTTTACCAGCTGCAAAACACTTAAGAAGTGGGAAAAAATCCGCAACAGTTAAAAGCCCTTTAATCTCATTCGTATCAATCGCCAATTTCTTGAACGTTCTCGCCTCTTCAGTCACTTCTTTCTCATCATAATACCTTTTACCAACCAACATTCGCATGATTAAATTATTAGCCGTCTCAAAGATCAATGAATCCACATCAAAACCTTGCTCTTCCTTCAACGATGAGATCTGATTCTGAATCCGGACAAGTAACAACCTCGTTTCATCAGCTCGGTTTCCTGCCAATGAAAAGAGTTGATCCTGCGAAAGAGTGTTGGTTGAGACAGCCGGTTTGAGATGGCGCCATAGTTCACTATACGGTGCCCAGTACACTGTAGTGAAGTCATAGCCAAAGGTCTTTCCGGCAATGAATGATGGACGGTTGGAGAAGATTTCATCGTTTTTTGTGAAGCATTCCAAAGCTCCGGCAGCAGAGGAGACTACAACAGCACCACGGCTGCCTAGTCGGAGATAGATTATTGGGCCGGTTTTGGAAGCAACTTCGGCTAATGTGCGGTGGAGAGGTTGCTTAATGAGGGGAAGGTGGCCTATTATTGGGAGTGTTGGGGAGGGGCTTGGAGGGAGTTTTGCTAGTTTGTGATGATCTTCCATTGCTGTTAATGGTTTATCGGTTTTAGCTACAAAGATGGGAATGTGAATTCTGTGAAATGATTTTGGGGATGAATTTGGCTGGGTTTATATATGAATATATGCAACTTTAATTAATTAAGCAACTTCTTCTAACGTACGTATATATGACCATACTCTACTCTATGAAATGTATTAAATTGTTATCTCAATTAATGATCAACCTTCACAGCTCATCATATCATGTTCAAATCTTAAGGAAATGATTTTCTTTACATATGATTTGTACAACGATGTGAACTGAAAACGACATAATATGCATGTTACCGACCAAAAAAAAGGTCACTGTGTCAGATTTGTTTTTCTTTAATCACTATATACGTACTGAATGAGACAAAATCAAATTAGACTAAGCCAAAATAATTCAAATTTAGTTTTAGATTATAAAATAAACATAATATCTAGTTGTAGACAGCTTTAATGGATGCGTACATATTTCTTTAAAACTATACATAATTCTGTGTGTAATAGTATATATATTTCTGTTTTAATTATATATATATATATATTTACTAAATTGATTATATTTTAAAATATAGATAACTCTAAGAATTTCATACATTTAAATTTTAAAAAATAATAAGTTAGAGCAAAAAAAAATATAAAATATTAATTAATAACTAAACAATTATTTACTAATTTAGTTAGTTTGTAACAGCCTCGAGATTGTACGGGACGGTCATACCGTACTTAGTGTAGCCACATGCCACAGTGGCAAAGAAAGATACATGTCAGCACCTTATATCAAAGCAGATGAACGAGAACAAACCACAACATTTTATTATCATTAAATGTTTGTAACCGTTAAAATATAAGTCCAAAATACAAAAAAATTTACCATTTTTTATCTAAATTGATCAAGCTCTTTAAAACAAGACAAATCATGGATATATTTTGACAAGTTTAAAAATTTATGTTAGTTACATGTACATATCAACATATATCAACGACACTTATGATTACCACATACAGTTTAAAATACACCAAATAATATTAATAATTCACCACAAAGCAGTAATGATTCACTATTTGTTTTGAAATTTATTATCTAATCCACCACTTATTAGTTAATGAATCATAATACCAATTTCAATGAATCATAATATCAAATTTAATGAATCATAACTTAATTCACCACGTATTAGTTAATGAATCATAATATCAATATTAATGAATCATAATATCAATATTAATGAATTATATCTTCATTTTAGTGTATCATCACAAACATATAAAAATAAATTTTTTACACAATAATACAACACAAAATAATACTATTTGGTATGTATAAAAAATACACGATTCATCATATAAGGTTAAAATACACTATACAACAATAATAATGCACTATAAAACAATAATGATTTTTATCGGTTCCGAAGTTTGTTATCTAATTCACCACTTATTAATTAATGAATCATAACATCAAATTTTAATGAATAATAATATCAAAACTAATGAATCATATTATGATTTTAGTGTATCATCATACACATGTAAAATTTTTTTTTAAGTTGTCAAAACATATCCATGACTGGTTTTGTTTTGAAGAGTTTGAATTTAGATGAACAATGATATAATTTTTTTTTCATTTTGGACTTATATTTTAAAAATTATAACCAATTAAAATTAATATGGTAAAAATGTAATTCAGCCATCAAAATAATCTAATGATGACTGGACTGCCAAGTGATGGACCACACCAAGTATGCTGCGGGATGGCGGTGGCGTCGAATGTGCGAGTTTTTAAATGTCAATTAATAGTTAAAACTTATACTTAATTTAGTCATAAATTATGCATACCGTAGTCCTGAGGGGCCAATCCATCAGGTAATAATTGATTTCTTGTTGAATAAAATAGGGGCAGCCCTGTTGGGGGCAATCAATCACGTAATAATATGGAAATTGGTCTAAGATCAATTATAAATTATGGTTGTATTATTGGACCTTCATTATAAATTGCAACTTCCACGTTATTCACACTTATTTGCTGTGAATCTAATCCATCTTCTTCCCTATTCATATTGTACAATTCAACGACTTTAATGCAATAATTAGTCTTCCGAAATTTCCGATAGTAATTTTTTATTATGCACACATTTTTTTTCTGAATCTGATGCATCGATCTTCGTCCCATTAATGTCGATTCATACATTATTGCTCGTGAGGTCATTGGTTATCTCTTAGCTACATAATCATCAAGGTTGTTTACCAGTCATTGTTTATCTTTGATTCGCTTGATCATTTGGGATTTGCTTTGATCATTTGGGATTTGCTTTCATCAATTAAAGATATTAATGCAATTAATGTCTCCACAAAAACGTTACGCGTGCAATTAATTCGTGTACTTGTATGTAGGAAGTCAATGGATCGGGTTGGGTTGGGTCCGTATCTATCACCCGGATATATCATTCATCATCAATCCATTCGTCACTTATTTATTCTTCATTCGTTATCCATCCATCATCCGCAGGTGATTCACACTGATGAAACGGAATGATTTAATTACGGTCAAATAGTCTGATTAATAATGTTTAAACTGTATTATAATCTAGTGTCATGTAATTCCCTTGAGCTTTTAACTACGGTTTACAACCATAATTAAAATTCTTAAACGGGTGTGGGCTCCCGCGGACTTTAGATTACAGTTGAACTAAAGCGGAATCTAAAGCCTTTTGGCGTGCGCGCATCTAAGATTTTATATTACGGTTGACAAGAGGAACCATAATGTAAAGTTGGCTTTAATTACGGTTCCAGCAAAAACCGTAATTTAAAGTCTAATCTTTTTTTTTCTTTTTTCTTTTTTTTACAAATACACCACACACCTGTTTTTTGACAGTAGAATAATGCATTTCACCTGTATCATAGTAGCTTCAAATAGTTGTATTGTCACAAAACGCACCAATTGTGTTGACAAACTAACTACACTTACTTTTATCACCACTTTGCCACAAATGCAGTGCGATCGTAGCTAAACAAAATTATGCCACAACTTATCATTTCAGAGTATAAATATAAAGCTAGGTAGTTTCACCACTTGAACACAACTGAGGACAGAGTACAAAGGGCTTTCTACTCTACCACTTAATCGTAAGAAGAAGGTTACATAAGTCCTCTCTCACAAATAGTAAATCTACTGGTGCATAAGTTCATGATTTCCTGAAGTGAGCACAAATCTGCACAAAGTAAGGGAATACAAATTAGTTTACACCAAAATTTGTATAATTACGTTCAAAAAGTGTTGAACAATTAATAAGAAAATTCAAGCACTATTTTACCTTCTCATAATCATCGAACTCCTAAACTCCACTACAAGCTCAAACATGTATCTAATTGTTAATGTTGTGTATTTTGATTATTCAAACTCTGCAACAGTCACAGATACATTGGTCAAAAGGAAACAATTAATTTGGATTCTATCTTTAATGTTGTGTATATTGATTATTCAAACTCTACAACAGTCACAGATATGTTGGTCAAGAGGAAACAATTAATTTGGATTCTGTCTTCTGTGATTTTAGCTAAAATAAGGAAAGTTGTAAGTCTTAGGCCGGTATACCGATTTGGAGAAGATATTATTCTTAATTATTTTATCTTTAAGAATATCTTGTCTTTAAGATAAAATCTTCTAGTTGCCTATATATATATCCGGGACATGGATATAAGTAGATGTGCTTTTGAGAGGGAAAGAAAACGATGTTCTAATTTAAAAGTGCTATCACTTCGTTTAGGAGTTCTGGGTTTTGTAATTCAAGTGAGCGGTGTTAGCTCTCTAGAATTACGAGTGGTGTGTGTAATCTCTGATTACGTGTTGCTCTATCTGGTGAGAGCGTGAGGGTGTATTTGTTCTACAACACTGGTTAATAGAACATGATTTCCACTGTAAATAATCTCCCTTCTTAGTGTTTTCCAGGTGCATCTGTTACACAGAGTTTAGTCACACCGACTCATACTATCTCAGGGAACTTTCAGTTGGTATTAGACCAGGTTCCCCTCAATTCAGAAGAGAAATCTTCAGGAGTGGTTAAGATGAGTTCCTATAACGTCATGGCACCAAGGCTTACAAAATACAACTACTCATGATGGTGTGAATAGATGGGTGACCAACTCATGTCAGTTGACTAGGACTTGTGGGTTGTTGTTACTGAAGGTGATCTGGTTCCACAAACCATTGAGGGAGGTGTCACCGTAGCAAAACCAAGAGAAAGATGGACTGATAGTGACAAGAAGTTACTGAGTAAAAATAAGCAGGCTTTACATGTAATTGTCTCAACATTGTCTGAAAGCGATCAACAAAAGGTACTTGGAATCAGAACTGCTAAAGAGGTGTGGAGCTTTCTTAAGACAGCTTATGAAGAAACTAATTCTATTATGAAGGCTAAAAGAAAGCAGTTTAAGAAACAATTTGACAACTTCAGAATGCAGGAGGGTGAGTCCATTACTCAGACGCTCGAAAAGTTTGATAAGATTCTGAGTGACCTAAAGAAAGTTGGTGTTACCTTGGATAATCATGAAATAAATGAGAGGTGTTTGGATAGTCTGAGCAAAGACTGGCTTAACTATACCACACTCTTAGAAGCAACAAAAGATTTATCCAAGATGTCTTTTGAAGAGTTGGGTTCTGAGCTGATGGTCTATGAAGGGAAGCTAAAAGGAGAGATTTCAACTTCTTAGAACAAGGATCTAGCTTTAGAGGCTTGGAAAAATCATGCTGAAACAGATGAAGACGACATGGATGAGGATAAAGAAATAACCCTGATAGCTAACGGTATCAAGAAAATATTTGGAGGAAATAGAACTAATGGGAAAAAGTTTTACCGAAATAAGAAAGGTCCCATTATATGTTTCAGATGCAACAAACCTGGTCATGAAGTTAAAAATTGTCCACTTCCACAAAGGGATAGTTTTCAAGAAAAGGTTAAGAAGTTTTATACAACTACTACGACTGCTTAGGGAGAAGATGTTTCTGTAACTGACTCAGAACCAAAAGAGGAATCTCAAATGTGCATGACTGCTATGGTGCATGACGAGGCACTGGATCAAGACCCAGAATTTTGTCTGATGGCAAGGGATAGCTGGAAAGAGACACTCAAAGGTGATGAGGTGAGTTTAGGACAAGTAGAAGAAGCTTTTAATTCATTAACAAAGAAACAAATGTTTAACATGCTAACTGCATCAGTTTCTACGTTAGAGTCTCAAAAGCAAGCCTATGAAAAGAATATAAGAAAATTAGAAGAGAAAGTAGTTAATTCCACAGTCTTTGGCTGAACAAAATTTAAGTATGAATATTGATAATTCTGCTAACAAATTTGTTAGTCCTCTAAATACTAGGATACTCACACTTCCTAGTTGGGCTCAAGATGAATTTAACTCTCTCATTAGTCGAAATGATCAACTGAAAAGATATACTGAGACACTCACTAATGAAATTGTTAAAAAGAATCGTGAGTTAGAGTTACAATCTCAGGAAAATCCTACCTGGTACACGGGTAAGATAAACCTTAGTAATATGCTCTGTAAAAGCAGTACTGACATGGAAGGTTTAGGGTTACGGCAAGGAACTGAGTTTCAGTCTCAAAACCTTAGGAGTAAGGTGAGAAAAATCCACAAAAAGGGTGAATGTAGGTATTGTCACTGTTTCGGTCATAAAATCAAACAATGTAACAAGCTGAAAAGGAAACAATCAAGATTGAGAAGGTCACAACCAAAAAAACTTAAGGCATGACTGTCAAAAGTATGGTAGTTGTTGTGTTGGGACATCGAGGTGTTGCGGAGATAGCCTTTCACCGCGACAGAGTCAATCATCACTTGACATACACAAAGAGTGAGTCTCTTCGATAGAGTCCGACGCAACAAAGAAGACCTCACAGACTCTCTCGTGCGGTTGTGGAAAATCAGGAGTCAACTCGGAACACCTTAAGTGCCACAACGGTCATGAAGGTCTTCCTCAACATCCGAAGATCGCGGCCCAAGCAAGAAGACCACTTCAGAGCCGTTGGGAGTTGTCCACTAAGTTAGTTCCGGTTTTCTCGGAACTAACTCCTTCGACCTGCTGTTGTGCTTAGAGTATAAATAAGATATGTAATAGTCAGTTTTTTTTTGCGCTTTCTTGAGGATCATTTCAGAGCTTAGAGAGAGAAAGAGAATCGCATTGTAAGTCAAAAAGGAGAGAGAATACGTACCAAGTTAGTTAGCACCTTAAGATAGACTCTACCTAGGAAGTTCCTAGTTTCATTACACTTACCATTGTTCTGATTAGAGAGTGTGTTGGGTAAGTGAGTGAAAACCGCTAAGTAGATCTCTTCTATTTAGTGGGCATCTGTAAGTTGTTTTGTTTGACCAGGAAATGAAATAGCTTATTTGTGTATCTTGCTGAGCTCCACAGAGTCCTTCTTTCCTTTTATTGTTTCGCTACAATTACCGCAAAAGTCTTCCGTATCATTAGTTTAGTTAATTCGATTGAGTGCCTCTACCTCACAGAGTGCCTCTCAGTTAAGAAGGCTGACTGAGTCAAACCAATCCTTAGACTCACACCTTTGATTGGTTTGAGTTAGCCACCCGATCCTACACGTGGTATCAGAGCCTTGCTTAGGCTAACAGTCAATCAACGAAGCAATGACAGACCTCTTCGCCAATCAAAACAACAAAATGCACTTCGAGCATCCCAGACTTACCTCCACCAACTACGACCACTGGAAAAATGAGATCGAGCAACACATTGAGTCTGTCAACTCCGAGCTTTGGGAAATAGTCACTGGAGGAGATCTTGTAGTCAATCCAGACCGATCCACATGGACTGCTGCAGATCGCAAGAGGTACGAGCTGAATCGTCAAGCATCACGCGCAATATACACCTGCTTGTCCATCCCAGAACAAAGGAGAGTAAATCACTATAAGTCCGCTAATGAGATCTGGACACTCCTTCAAGCAACTCACGAAGGAGTCACTGAACTAAAGAAGTGCAAAGCTCAAGAACTTCAAATGGACTATGAAAATTTTCTGCAGAAACCCGTGAGTCTCTGGAAGAAGTGCTTGATCGTTTCTATTTACTAACCACTACTATGCAGGAAGTTAGCATCCTACCAGATAGAGAGAGTGTCTTGCACAAGTTGCTGGACAGTCTGAGAGAAGAATGGGCAGAAACGGTAATCTCTACCAAAGCATGCAAGGACTTATCTAAATGGAGTTGTCAAGACCTAGGTTCCTATCTACAATCCGTAGATAAATATAAGAAGAATGTTCGAAAGAAGTGTGGTAATCTTCTCCCTCTTCTAGTAAGACTACCCCTTTGAATGACCAAGCCTTGCAGGTTAATTCGACTCAGTTAACTCAAGAAGGAGCCTATGTTGCTGATACTCAAATCAGACAAGCTAAGGCTGAACTGGTGGACATTATTGTTGAGGAAAGTGAGTGAAACTGTAAGGAACTCACACTCAAACTGAGATTGCAAAGAGAGCTCCAAGTATTGTATTGATAAAAGCATATCCGATTACATAACTTATGGTTCTTATTTATAGGCTCCTCTATGTGTAGACACCAAAAATTCTCACCTATTTTATTTTGAAACAAAAAATACGAAAATAAACATGCTTCTAGAAACGAGACGGTCGTCCCCACTTTCAACCAAAGGAATTTCCCTTTTCCCGGCTTTTAAATCTCACGTCCCTATGGGAAAGGAGGCACGAGCCTTTTACCATAATCCGGTTTAACCTGTTTCATCTTGTGTACATACTTCGTTGCTTTTTGTTATAAAACATTTCACGGTTTTTGATTTTACCATGTATTATTTTACGTGTCCGATCGATTTATACTTTATTATTGTTTGTTATTTCTTTTTTGACTTTCTCCGTCTTATCATCACTATTTTTATTATTATTTCGCGTGTCCTATTTACTACCATTATTTCCATTTTACTTTGAGTGTTTAGGCTTCATTACGTGCATTAATTTTCATTATTTCATGTACATATGCTTTTTTTTATTATTATTTTTATTTTATATCTCACTACGTTTGAATCTTATTTTTAATTGTATTCTATACTTTCACACCTTTAGATTAATCTCCTCATATTTAGTCGCATACTTTCCTTCGGGATTCACAGCTTTTTATGAGAGCTATTCAGTCAAATTTAGAGCTCTTGTATTATTTCCCCATGAATATAGTGAAATTCGATCTATCGAATTTGGTCAAGATGCTCGTCATGCAACCCGTTGGCTGCGGGTTCGATTCCTGATAATGAAACGGGATGTTGTTATTTTCATTTTAGCTCATGGCGGAGTTTTTGTTTTCGTTATCTCTACCTTCTACCGAATGCTGTCGTAGCTCACTCGGCTAAAGCATAGGAGGAGATACCCAGGGGTCTCAAGTTCGATCCCAGGCAAGGGTGGAATCGTTTTTTTGTTGTTGTTGTTTTATTTGGTGTCTGGTCTGGTTCACGTCCTGATCAGCCCACTTGCTTTTTTTTTTAGTTGGTCCAAATAAATGTCAATAGCAAGCCCATAACCACTCAAATAAGCCCTAACTTGACATCTGTCTACGATTCTCACATTATAAAACAATGTAAAACCCTACAGTATCACCAGGGTTTTTCTTTACTACGCAGACACCAATCCCGATTTTCATTCCATTCTGGTCGTTTGTTCTTCGTTCTTCCATTTTCAAAACCAAGAAGCAAAAAAACCCAGAAAACCTTCGTTTCAACGTCCTTCCATTTTCAAAGCTCACCATCTCAAGCTTCATCACCGCTGAATCTCTCCCAGGCTTCTCGCCACCGCGTAGGTATCGCCCTCCTTTACTCAACATCACCATTGTTGTTCGTCGACTCCCTCGTCCCGTTCTTTCATCCGCTTTTGTTTTGCGTTCGTTATTATTTTCGTTTTGTCCAAAGCCCTAGGATCGGAGTTTCGAATCGCCATTTCGTGTACTCCTGTCTCTAGTGGTTACGAGACGTGGGTTGGAATTCTTTCCCCGATTCGATTTCGCTTCCTTTTCTTATGAGCATGTCCCTAGACTGGTATGGACCTTGAAGTCCACGAACAGTTCGTAAGCTGCGAGGGAGAAATCTCTAGTTCCTTTATTCTGCTAACGATATTCTGGTTTTTACTCGGTTATCTGGTCGACCCGAAGCAATTTCGAGACATACTGTGGGTTGTTTGCTCGCACTGGTTTTGTTGCTATTTTGAACATCTTCACGACTAACGTTTCATTCTGACCCGCTTGGGTTCTAATCTCATTTGCTAGAGTGCACCTGGGGTGTATGATTTGCATATCACGCGCACAGGTTCTTATTTTGGGTTGGAGTTCTGTTCTTTCGAACCCAGTTCCCTCTGCATGTTACCTGTTCCTATTCTGCTTCTGTTCTATACTCATCGACAGGGATGTTTGTTTGTCTTCTTATCAAAGGAATCCTCTGGTCATGTTGTGTTGAGATAGCACATGCCCACATTAAAACCCAACCCATATTTAGTTGAACCCTGGCCCAGCTCAGGCCCTTAAACCCATTCCAACCCCTAGTATTGGACCTACCAAGCCCAAACAACAAAAAGCCCACCCAAGAAAAAACCCTAGACTCTTATTATAAAGAGATCAAAAAACCCTTACTGTAGAGATGATTCGAAGAGCCGCCACCCTCATTTTTTTACCCTGCTCTCGATGGACGAGCTTGAACCCAAAAATGAAATAAAAATAGCAGTCCTCACCTCTCGATCAACCGCGATCTCCCTTCCCCAACATCTCGATCAAACCTCATCTAGTCTTCTTCTCTATTGATCAGCCGATTTCCTCGCATTTTGCTCACTAGAAGCTCACGGGTGCAAAGAAACAAAGGCATTGGAAAAATTCTAGAACCGTGTCTGAGGATTCTCCCATGTCCGTCCCGCCTTCAAATCATCTTCCTCATTTCACCTCTCTTCTGGAAATTTGTTCCTTCGCCTACGATTAAACCTCACTCAGAAAATCTCTAATGCTCCAAAGTGTCTGTTCATCGTATAATCCACTTACTCACCTTCTTTTGGGTCTCGATTGGTTCTTAATCAGCAGCGGCGAGAAGAACAGCCACCGACTTCTTCTTCTTCTCCTACCCTCATCTCCCTCTCGTTCACCGATTCTTCTTCTTGCTCGATATTCAAACAACAAAAAAACAAAACCCTTCCCTGTTCTCTGATCTTCTCACGTTCGAATTTGAAGGAACAAATAACACCAGAAAACGCTGATGTCTTGCTTTAATCTCCACATTCCGATCAATCTTGTTCCTCGCTTGGAATTCGATACCGCACCAGCTTCCGTCTCGCCGCCTTTTTGTTTCTCTCGGGCGAAATCAGCTGGGATTACTAACGATCGACACCATTGATACACTCTCTTTCGGTGGTGAGCTCCGTCCCGGCCTTCGAAGACTCACCGCCGTTGTCGTCGCTCCTTGCGCTCCGCGTTCGCCCTGAAACCTGATATTCTCTCATTTACGCCAATCGGGAAAGGTAAGTCAGGTAAGGAATCACACCCGTTTCATTTTCTTCTGAAGCTTGCGTTCAGGGTCTCGAATTCTGGGTTAGTTTATAGTGACTACTACTGGCTTTACCATGAGTTCGCAAGCCTGATCGATAATGGGTTTTCTGTTTCGATTTTGGTGATTGTATCTGTCTGAATTCATTTTGTCTGCCAAAATACGTTGTCATACATGGCTTTTAGGCCCCGCTCAATTCGAATGTGCTCAACCGCATGTCACGGCCCCATTTTAGATTGCTAATCACCATTCAGCGAACTGGAAAGAGTTGTACAACCCCTATGTTGCTTCAGATCTGATAGCTTTGATGGTTTGCAGTGTTCTGGATGTTGAATTCCAGTTGCCCAGAGTCTGTTCGATGTAATTTGAGCTGAAACATTAGGTCTAGTACTGGTTTGACTTTCAGGATAATCTATGAGCTCAGGTGGTCCTTGCTTTTTTTTTTCTTCCGATGGTTTTTCTTGATCATTGCCGGTTTGATTGAGACCAGTTCGCCATGGTCAAACTAGTCGAAGCTCTGTTCATCGCTACCACGTTTCTGTACTTTATGCTTCAATCAAACTTCCTGATTTAAAATTAGTCCCGGCTTTCATAATTTACTTCTTGATCGAGGTGCTCCCTATATTGCAATTCGGATTCATGGTGGCACGATTGGATTGGCCTTGTACTTTAGGCCTTGGTGAACCGTCCAACCTGGTGAACTTTGGTCGTGATATTTCTCTCGAATTTGGACTTTTATTTGGTCGGTTGCCCTTGATCATTATTCATTTATCTTTGAATATCATCTGCTCCTTGCACATTGATGTGGGTTTGGAAGTCTTTTTACCCAGCTCCTTCCGAATGTAACCTGATAATACATTTCATTGTCTGGTGAAATATTGGCTCCTGACGCATTGATTTTGGTTTGGGAAATCACATTGCCTAAGGCATTATCATTTAATCTCCATTGCATATTGACAGCCAACCATGGAGTTATGCTATTTATAACACTGATTTTGTCCCCTTTGTGCTATCTGTCCAATTTGAGTTGTCCCTTACACTTTGGCTTCCTTTTATGACCGAGGTACACATGTTCAACCAGATATAGGCTGCTCCTTGCTTTGTTTGGGCTGCGCTGTGCTCGACTTGGCCTCTGCGTCTGTGCTTCGATGCACTCTGGGCTTAAACCTCTCTCATTGGGTTTGGAAATTCTATCCTTCAACCTTTACTCTGATTCAACCGCCTTTAATAGCTTATTGCTCCTCGCGCATTGACATGGTTTGGAAATCTGTTTAAGGCCAGCAGAGAACTTGCCCCTTTCACGCTTAGATAAGAACATGAATCAGGTTATAGTTACCCTATGCTATAATTGTTTAGATAATTCATTCATCGGTTGGATGTCCTTATTAATTCTATCATTCTAGAGGGAGATGATATATAATCCTTTCCATATATGATCCCAAATGACTCACAATCCATCCTTTGATACTACACTTCGGTTTGAGTCATAATCTAGTATGATGAATTAATCTGAGTTTCATTCCCGTTGCTTGATTTATCTTTATGATTCATAGCATTTGCTGGTAGCTTGAAACTCATTTCTATGTTCTCGGTTGGAGTGTGGGAGATGATTAGATTGCCCCCTTTCCTCCCATTGAGAGGGGCCGTATGATCCCATTGCACACACCCCAACCCTCTTACATTTCATTACTAACTACTCTTGTATATCTTTGTCTTTGTTCTTTGACATGTACATAATGCTCGTGGAACGGGAAATTGCTATAGGACTAAAAAATGGGACTTTGGGCTTGGACTACCGGGGTCTCCACTCCAAATACGTGTAACGGTTGGTGCACTTCTTGCTGATCCTTTCAGCTCAAGTGAGGCGGCGTCGATGCGACCCCCCATAGCAGCTTTAGATTTAAACTTTTCACTTGTATTTGTATCAATTTGTAATTCGTTTATTGTTTTCACTCTCGGTTGTAGTGTTGTGACTTATTCATTTTCGTGACTTCATCCCATAACTGTTACATTATTCTCTGCTTGCAAACTTTGATTGACAATTGAAAGATAGTAAATAGGATATAAGGCTAACAATTGGTTAGCTACCTCATCTTGTTAGTTTTTGAGAATTTTAGATTTGAATAATTCTGGTTCATTACCTAGACAGCTTCGATGATTCGTTCTTGTATATACATTTCTCGTACTACTCCTGAAATTCATTTCATATGTACATAATTTGAGCTTTTAAAATCCATGTCCACATGTATATAATTATTTAGACAGGTTTTGAATTCTTTTCTCACATATATTTGTTTTATTCGGATAGCTCTTGAAATCCATGTTTGTATGTATATTTGTTTATATAGCCTTGGAAATTCATCTCCACATATCATTTGCTCATCATTCTTTGCCTATGATTTTGTAAGTGTATAGACTGATCCTGTTTGGGCCCATGTAACTCTTGGCCCAAATATATTTTGTTCAGGATCGGTCCATAACCAGCCAAACGGGCTGGAACAGGTGGCCCTAGAAAGCCAATCAGGTTGCCCTCTTAGTGCATTTTAGAAAAGCCCTAGGTTTGGGGTATCCTTAATGCATACGGGTCCTAGACACGGTCCATGTGAGGAATACCTGTTTCCCTTAAAATTTTCCAAATCATCCTCTAAAGTCAGAATAAAATTCACAATCAATCGATCATCCAATTCCAAATCAATTTAAAGATCCAATGAGTCAAATTCCACTTCAAATCAATCTCTCTCACACTCTCTCATCAAACACACTCCAAAATCATTTTCTTTCACACTCTCTCATCAAACACACTCCAAAATCATTTTCTTTCACACTCTCTCATCAAACACACTCCAAAATCATTTTCTTTCACACTCTCTCATCAAACACACTCCAAAATCATTTTCTTTCACACTCTCTCATCAAACACACTCAAATCAATCTCTCTCACACTCTCACCAAACACACTTCGAAATCGATCCCTTTCACACTCTCTCATCAAATTCCACCTCAAAATCACTCACTCATCAAACACACTTCAAAATCAATCCCTTTCATACTCACTCATCATACGCTCTCCAAAATCAATCCTCTCATACTCCAAAACCAGATATCCTTCATGAATTCTTCGGAATCAAAGCTCTTTGCACTCAACATTAACACTCTTCATACACTCATTAGACACACTTCAACCTCACAAAGCATTTGAAATGCTTCCAAAAGTTCTAAGATCAAACTTCAAACTCCTTCCAAACCCAATTGTCTCATAGATTCAAATCATCTTCCAATCTCAATTTCAAAGGCCGAACCAAGCCCAATTCTAAGCCCCAAATCCAGCTCATTCATAGGGTCCAACCCGGCCCAATTTCAAAGGTCCAATCCGGCCCACATTTCAAGGCCCAAATCCGGCTCATTACCTCCATTTGATCCCGGTTTAGTTTCAAATCCAATTCAACTTCAATTCCAATTCAAATTCAATTTCAATCCAACTCCGATCCAGAATCAATTCGATTTCAATCCAATTCAATTCAAAATTCTTTTCATTCCCAATTCAATTCAACTTCATTTCAATCCCGAACAATTCTAAACATCATAAATCTCAAAATCCGGAAAACTTCAATCTCCTTGAAGTCAAGCATCTCGAATCTCTAACCGTCTCAACAGCTCAACAGACTCGAACGTCTCAGCAGCTCAACAGACTCGAACGTCTCAGCAGCTCAACAGACTCGAATGTCTCAGCAGCTCAACAGACTCGAACGTCTCAGCAGCTCAACAGACTCGAACGTCTCAGCAGCTCAACAGACTCGAACGTCTCAGCAGCTCAACAGACTCGAACGTCTCAACAGCTCAACAGACTCGAATGCCTCAACAGTTCAACGAACTCGAACATCTCCATAGACTCAGCAAACTCAAACACCTCAAAAACCTTCAGCTTCTCACACCCGATCACCTTCAAAATTCATAACCCTTTCAAGCCTTGATCATCTTACAGACCCGAGCGTCTCACAGACTCCGTCATCTCAAGATTTTAAGTGTCTCACAGACCCGAGTGTCTCACAGACTTTTTGCACCTCAAACTCCAAAATAAACCCGACAATTTGTCAAACCTCACAAAATGACCACAAAACCTATTTGACGCCTCAAAGACCCAAAAGGTCAATACCCCAATTCCTTCAAAACCCCAAAACTCCCAAACCTCCAAAAAGTGAACTACGTAAGGTCTGATCTCAACAGGGAGTTGAGTACGTAGGCAACCCACACAGGGTGCGACCCCACATCAATCAAAATTCCCTTTTGCACTCAGCTATCTCCTCTCCAAACAACCACTTCTAACCCTCGATCACCTCAAAAAGCCCAGCCATCCTAAAGGTCTCTGAACTACGTAAGGTCTGATCTCAACAGGGAGTTGAGTACGTAGGCAGCCCATCTAGGGTACGACCCCATTCCAAACAAAAAAACCCATTTCCCTTCTAAAGTGGCTCTCATATCTTTCGAAACGTCCAACCTTCGTCGACTCCCACAAACTTCAAACTATCAGACTCTAAGTCTAGTTCATTCACTCAACCTCAGACTTTTCTCAGATCTTCATTCTATACTCATCCGAATTCATCAACCCTTTCATTTGGCGCTAGCTTGGCAGAAAAGCTCGCCTCATCCACTTGTTTTCTACTCTCCCAATCAATCCTATCCTTGGCTTTTACATGAATCTCTTTAGATAAGGTTTTGAAAGAAGGCAATCCCGACAATTGGAGACCGAGGTTTCCTCGGGCACCAATCCGAAGTCGTGGTCGTTGCCACTTCTAAGGGTGTAACCCAGTGCGAACCCACAACAGAATCTCTGGCTTGATCAGATAAGTCCTATCCATAGGCAATAAATCATCAGAGTCAATTAACGGTTCTTAGAACCCTTCTCCTTCCTTCCTAGTTCCTTAGGTCAAACTAGGTGGCGACTCTAGTCAATTCCGCCTTATAGAGGCATAAGTCCGCGTGGGGCCCATCGAGAGCGGGTGTAGTGCTCACTAGCATTCCCCTTATGCTTTCTGGGAAAGACGGACGATAGAGTAGGTATTTGAGGGATGCCAAGAATAACGGGTTTTCACCCTCCACAGAATGGCATTTCTAGGATCTAGACTCCTCAGCTATATTTAGATAGACCCCCCCTCATACCGAAAAATCACCCTCCACAGAATGGCGACTCTGCTGGGGAAAACTTGAGTAAGTTTTTCTCAAACTCAAGGAAGACTGAACTCCATTGAAAATTGTCGGGACTTCCCCACTTCTTTCAAAACCTTCAAGAGATTCATTCCGAAAGCCATTAGGATTACTCTACTCCACACTTAGAGTGTGATTTGTGAGGATAGCTAGGATGAGAGTGTGTAGCTTATACTCGACTTTGCTTGCCATCTGTGCTTTGCTTGCTACATAATTGCGTGATTATGCTAGACTAACTTGCAGGAAACTTCAGGTAGGTGGGCCCATTAGGGGTCTAACTTCTTCCCTCTCTTTGCCTGCGCATTTATTTACCGCTTTTGGTTGTGATATTGAACTGTTAGGAATAGTCCTGAGGTGGGTGCATAGGGTAGCTTAGGACATGCATTCCTCTGTGTCACCCTTGATATTTGCGGTCGGGATAAATATTGGTCCACAATTGATTCCCCATGAGCAGATGCCCTTCGTAGTAAGGACTATGCACACGAGGCGGTATGATCGTAGTATCTACGCCTTGAAAACTCATGATCCTTCAACACTTACCTTTTCGAGTCAAAGCCAGCATATAGTGAACTCTGAGCCTTCAGTGTCCAGCTGCCCGGTCCCGTGTCTAAGATGGGTTTATGGGTAGTCACCCCCTTGTATGCCGCCTGTCTGACCACCCTTTGCCTTACCCTGAAGATTGCATGGGCTCAGTTCTCCAAGTGTCCTCTGCACCACGGGTGTCTCTAAAGCCCGATGTCACGCTACACGTCCATAGAGGATCTCGTATTTACCTGATACCCATACATGGCACAACGTAGTCAGTGAATAATTTGGACTTTAGACACACCTGACCGTGCAAACGACGGGAGACCCGACCCCATGCAGTACTTCCCCAAGTTTTCCGAAAAGTGAGTATGTTGTGATAATCACCGGCCGTGGCTCGTGCGGCTGTATCATTTCGGGTATCCTGACCTTTCGAACTTAAGCACTCCGGATTTTCTTGATGACGCGCCTCTTAAGGCGTAACAGAGACAAAACCCGAGAGATGAACAGTGAAGGGACGATGGTTCCCCCGGTGGTATGGAAACAATGATTGACCTGGAAGGTGATTATCCCAATCATTCGCACTTATAGCTCCAATTGAAATCAGCCACGATCTAACCCACTAACTGTGTGCTTTGCTTTGTTTTAAAACTTCCCGTCAGCTCTTTTTCGATTTAAGCAAATTATTTTTAACGAGGATTTTACAAAACGGTTTTGAACTTGGTTTCAAGCAATCAAAACTTTCTTTTCCCAAACTGTTTTTTTCAACCTGTTATACGCTCAATTTTACCAAATGCGGGGTTTTCGTTTCCAAAACTAGTACCCATACTATATCACATAGTCGCTTCCCCGATTCTCATCTATCCATTCTCTTCCCCGTTTTACTTTGCCCTTGCAGGATCACAATGATGCACAGGTTGGTAGCAGTACCGGGCGAGAGGAAGAGGCCCAGAGATTGCAGAGCGGAGCAAGAAAGGCAACGAGTCGCCGAAGAAAGGGCTATAATTGCCGCCTACCAGGAAGAGCGTCAGAAAGAAGTCCAGTTTGCCCGTGAGATCAAAGAGCGGTGCACGAAGATGAAGAATGACAACAGACCACTCCTGTTTGGCCTTTCTGAGATGAATCGGGCTGTTGTGGAGTATGAAGCACTCTTTGAATCCCTCACTTATTGGGACTCCACTGACCATCTATACCGCTTTGCTTTACAAGAGTTGGTTCTCCTACCTGCCGAGATCGACGCTTTCCTGAGAATTAAGCCACATCGACCAATGCCGGTTGTCCCCGTAAGAAGAGAAGACACCCCTACTTTTACCGCAATGTTCCTCGAGGTGGAGAAGGCCTTCGTACAAGATTTTGGGAACATGAGTGCTAGCTTGAAGGAGCTAGTAGACCGCTTCGATAAGCCATCCTTTTCACTAAAGACCAAGAGGCGAGTCATGGATTTATGTCTCATGGGGCTCTATCTCTTTCGGCAGAGGAACTTAAGGTTCAATCCCCAGATCATTTACCTCTTGAAGGCCTTAGAAGATGGACAGAGCATAGGCACCTATGTTGCAGCCGAGATTGTCCGATCTCTTGATCGCTGGAAGGAAACTGGAAAATTTGAAACTTTCTTCGTTGGGAGTCCCCTACTTCTCCAGATTTGGCTATTTGACCATTTCAGGTTGCTACCATATACCACCGTCGGCATCTTCCACATGGACAGTTATATGGTGGCCAGGAAGCGTGTGAAGAAACCTGAGAAGGGGTGGAAAGCCTACTTCAGAGACATCTGCCATGAGACGCATATTCTGTGGGTCTTACCCGACTGGAATGTTCAAGGGGGGACCGTTCAGTCTACTGGCCAGGACGGCCTAATTCTGGTTGGGCTAGATAGGTTTGTCACAATTTTCCCCTTTAGGAGTATGCGCCAATTTGGTCGTCAGCAGATCATTCCCGGAGCTAAGGGAACGATATTCAGAAGCCACATGTTCACCGATGCTGCTGTCAATTATGTATCTAGGATTTACGGCTCAGGGATGAAATGGGCTATCTTTGATCTCCCCACAAGGAGCATCATGTTGAGTAAGTCTTACAAACTATGGCTCGGCAAAAGAGTCGACCGGATGATAGACAGTGCCTATGCCCCTGACCATGCACCGATCACTCCAGATCCCAATCTTCCAATCATCGTGGATTTGCACCCGCCCCCAACAAGAAGTCAGCTCAGAAAGCAGGAGAAATGGGAGCGGAAGCAGAAGGAGATCATTAGTTGATCAGCCCCCCCCCTTTTTCGGCTATTAGGACTAGCGGGTTTGCCTCCCCCCTTAGTTTAGTTATTTGACTAGCGGATGTGCCTTCCCTTTTGTAATGATTAGCTAGCTAGTGGATGAATCCCTTTTTGTAATGATTAGCTAGCTAGTGGATGAATCCCTTTTTGTAATGATTAGCTAGCTAGTGGATGAATCCCTTTTTGTAATGATTAGCTAGCTAGTGGATGAATCCCTTTTTGTAATGATTAGCTAGCTAGTGGTTGAATCCCTTTTTGTAATGATTAGCTAGCTAGCTGATGAATCCTCTTTTGTAATGATTAACCAACTAGCAGATGTATTTCTCCTTTAGGACTAACGGTTATGTTCCCCTTTGAATCAGATTGTAACCCCGTTCCCCTTTATATGCAACGGCGGCTATGTGATATTGATATGACAAACGTTTTGGAAATGAAAACTAGGCTCGTGCGCCTTTTCTTCGCAATCAAAAGATTTGGAAAACCTTCTTTCGCAAAACATTTTATGTAAATCATGGGGACGACCTTCTCCCCTTCTACCTTTTTTTTCAAAAATGTGCATTCATACTAATGATCTCCATACCATTTCACAATACAGTACCGTCGACGGCAGATTGTGAAGATTTTGCAGTCCGATCTCAAACCAGTCTTCCAACATTACTCGATTGTGGAAAAGAGATTCCCGAGGTAGGCTGGCTAGTGATACCACAACCGAAACCTCATCAGAGACTATGGATCCAAATATGATTAATCCAACTGCCTCAGAAGGTGTCCCAGCCATCCCGGTTGTTGAGGCAAGTGCAGTTGCAGGAGCTAGTGGCGGTAACTCACGTCTTCCTGATCCAAGCATTCTCTACCGTATGCTAGAACAGTCAACAAGAAATGAGAACATGCTGAAGCAAACTGTCGAAAGGCTGGAGGAGCAATTGCGCCAGGAGAGGTCAGCTAAGGGAAAGGATCCATACCTTACTGACCCCGATGAGGATTATATTGAGGACTCCTCCCCACACCCCAACCGAGTCTGGAGCAATCAAAACCCTATGTTCAACACCAACATACCACAACCGACCACAGGGAAAGAACGCACCATCATCCACCCAGTCACCACAACTTTTCAAACGACTGACCTGCTCTCAGGAGCACCCCTGCCACCTCCAATCATGACCACGGTCCCTACAGTACCAACCATCTTCCCTAGACTACCACCGTTCCCACCTACCGGAGCCACTGTCCAAACAGCCCATCTATACCAGACCAAACAGCCTGAATTCATTCATCCTAACTCACCACACCCTGACCCCATCCAACTCAACCAATATCAGTACACCACTCCCGGACATGCTGTCCGCTTTGAGGAAGCAATTCCCCAGACCCAACTGTTACCCCAACCATCTAACCATCTGATTCATGGTTACAACCAAGCCCCGCCTGCTGAACATCTTCCACTTGACCTCAATCAAATGAAGAAATCCCTGAAAGAAGAGCTACTAGCGGAGATGCAGCTCGGGGAGAGAGCCAAGATGTTGGGTTTTCGTCAGTTCCAACTAAAGCCAAGCTCCAAATTGCCAGAAAATCTAAAACTGCCAGAAATCTCTAAGTACTCAGGGAAAGGGGACCCCAGACACCATCTCGCCCAGTTTGACCGGGTCATGACTATGTATGGGCTAGATGACGAGATGAAGATAATCTGTTTCCCCAGTTATCTTGAAGGGTCAGCCCAAACTTGGGTATCAAGAATGGATTTCTCAGGGAAGAAGTTGGAAGAGGTCTACCAGACTTTCGTGAGCAGTACAGTTATAACACTCACCTAGGGGTCACCGGAGAGACCTAGAAACCATGAGACCAAGAAATCATGAGACAGTGATGGAATTCATCACCAGATGGAGAGAGAAGGCGGGGCAGATGCTAGACCGGCCCAACGAAGATGAGCAAATAAGAATCATTATCGATTGCCTGGAAAACCCTTATTCAGACCATCTTAAGTCCCTCGGAATTTGTGATTTCCGACACTTGAAAGCTGCTGCCACTGCTGCAGAAGAACTGTCCCTAGCTGGACGTCTGAAGGGTTTGAATTTTCAGGGGTCAAACCCTAGAGGGATGAATTATCAGAATAGGCAGTCCAAGGCAGACACAATTGGAAAATCTGTCCCTACCCCATCAACTAATCAATCTCAGCCACCAGTATTTCAAGCCCAAGTTAGTGGGTCAACTTCAAACTACTCTGCAACTCCACCGCCAAGCAGCTACCAGACTCAACCCAGAAGGAATTACACCAGCTTAGGAATGCCAATGGACAAAGCCTACGAGAAGCTGAAGAAAAGTGGGTTTTTGCTGGGACACCCGAAACCCAAACCAGGAGTTACCCAGATGGGAACCAACCTTGCCAGTTTCTGTGAATACCACATGATCAAGGGACATGGTACTGAAAATTGCCGGGCCTTGCGGCATGCCATCCAGGACTTGATCGATGCAGGGGAGGTGGAATTCCCAAAAACTAACCCGAACACTCAAAACAATTCTATCCCCAGACATGTGAATATGATGAGTCTGATGGGAGAAGGAGAAGAAGAATCAGATGTTAGCAGAATCATAAGGATCCATGCCATTGGGAATTCCTCTGAGCCGGGCAACCAGAGTACACCTCCTCCAATCGTGCTATCTCCGGAGCTAGACGCCTTCCGAATTCATCGTCCAGAAATCCAGCATGATATTCAACCGCAAATGCAGGAATATCTAGCAATGACGCATGAGATACGTGCTACAGTCGAGCGTCTAGTAGGACAAGGACGGGTGTCTATCATCACCCTGCTGATAGTAGGGCGGCAAATGGAAAAGAACCTTGAGTTACTCGTGGGACTGAATCTTGAGGCACGAGAACTCCACGACACTATGAAAGCATTGGAGGTGGTAGAAGCTTGGTGCCGACAGAAGGCTGCCGAAGGCGAGAAGGAGAATTTCGAGTGCAGTGTCATCCTCATCACCAACGAAGATGATGGTCCGCCTGCGGTAACCCCGATCAGGGCACCTCTCCTGATCAAAGATGAAGATCTAAGTCAAACTCACCATCTTACCCGTTCGGGAAGACACTACAAGCCGGTCGAGCTTGCTGAAGAGGCCGCGTCATTACCCCAGAAAGTGCATGATCTCACTTTGAGTGAACCAGAAAGTAAATTGGCCGGAGAAGAAGAATTGCTCAAGAAGTTGAAGAGCACGAGCATCCCAATCACAATCTGGTCCCTGTTGACCATGTCAGAGGAACACAAGAATGCAGTGGCCCGACATCTTAAAATGGATAAGAAACAAACGGTCAGTGTAGACACCATTGTAGCCCACTTGACCCAGACCCCTGCTATGGCAATCACCTTCACGGATGAGGAAATCTCCCGCCAGTCTGGACGAGCCCTTTACATATCTGTAAAAGCCGGGGGTTTCAATGTCCCCAAGACACTCATCGATGACGGTGCTGAAGTAAATGTCTGCCCGCTGCGTGTTGCTCGGCACATGGGGTATAACGATCTCAAACCTGTGGAGATGACTTTAAGCGCATACGATAACAGCCACAGAAAGTCTTGGGGATGATCACCCTGCCAATCCTAATCGAGGACGCTCCTTCTCTATCGAAGTATGGTCATTGATATTTCTTCCACCTTCAACTTACTGCTGGGCCGGAATTTCATTGACCAAATCAAGGGTGTGCCCTCAGTAGTCCACCAAAAGCTCAAGTTTAAGCATGGAGGACGGATCGTGGAAGTGCTAGGAGAGGCAAGGAATGAATCCCAGCTTTTCGAGATCAAAGCGCCAGGTCAACGGGAGCTAACCCTTGGGGGGTTCACAGTGGCGAAACCGGCGCAGGTAAGTCAAACTTCTTCCATCACTCCTCTCTACTTCGACCCTAGTGTCTATAGCCCCGCATCACAGCATATGATGTCTCGGATGGGCTACAAACAGGGGAATGGATTAGGAAAGGAGCTACAGGGCACGGTAGAGCCGTTAACGCCATATGCTGGAGGCCGAGGAGCCGGGTTAGGATTCACAGAAATGCCAGGTATGATGTTGACAGATTCACATGTAAGAATCCCCATAGATTTTTTCTTACCAGTTAACCTTGAACCATGTGTATCTGTGAGTTGTGATAAGCAGAAAGCAGTTCAAGCTCAGGGAAGTCAGGAGACAATGGAGTGGGAGAGCTGGTTGACCACTTTACTTCCCCTCTACTCATGCCTTGAAGACCATGGCGACAAGGGATGCAACCAAGGAATGCCCGAGGATGCAGTGGAGAGCAGTGTCACGACCAAACCAGTCATCAAGGACCCCGCACCCTCGGTAGATGGCCATGGAGCGTGTCTTGTCGTCTATCATAAGAAAAAGAGCTGATTCCCCGGGAGCCTTACTTAGTTAGCCTAGTTAGCAGTAGCGACGATAGTGATAGTGGTAGTGACAGTGATAGTTTTAGTGATGATGGTAGTTACGGTTGTATCGGGAGTATCGACAATGCAAGTAGATTCGGACTAAGGGACGGATCGCCACCACTTATTTTCACTTGTAAAAGTGGTGGCAATTTTCTTACAATCTCTGAGCTTCCAAGCTCATCGGATATTAATGAAAATTCAGTTTGTTCAGATTTCTCGTCTATTCTGTCTTCTCAACTGTTTGATTCATCGCAAAAACTTGAGGCCGAAGAAGAGGAGTACAATGAGGAGAGTATGCCTCCCATCGAACAATACTCCACCCACACTCAGATTGTAGAGGACACTATAGCAATAAACATCGGAACACCCGATAACCCCAAAACCTTGCAAGTTGGTTTGGGTCTGAGTGAAACGGAAAGACGTGACTTGACTTCCCTGCTAATTGAATATGTCGATGTTTTTGCTTGGAGCTATGCAGACATGCCAGGGATTGACCCCGACATTGTCCAACACCGAATACCGTTGTATCCTAATGCCAAACCTAAGAAACAACGTTTAAGAAGAATGAAACCTGAGCATCAATTGAAAGTGAAAGAGGAAGTTGAGAAGTTGTTACGTGTTGGCTTCATTCGGGTCGTCAATTACCCCGATTGGCTAGCCAATATCGTAGCCGTCCCAAAGAAAAATGGAAAGGTGCGAGTATGCATTGACTTTCGGGACTTAACGAGGCTAGCCCCAAAGACAGCTTTCCCTTACCCCATTGATATCCTTGTCGATAATACTGCCCAACATGCATACTGTCATTCATGGATGGATTTTCAGGTTACAATCAGATTCGAATGGCTGTAGAAGATCAGAAAAGACGTCTTTATTACACAGTGGGGAACCTTTTGTTACGTGAACATGCCCTTTGGCTTGAAAAATGCTGGAGCCACATATCAAAGGGCCGCCACTACCTTATTACACGATATGATTCACAAGGAAGTGGAGGTATACTAGACATGATTGTCAAAGCTGCCCAACGGGAAGACCACTTGATAAACTGAGAAAGTTCTTTGATCGGATGCGGAAGTACCAGATGAAGCTAAACCCCGAGAAATGTACATTCGGAGTGACCGGAGGAAAGCTTTTGGGCTTCATGATCACTACTCGAGGAATCGAGGTAGACCCGGATAAGATAAAGGCCATTCAAGAAATGCCTCCTCCGAACCGAAAAAGAAATCAGAGGTTTTTAGGCAGAATTCAGTACATCAGAAGGTTCATCATGCAGCTAACCGAGATTGAGCCTATCTTCCGTCTGTTGAAGAAAGACGCTCTAAAGTCTGGAATGAACAGTGTCAGGAAGCCTTTGAGAAGATCAAAACCTATTTGCAGAACCCGCCCGTCTTGGTACCGCCCCAGGAGGGCAAGCCAATGATCCTTTACCTCACTGCCGAGAAACGTCATGGGCGCCATGCTGGCCCAGGAACAAGGATCCCCACCGCGTGAAAACAATCAATCTACCATATCAGCAAGAAATGGGTCGACGCAGAAACACGATACTCTGACATCCACAAATTTTGTGCTGCTTTGGTCTGGGCCACGAAGAAGCTAAGGCACTACTTGTTAGGCCAAGAGGTTCATCTGATTGCACGCATGAACCCTATAAAGTACCTTCTGGAAAAGCCAATTCTAGACGGTCGCTTATCCAGATGGTCCCTATTGTTGTCTGAATTCGATATCACTTTCAAAATTCAAAGTCAATCAAAGGGAGTGCCATAGCCGAACACTTAGCAGAATGCCCAGTAGCGTCCGAGTTCTTTGGCAATGACGATTTCCCAGACGAAAATCATGACATTACGAAAAACTTGCTGGAGGTTATACTTTGATGGTGCCGTCAACCATAAGGGTAAAGGGGCAGGGATCTTGTTATCCACCCTGAGGGGATCTACTTCCAGCTGCTGTAAAAATCAATTATCCGGTCACTAACAACATGGCAGAATACGAAGCCTGCATCCTGGGACTTGAAATGGCATTAGAATGCAAGTGGAGGAGTTAGAGGTTTTGGCGATTCTAATCTCGTTATTTCGCAAGTCAACAGACTTGGGAGATCAGAGAAGAACGATTGATCCCCTACCATGACTACCTTTCATACTTGATCACCTGCTTTCGAAATGTGACTTTCAAGCATGTGAACCGGAGCCAGAACATCTTTGCTGACTCTTTAGCCTCTTGGCTTCAGTAGTCCAGTACCAACCGGTTCACTATACTTCCCCTTGTGGATAACCATGACTAATGCACCCTCGTTTGAGATTGGAGCCATCGAGACAGGGGAAGTCGAGGATGAGTGGTTTGTGGACATCGAGAATTTCCTTAGAAGAGGAGAGTATCCGCAGAAGCCACTAAGCAGACCGCATCGCACTAAGAAGAATGTCAAATCAGTACGTGGTCTGCGGAACCAGGGTCTACAAGAGAATGCCGAACGGAGTCCAACACTTGTGTGTGACCCGAAAAGAGGCTGATAAGATCATCGAGGACGTCCACGAGGGAGTATGCGGGACCCATGCTGGAGGACATTCCCTATCCCAAAAAATCCTCAGGCTAGGGTACTACTGGACAACGATGGAAGCCGATTGTCACGAATTCGTGAAAAAGTGCGCCAAGTGTCAGACCCATGCTAACTTGCAACACCTGCCTCCCCTACCCCTGACAGCCATGGCGGCTCCTTGGCCATTCTCTATATGGGGAATCGACATCATTGGGGAAATCCACCCCAAAGCTTCAAATGGACACCGCTACATCCTTGTAGCGATAGATTATTTCAGCAAATGGGTAGAGGCACGGTCGTTCGCAAACATCGGATCAAAGCAAGTTGCCCAGTTCATCGAGCGAGATATCATATGCCGATACGGGGTCCATCAGAGTTCGTATCAGATAACGGTCCCCAGTTCGACGGAGACACTATCCGGGTCATGGAAAAATACCACATCCGTTACCACAGATCATCTCCATACAGACCTCAGACCAACGGAGCGGTCGAAGCCGCCAACAAAGCCGTGAAGAGTGCACTGGCAAAAATGGTTGAAACATACAGAGATTGGCCGGAAAAGCTACACTATGCTCTCTGGGGTTACCGCACTACTGTCAGAACTGCAACCGGAGCCACCCCGTATTCCTTGGTGTATGGGTCAGAATGTGTGTTGCCAATCGAGCTTGAAATTCCAACCCTTCGGGTCACTAACGAACTGAAAATTGTTGAAAGTGATTGGTTGCAACAGCGTTACGACAGTCTTGCCCTTCTTGATGAGAAACGCCTTCAGGCATTATATCACATCCAGGGTTACCAGAAGAGAATGGCTAGAGCGTTCAACAAAAGGGTCAAAGAACGTAACATCCAAGTGGGCGATCTCGTCCTAAAAGAGCTGAGGAAAGATTTACCAGACCCACGAGGGAAGTTCAGACCGAACTGGGTGGGCCCTTATCTGGTCAAAGAAATAACCCCTCACGGCGCTGTATTATTGACAGATTTGGACGGAGAGGAATTTCAAAGCCTTGTCAATCTTGACCGGCTAAAACGATATTATGTCTGAACCGTCGTAAAAACCCAAAAAAAAATGCATCCACAAAAAATGCATCCACAAAAAAAATGCATAAAAAAAAAAAAAAAAGAGAGAGAGAGCGCATCCACACAAAAATTACCATTATCATCTGCATTAGGTTTAGCTTAATTGCATTTGCATTTGCATATCCCTAGTGTCGAGGTGCATCTCGATCATTAATTCTAGGAAGGTCACATAAGTCATCAAAGGCCGCCGAACTCTTGTATCAGTTTCCCCGAAGAAGTCTTGAAAGGATTTCTAACCTCCCGTGAGAGTTGAGTGCATGAGAGAACACAGCGTGCAAAACCCAGAGCGCTTGATGCATTTAAATTTCAAAGCACCATGAGGATCCCCTTCGGAACTAAATATTGATGAGAAAAGCGCGTTACCATTCATGTCAAAATTTGGAATAGTAGAGGAAACAATTATCTGTCAATAGGGATGACGAGGCACCTAGGATCGAAGAAAACCTCCACAAGGCCAAAAGCCTTATTGACCCTGAAAACGATCCCTTAGTGAACCCCTGAGCCTTTCATTGAGAATCTTTTCGAAAACAGCTCCACGATATACCACCCCACATCACACACCATTCACCCCTGCAAAGAGGATAAAAGAGCTGGAGCCATGGTTCCTTCCCCACCATTTAAAGCATGGAGAAAGCTTGAAAGAGATACCCAAAGAGGATGAAAACGAGAGAAGCGGAGCACAAAACGCTCAAAATAGTAAAAGAGGAAATGAAAGTCTCACACACTCATCTCCACACTTGATAAATAGAGAGACCAGAAACGTCAAACGAAGAAATGCAAATAGACTACTCAAAGAAAGTAGCAAATCAAAAATGAGAGCATAATAATCCGCACAAAGCGAAAGAGTCCAAAATCACTCCATCCATGGCGAAGGTGAAGCATATCCTCCGTTGCACCAAAGCTACACAATCCTCAAACAAATCCTCCAGTCCCATGACATACCCTGCACCCCGTTATAACCCATCGAAAGACCTCCGACTTAGAGATGAGTATTTGCTTGATTCGAAAGTACCAAATTTGAAACATGAAAGGCCACAACGCGTCCGATCTTGTCAATACAATCGTGCACAAACGAGTCAAAGAATCAGGAAGTAGAAAAAACGAGTGTTCATCACCCCCCGATTAAAGAAAGCCTAACTGACCTTAAGAAAGGAAACGGAAAGGTATAAGAGATCCCGAGAGACCTCTTTCGGGTAGATTTTTCAAGAAAGAAGTGGCTCAGAAATGACTAATCTGACTTAACTAGAATTCTTGGCTGAGCTCACCTTGACACGACATCCTCGTTGCATTCAATCATATCCAAAAAAATGCATGTAGAATAGATTTGCATCCATCGGTTCGGACATAATATCCTACACCACGGAAAGAAAAATGAGTATGCTCTTTAGAAGGGAAGCCACAGCACAGAGCCTGTCTCCTTCACCAACCGGCACGACAACAATTCTCGGAGACCGCACACCATCAAAACAAAGGATCAAAAGTCTTCGGGCACTGTTCAAAGAAATGCCCCGCAAGACATTCCTCCTCACCACCGAACTCCTCACTCGCCAAAATTCATGAACTACGTAAGGTCTGATCTCAACAGGGAGTTGAGTACGTAGGCAACCCTCTCAGGGTGCGACCCCGTCCCAAATAAAAACCCCTCCTCCCCTCGAACCACAGGGCCATTACCATCACTCAATGAAGAAACCCTCCTCAACCGAGAGGACCATCTTGGGGCTACACCGGAGCCATCTCAGGGGCCATAAACAAAGCCAAACCCATCAACCATCCCAGAGTCGTTGCTCACAAGGGAGCCACAGATCAAACTGGAGCCATCCGATCATACCGGAGCCCTCAGATCATATCGAACCAAACCCATCAACCATCCCAGAGTCGTTGCTCACAAGGGAGTCACATATCAAACCGGAGCCATCTAAGAGCCATACCGGAGCCATCCCAGTGCAACACCAGGGCCACCGTTAAACTCCCAGAGTCGTCGGCCGAAGCCCTCTCCAAGATCACAAAGATCGCACTTGACCACCACGGTCCCCAAAGGTTATGTCAGACCACCCGACACGTATATATCGGAATCACCCAATCCCATCTTCCCGAACACCCATGCAGTCAAGGAGACAACGCAAGAGAAAATTTTCCAATCTCAAATCCTTCGTTGAGGATCGAAGGACCCATCAGAAAGCGTCCGACCCCGAATCAACATGCAACTAAATTCGACTTCAAATCAATCTTTCACCGCAGCGAGTTTCGTACAACTCCATCAAAGTATTATAGGCTCGTCATAAGTCCTATAGCTAGATATCAAGAGGTCTAGTTGAGGCACTTCTAAGTCCTCGTACTTTCAATCGCATTCTAGGCCCGTCATAAGCCCTAGGACTGGATATCAAGAGGTCCAGTTGAGGCACTCCTAAGCCCTCGTGCACCTTAAATCAAATCGGGTTGTTGGTATTATAGGCTCGTCATAAGTCCTATAGCTAGATATCAAGAGGTCTAGTTGAGGCACTTCTAAGTCCTCGTACTTTCAATCGCATTCTAGGCCCGTCATAAGCCCTAGGACTGGATATCAAGAGGTCCAGTTGAGGCACTCCTAAGCCCTCGTGCACCTTAAATCAAATCGGGTTGTTGGTATTATAGGCTCGTCATAAGTCCTATAGCTAGATATCAAGAGGTCTAGTTGAGGCACTTCTAAGTCCTCGTACTTTCAATCGCATTCTAGGCCCGTCATAAGCCCTAGGACTGGATATCAAGAGGTCCAGTTGAGGCACTCCTAAGCCCTCGTGCACCTTAAATCAAATCGGGTTGTTGGTATTATAGGCTCGTCATAAGTCCTATAGCTAGATATCAAGAGGTCTAGTTGAGGCACTCTAAGTCCTCGTACTTTCAATCGCATTCTAGGCCCGTCATAAGCCCTAGGACTGGATATCAAGAGGTCCAGTTGAGGCACTCCTAAGCCCTCGTGCACCTTAAATCAAATCGGGTTGTTGGTATTATAGGCTCGTCATAAGTCCTATAGCTAGATATCAAGAGGTCTAGTTGAGGCACTTCTAAGTCCTCGTACTTTCAATCGCATTCTAGGCCCGTCATAAGCCCTAGGACTGGATATCAAGAGGTCCAGTTGAGGCACTCCTAAGCCCTCGTGCACCTTAAATCAAATCGGGTTGTTGGTATTATAGGCTCGTCATAAGTCCTATAGCTAGATATCAAGAGGTCTAGTTGAGGCACTCCTAAGTCCTCGTACTTTCAATCGCATTCTAGGCCCGTCATAAGCCCTAGGACTGGATGTCAAGAGGTCCAGTTGAGGCACTCCTAAGCCCTCGTGCACCTTAAATCAAACCGGGTTGTTGGTATTATAGGCTCGTCATAAGTCCTATAGCTAGATATCAAGAGGTCTGGTTGAGGCACTCCTAAGTCCTCGTACTTTCAATCGCATTCTAGGCCCGTCATAAGCCCTAGGACTGGATGTCAAGAGGTCCAGTTGAGGCACTCCTAAGCCCTCGTGCACCCTAAAACCAAGTCGGATTGTTAGTATTCTAGGCTCGTCATAAGTCCTAGGACTGGATGTCAAGAGGTCCAGTTGAGGCTCTCCTAAGTCCTCGTACTTCCAATCGTGTTCACACGCTCACGGTCGCATCCCAGCGCACCGCTAAACCGCAGTGAGAATTTTTGGCGCCCCGTCAACCTTGATCCAATTCTGCAAGGTCTTGCAAAATTGAATCAAGGGGAGCCATCTGTAGACACCAAAAATTCTCACCCGTTTTATTTTAAAACAAAAATTCAAAAAATAAGCACGCTTTCAGAAACAAGGCGGTCGTCCCCGTTTTCGACTAAAGGAATTTCTTTCTACCGACATTTAAACCTCACATTCCTATGGAAAAGGAGCACGAGCTTTTTGTTGAAATCTGTTTTTAACTGACTTCATGTTATATACTATTTGTTGCTTTTGTTTTAAAATTTTCACGGTTTTTTTTTACCTCATATTATTTTTGTATTCGATCAATTTATGTTTTTTGTCATTTATTATTTCCTTTTGATTTCTCTCCGTTTTATCGTCACTATTTT